>CM060866.1:32676340-32738477 GCA_030737845.1 Acorus calamus
CTTGAGGACCTTCAATGTTCTATCACAGGCACCACTCTCATCAGTCGATGCAATAAGGTGAGTGATGTTAGGAGCCCAATATTTGCTTATTGTTGCACCACATAGCATTGCAAAATTAGCCAGCAGATTCTGTATTAAAAAAAAGTGCATATGAAAATATCCGCATTTTTCAAACAGTATATAACTGAACAGAGTGAATTGCCAGTAAATTGACGCAAAGATGAATATAAGAGAAATCTGGATCTCCCATATCTAATTTTATTCTTGCAAGGTAATGGATCTGTTTACAAGGGACCCAAGCAGATTGTACACTTCATTCAATTGTGTGAAGAAACTTGAAGATTTTTTATAAAAAAATGTTAATATCATGATTGCATTAGAAACAACTAGACTGTATAAATTTTTAGATTGGCATACATTTATCAATTTCCTTACTGGACCAGGGTTCCCTACCCTGAAAGGCTGTAATGTCAGTGTATGGGCACATCCAAAAAACAAAACCATTAATTTTGAATTTCGTAGTTGTGATGGATAACATTTTTCAATAGTTTGCCACTGGTTACATTTTACTCTCAAAACATTCATCATGAATTACCGTAAACTCAAGATCACAATTTTCAAATACATCAGGTGGCAGTTTTGACACAAGAGGTTCCTATGCTTCAAGTCACTGATATTTCATTCAGATAGATAACAGCAAAACCCCATCCATCTCAGACTGTTCCAGCAAGTGTGGTTCAATATTGTCAATACATTGAATTAAAGCCAAACTTTAGTTGCCTAAATGAATAGTTGATTTGTGTGAATTATGTTCATGTTCTATTAATATTCTGGTAAACTCTTGAATCTTGATTATTTCCAAAGCATCACCATTTTCATTTGCAAATCAATTCTACACAAATTTTACCTTCTCTGCAGAAGAGAGAGCAGAACCACATATCACCCATTCTCTAGTCACATCAGTTGATGCTCTCCAAGCATTTTTTGCACGTTGTTTAGCTGAAGAAGAAATATCGCTTGATGATTCAGAAAGGGTTCTGGAAGTGGGAAGCAATTCAAGTCAGCTAAATGGTTTTTTAAATTTTCAAGCTTATAAACTCATTGAAAATCTATTTGATACCAAGGAAGATAAAAAAGAGCAGAAAGTAGATCCTACATGGTTTCCTTCTTCACCTTCTTGGATGCTTCATTTGGGAATCTACATGAAGAATGATTTGGACATAAAACCAAAAATTCATCCTGAGACAAGACAGAGCAATCACTAAATATTTTTATATTTATAAGATCATATCCAATTTATTAAGACATGTATAGAGAGCTTACACAATCCCACCGGCATTCTGGTATTGCAACTGCACAGGGTACATGAAAGCTCTTTGGGCAGCTCTTGACATAGCAACCAAGAGCCGCTCCCTTCTTTCCACAAACACTGCATTTTATTTTAGAAGCTCTTGAAATTTCAGCATCCAGATTCTTCACAATTTCTCCTTCAAAATAAACTTGTGGAGCCCTGGAAATAATGATCATCAGAGAAATGTTCAGGCATTTGTTATGGCATAAATATGACCAAGTAATAAAAATAATCAATCGCAGTGGTGCATCAATGCCAAAATAGAAGAGGAAAGTCATGAACAATCCAAAGGCACTGCCAAAGCATAAAAGTAGAGAACACATTCTTAGCAATCCCTCCATCTCATCAGCTCATATCATAAAAAACATAAATGAAAATATGTGCCCATTGTGCTACAAATGTTTTAATGATATGGTATGATGGGTTTATTCATAGGTAAAAGAGCTCATGCATGATGACCAACCAATGAGGGAGACTTTCTTTACAACAGTAGTAATCACACCGATTACCGCAAAGTATGAATAAAATGCAGGATTTCATACAAGAACTCACCAATCAACACATTTTTGGTGGACATGCACAACACCAGAATTATTTGCTTGATCTGCTGCTATAGGGTTTCCATTCATGTAATGTATCATTGGCCCCGAAAACTGAAAAACACCACAAGCCAAGGGAGTCACATAAGTTGCACACATTTTTCACATGCCTTAAAAATTTGGCATTGGACAGTTCAATGAAATTCTGAATAGTATATAATGTTAATCAAAATTCCTTAAAAAAAGGAAGGAAAAAAAGGGTCATGGTTGGAAAGATCACCTGAGACTGCGACGATGAATGGCAAAATACACAAGATGCATTTAGTAGCGTACTGTTGAACTTTTCATACGGTTCAAATTCAAGATCAATCACTGACGCATCAGTTGCAAGACCAGAAGATTTGGTCTGAACATGAGGAGCTTTCATAATATCATCAGGACTCATGTTTTTTTGTTTCTTTTGTTTCTTTGATTCTCTAACATAGCTATCTTTGGATTGAGATTTCATTTTATTTTTATCTTCATTTATTTCTCCATGGGCAACCGTCTTTGGTGAAGACTGCATTGAAACTTTTGATGCTTCCTCTTCTAAAGCCTTCGTCAAAAAAACATTGGCACTCTGCAATGAAAAAAAAAAGATAAATATTTTACAAGTATTTCCATAGTGATGCAAGATAAATAAATATATTCCAAACGCCTACTCATATAACAAGCATGATGAAATAATGCTATCACCAGCTTATATCTAACAAGTGAAAACAAATTTCACAAAATGAATAGACAAAAAACACTACCCACAAAACAGGAATGACAGAAAACAATGGAATTCAATTAGCTGTCACCTAAATGTTAAGCAAAATTTATACTCATTTCAATGTGTTTTCTCTCATTGTCTACCTGGAAGTCTCAAAAGTAGAATCTTGTACACTGAATGAAATGCCTTTCAAAATTTAACATAGCAGTCTTGATGATAGCATGGAATAGTTGTAAAATTATAACATATTGTTATAATAACCATAATTTATCTCAAAACAAGTTATTGCATGATTTTAGACAAGTAATCTCTCCTGGCAGTAAAAAACAAAAACAGAAAACTCACATAACCACTATCCCCATCATTGTTGTCATCATCTGATTCCTTATTGCCACTGAAAGATGGAGGAGTGTTGGGTTGTGATTGTGCCTGCAAATTCAAGCCTCTTTTGCGAGTCTCACCGTCCTTACATTTTCCATTATTAAGCTCACTAATCTTCACATTCTTCTCCATAGCTTTAACCTCCTTGGTAGGCTGAACAGAAGCCTGAACTGGCTCATTATCCAGAAACAAAGATTTTTGCGTGCCACCAGATTTCTCCCCATTTATCTTCTTCATCAAATCCATTTGAGATACCACATCAGCAGTGTTTGAATTTGTGCACCGACTGGATGACCATTGCTTGTCTACAAAAATTTTAACATAGAGAACACAACAATGAATGACAACAAATTTTTAAAACAAAAATCATGGACATGAGCCAGATACAAAGTGATCTCACCAGACATGTGAAAAGCAGCACTCATTTTTTCATAGATATTAACAACATTTTGGAGGTGGAACATCAGCCTTAAATCTGCAAATACAACTTCTGATATATATATCAAAGAATTCAACAAAATAACAAGGGACTCAATAAAAACAAACAACAGGGTAATTGAACCTTGCAGAATGTATGGCCTTTCACATAAGGGACATCTTGAATCACTTTCCATCTTCGGTATACAATGACTGCACAAAACCAAAGATTTGTTATACTGTTCTACGGATCTAAAGGAATTACCAACATGAGTGATATAATTCAAAACCTAAAGAGAGACACCAAACCTGCAGATAACATGATTACAGGGCAACAACAATGGCTCGAACAGCAATGTCAAGCTGCAACAATGTAACTACTGGTGTGAGTGACTTATTTTTATGCGTTGCTTTCATAAAATTATGAAAGCGCACTCATATAAAAAACATAAGGGATCAATGCAATCAGAAAAGTAGGGTAAAAGGGGACAAAATTAAGCCAAAAAAAGTGATAAAGAAATATTTTTTTAGGCTATTTTCAATAAACCCAAACAAACCCCTTTAACTTAAAATGAAGCCAACATAGTGATAAAGAAACAATTTTTGGGTTATTTTCAATATACCCAAACAAACCCATTGAAGTTCAGAAAAAAAGGGCCTTCTTATGAACTCTCCCCTGCATTTCACTTGCAAGTTCAAGAAACCCACATTAGAATCCCTTTCAAAACACACAATTAATCTACAAAAACAAGGGTTTGAAGGGCCAAAAACCAAAACGCTTCACCAATACGTTTCACAAACCCATCTCCAGATTACGAAAACACATCACTTTTTCAATATTCACACAAAAAAAAAAACCCAAAAAAGCTCTAGAAAACATGTTTCAGCCAAAACTTGAACAAAAAGAACAAATACAGAAGAACTAAAGCAAACCAAGCAATACCAAGAGGGGCATTTGAGCTCAAGCTCCAGTTTGTTCAAGTGGAGGATGCATGGGTTCATGAACCGACTGTACTTCTCTGGTTCTCCCATCCCTCTCTCTCTCTCTCTCTCTCTCTCTCTCTCTCTCTCTCTCTCTCTCAAACAAATGCGAAGATCTTCAGAGGTTGGTGTTTTATGTATTAATTTATATCTCAATTTAGGTTTTCGGAGATTCGGATTTGAAATGTTTGATTTAACGATAATTTATTTTTCCGACCTGTTTTTTTGGGCTGTGGCGGGAGCAACGTTTCAATTACGCGCCGCCTCTTTTTTTCATGGTGTTTCCCGCGCCGGTTTTTTCGATCTGACAACTCGGGCAGTAATGAAAATCTGGATCGTTCGATCAATGTGAGTTTTGTCATAAACGGTTATGATTTGTGGCTCTGACAAGGACGATCAAATGTGGTCCCCCACTAATGATGTTCTAGTTTTGCAGTTGCCACGTATCATATAATATTATCATGATTTTGATCTAATTAGATAATTAATTTCAGCTGAATTTTTTTTTATCAAATATAAAATAGTTATGATTCAATGGTTTTTTATTTGCATGCTATTCATTTTTTTTTTTTTTTGTCTTTAACCTATATATTGATTTACTTTTTATACTTACCAAATTTATGTGTCAAAATGTGTTTATATAACCCAACAAAAAAAATGTGTTTATATAAACTAATATTTTTTTTGTAGCATATTAGAATGGAGGACTACATTGCTACTTTACAAAACATTAAAAAAAGTAGCACATTTTATGTTGTCCTGACATTATCTATTAAAAAAGATGGGACTACCTTTAAATATAGGGTGCGTTTGGTTGCGCGATTGCGATTACAGGAAGCTGCATTTGCAATCGCACAACTAAACAATGTTGTAATTACAGTTTTAAATTCAGCGATTACAAGCAAATAGTGTCCAAAAGTTGCGATTTCAAAATGCTGAGAAAGTGAACTTCTTACAGAATCAAGTTTACAATCGCAGATTCCTGCAGAATCACTTTTGCAATCGCGCAACCAAACGCACCCATAGTCATTTTCATTTTCAAATTTGCAAAGGCAGAGGCTACAATGAATGTCTTCACAAGAGTGGTAATCCATGTTTGTTTATGTGCGCAAACTATCATAATGATTTGACAGGCTACATAGAAATAAGATGCATATATATAATTAAAACTTGTCAAAAAATGATAATATATAATGTCAACAAGATGTTGTTTAATGCCATGCTTGTACATTAATTTCATCAACTTTGGGTAAGGGTAGGATCACATGTCTCTAAGACCCGCATCTTCTTCTTAACATGAGTCCGAGCATTGTAGATGTTCCTAATTGAACTGGCATTAGAGGGGTCCTTACTTTTCAAATGGGTTAAGATATCTCGAGGACGCATACCACTAGCCGTCAATCTTTGTAGCATCTCAAATTCATCTTCAAGTAATTTTCCAGCGAATGAATGACCCCCGGAGTTGGAGATCAAAGCATGATTATGTATCCCACACTTAACCTTCAAGCTCCATTTTCCTCCATGCTCTAGAGACAATAATTTGAACGGGCAATCACATTTCTTTGTTGATCTGTTATTACTGCGTCCATCGGGCTTCCCTCCTCTTTCACAAATTAGTAATATCCGTGGTGCTCTCCGACAACTCGACATTTCTGATCTTCCAACTACTATAACCACTCCAATGCTTCTGCCAACTTTTTTTACCCACTTGACCATTTCCATTCGACTATCGAATACCTAAAACAAGCAGAAAGGGAAAAAATATTTGTCACAGAAATATCATATATAATACTAAATCACCATTAAAGTACAATTGAGAGTCAAGATTTACCAATGATGTTGTGAATGTTTGGGTGGTGTCAATGTTACCGTCAGCATTTTGTTCAAACGGAATGATAACCTCCTACAAAAATATTAATAATTACGAGCTGTAAAAGAAGGAAAAACATCTTAATATGCTATTCTAAAACCTGTCAAAAAAACATTGGTACTCAGCAAAACAAAAATGTTAGATAGTTGTCGGCTTACACATGTACAAACATCAAAGATATAAAGAGTTGCAGCCAAATTTGAATTAGGTAAAATACAATTGTCAATCACTTTGGGTACTAGATATATTTTGGAGCAGATGTACTTTTCTCATAGGTATATATCAAGTAAGCTTATAGAAAATTAATTATAAAAGTACCTAACATTGATAAAGATTTTTTTCCTTGAGACAAATGGTTTACACAATGACTGAAAATAGCAGCATTATCAAGTGGTTCAAAAAACTTGTACAAAAAAGGCCAAATCCACACAATTTATCACAAATTTGTATTATGTATTCCCATTAATAATTTCAAACAACAAGCATGCTTCCAGGTCTAATAAGGTTTCATGAGACATGCATGAGTATCTAAAATGTGCATCAGATGAATGCCCGGCGAGTGCATGTGCCCCCGAAGTATGCATAAATGCTTCCAGTCACAAATGTATGCATGCTTTTATATAATAATAATAATAAACTTCTAGTAATTATAAACATTTATGAATTATGAAGATCAATAAAGGACGTTAATTTTTTGTTGCATCCAAAATTTTAGATCAAATGGTCAAGCAATGAAGAGATAAAAAAATCATGCTAAAATTTTGTGATACTCTAAGAGTAGAAAAACACAACTAACAAGTTCCAAAAACACACTTCGCAATCTAGAACACCTGGTGCAACCTTGTCCAACACCTGAAGGACTGGTGCAAATATATCCTGAAAGCAGAAGCCCAAATTACCATTTCCGAGGAGCCCTTTTGTGTTGAGTAAGGGGGTCGAGTGCTTCCTTGTATCTTTGGGGTGGTGCATTTCTTATGAACCACATCCAACCTTTTTCTTTTCTTCCTTAGCCTTGTAATAAGTAGTCTATCAATTAAAATAATATTGGCGAACACCATCTTTGCACAAAAAACAAGTGCACATAATGATCAAGACAAACTCAAATGCCATTTGTGTTTGGGTGGTCAGCGGCAGGGAGAAATAATCAAAAAGAGATTTTAAAAAATAGATATTTTCTGATATCATTAAGTTATATACATATCCCAATAGATATACTTGTAAGACAAAAAAGAACAGACCAATTACATATTACCATAGCCTTCAAATTGTTTCTATATTGACATGCTAAATAATTAAATCCTGAATGTGCACTCACATAAGAAGTATGACTAGCTAACAAGTGAAACAAAGCTTAGAAAATGAATTGACAAAAAACACTACCTACAAAACAGAAATGACAGAAAATGATGGAATTCAAATTAACCATAATTTAAATGTTAAACAAATCTATCCCCAATCACCGATTTCAATATTTTTGTCTCCCAAAAACTTCAACACGGCAGTCTAGAAGAATAGCATGAAATAGTTTGTCAACTTGCAACATAATGCAATAATAATCATGATTTATCTCAAAACAAGTTATTGCATGTTTTAAGACAAATGATATCTCCGGGCAGTAAAAAAAACTCACATATCCAGTGAACCCAACATTGTTGTCATTGTCATCCGAGTCCTTGCTGTTGCTGAGAGGAGGAGTGTTGCCCTGTGATTGTGCCAGCAAATTTAATTCTCTATTGCAAGTTTCACCATCCTTGCATTTTTCAACAGTTTTCACATCTGTGGCAGGCTGAACAGAAGCTTGATTTGGTTCATTATCCAGAAACCTTTTTTTTGGCCTGCCACGGGGCCTCTTCCCATTTCTATTATTCACCAAACCCATTTGAGGTATCACATCAGCAGTGTTTGAATTTGTGCGCCGATTGGATAACCATTGCGTGTCTATAAATATATAGATAACAAATTCATGATAACCAGTTTCTCAAATAAAGATTGTAGACATGAACCAAATACATAATGAATCTTACCAGACACGTGAAAAATGGCATTCATGTTTTTGAAGATACTAACAATATTTTGAAGGCGTGACATCAGCCTTAGATCTACAAAGACAATTTTTGATAATCATGATAAATTCAATAAATAATAAGGGATCCAAGAAAACAAGCAACAGAGAAATTGTACCTTGACGGGTGTGTGACATTTGACACAAGAGGCATCTCAGATCATTTTCTATGTTCAATATGCAATGACTGCACAAGACCAAAGATTAATTATGTTATTCCACATATCTAAAGGAATTACTAATGTGAGTGATCCAAATCAAAACTCAAGGGAGGCACCAAACCTGCAAAAAGCATGATTACAGGGCAATGATGTTGCCTGGGACAGCAAGTTCAAGCTGCAACAAAGTTAACAAGTTGCGTGAGTAATTTATTTTTAGGCATTGTTTTCACAAATTTACAAAAGAAAACGCATATCAAAGCATAAGGGATGTGAGAATAAAAAAATTCGAGCAAGAGGGCAAAATGAATAAAAAAATATGATAAAGAAATATTTTATATTCTTTTCAATAAATCCAAAGAAACCCATTGAAGTTTAGGGGAAAAAACTTTTTTCACTTTCAAATTCAAGACACACTTAGAATCCCCTTCAAACACACAATTAATCTACAAAAAAATGGGGGATTAGAAACCAGATGGGCCAAAAGCCAAAGTATCACCAACCAAATAACCACAAACCCATCTCCAGTCTCCAGATTGTGGGTAACCACAAACCCATCTCAAAAGATTGCGGGAAAATCCATAATCTTTTCCGAAGTTACACAAAAATCACCCCCCCCCCCCCAACACACACACCAAAAAAAAAGGAAGAAATAGAAAACTGTTTTCCACCAAATTTAAAACAAAAACGCAGACCCAGATAAAATAAAACAAACCAAGCAATACCAGACGGGGCATTTGAGCTCAAGCTCCAGTTTTTGCAAATGGAATTTCAATGGGTTGATGATCCGACTGTATTTCTCCCCGTTCATATTCTTCATCAAATCCATCTGAGATGTCACATCAGCGGTGTTTGAATTCATGAGCCGATTGGATGAACATTGCATGTCTACAAAGATATAGATAAGCAATTCATGATAACCAATTCCTCGAATATATATATCATGGACAAAAGCCAAATGCAAAATGAATCTTACCAGACATGTGAAAAGTGGAATTCATGTTTCTGAAGATATTCACAATATTTCCAAGGTGTGGGATGGGCCTTAAATCTACAGAGACACTTTCTGACAAACGTTACATTCAACAAAATAACAAGGAACCAAAGAAAAAACAAGCAACAGAGTCATTGTACCTTGATGAACATGTGACATGTTACACAAGGGGCATCTCAGATCGTCTTCCACGTTCAATATGCAATGACTGCAAAGATTCATTATGTGTTATACAGATTTAAAGGAATTATTAACATCCAAATCAAACTCAAAGGGAGGCACCAAACCTGCAAAACACATGATTACAGGGCAACTGTGTCGGCTGGCACAGCAAGTTCAAGCTGCAACAAAGTTAACAAACTGTGAGTGATTTATTTATTTTTTTGAGATCTTTCCCTTCACCAGATTCGATGCCTGGCCGAGCGGATGAAGAAGACAAACCTTCACCTACTCAACCATGCTAGAAACTGGTGTGAGTGATTTATTTTAGGCAGCGTTTTCACAAATTACAAAAGAAAACTCACATCAAAGCATAAGGGATATCATGAAAATGAAGGGAAAAAAAAAGGCAAGAGGGGACAAAGTGAATACAAAAAATGATAAAGAAAAATGGGTTCTTCTCAAAAAAACTTAATAACATTAAGGTTTAAGAAACAAAGAAGCTTTCTTATGGATTTCTCCCTGCATTTCATTTGCAATTTCAAAAATCACCTTCAAACTAAGCATGTCCATGGATCATCAGATAGCTTAATATTGTATCCTATCCTAAATCATTTGTATACAGATGTTAGTATTCAAATTCGGATATTTTCGGGCGGGTGCTGATGTTTTTCAGATAATCGACAGGTCTAAAGATGTACACTACTTGAGTCGTCAAGTAGCACCTGAAATCAAGATTTCAAGACATCTCGTCTTCTTCAGAGATTATACAAAGAGAATACAACAGCTATATAAATTTTCATTATTACGATTAATCATACAGGATAATTGAATTTTGAATAGTATATAAAACAGATATATATAATTTACAATGTGTTGCACACAATTATTTTTCCAATCAAATACATTGATATACATATTCACACAACAGATATTCAAATATCCCGGATACGAATTTGGAGCGGGTACAGATATTTTTTGGACAATTGACAGGCTTACTTCAAACACGCGGTCAGTCTACAAAAATTAGGGTTTAAAACCAGATGGGCCAAAACCTAGAAGGCATCACCAATCGAAAGTCCACAAACCCATTTCAGGATTGCAGTAATATAAATGCATAAGCTTTTCCTGAGTTACACCAAAAAAAACCCTAAAAAAACGCTTTCGGACAAATCTTGAACAGGAAAAGCAGACCCAGAAGAAAAAAAGCAAACGAAGCAATACCAGACAGGACATTTGATCTCAAGCTCCAATTTTTGCAAATGAAAGATGAATGGGTTGATGATCCGACTGTACTTCTCTGCTTCTCCCATCTCTCTCTCTCTCTAACTCCCGATCAAGGTGAGATGCGAAATATGGTCTCTCTCTCTCTAGAACTCCCGATTAACGCGAGTTTTTTTCATGGACGGTTGTGATTGGTGGGACTCATTGACCCCACTAATATAGATCGCATCATTATGTTTATTTTGATTTGATAATTTATTCCAACCGAAATGCTTATAATTATCCGAAAATATGGGTATAATCTAGTAACAAAAAAATGTTCAAAGATTTTGATTAAGCCAATATAACACTTCTGGTCACGACTCACATGGTCAAGACCCATTTATAAATAATAGTTTACGGTACACATATTCGTGCGAGTTAATAAAATGCATTTATAATATGACAAATAAAATATATTTATTTTTTAAACTTTAAATTATATGATGATATATCAAAGTGTCAAAAACATAAGAAAATAATGTTATTTTTTACTTGAATGATTAAATCGTGAAAAAACGTCATAATTCATAAGTCGCATTAAGAAAGTGTATACATACATATTATCTTAGACTTATAGATAAAAAAATAGAATTTTATCAAATAATATCATAGGCGATTTTGTAAGTTTCATTTCTTCAAGAATAACATAGATAAAGAAAAATATAGTGCAATTTAAAAAATTTAATAAAGAAGAAGTAACAATTTTTTTTAAAATAAACCGATATTCTAATATCTAAAATTATTCAGGCTTCTGTTATAAAAAAATGACTCTAATACATATTATAATATTTTAATAACAAATAGTCAATAATATTTATGACCCTAATTCAATAAATTGATTTAAATTTTTTATCGAAAGTTAGAATCACCTATTTAATATTTATGAAGATCACCTATTTAATATTTATGAAGGAAGAGGGAGGGAGAGTCAAGAACAAGGGGATATACTTCCTACGTGAAATAAAAAAAGATTTACGTACAAAAATTTATGGAATAGTTAGTTTTACAATAATTAATGTAAATATGAAAATGAAAACTGAAATTGTAGTAGAAACTTTTATAAATAATTTTATGAGTTTAAATAATGAGACTAAAATATTTATTTTATAATTTTATAGGTATCTTAATGATCCAAAAAAGAAACCATGAATATAATTTGAAGTTTGGCAAATCATGTTTTTAATAAGAAGGGTGAAATTGGCCGATTTTTTCCAGGTATCTTATTACAAATAACAGGGAACACGGGAGACAATATGCAAATAACCCAGATAGTTGACAAAATTGGCCATTTTTTCAGGGATCTATTTATAAATATCAGAGACTTGAGGGCCGAACTGCAAATAGCCTTATCAATGTGCCTACAATTTTTTGGGATGAATGAACAATTAAAATGTGCTTTTTATAAAAAAAACTAACACACCCACAAAATTATAAGATTACCATATTAGATGAAAACTTTTGGCATTATTGTATAGATCTCTCTTTAAGATACAGAGTATAGATCTCTCTTTAAACCACTATTTGATTTATTTGGTTTGATTAAAGTATGGACCAAACAAATATTTTGATTGAAAAAGATTTAACCATCACAATTATTTAATTTGGTTGTTGAAAGTTTGCAAACGATGTGTTAAGTAAGATAAAATGATAATCAATTCCTAGAAATGATACTTTAATCAGATTTTTATTTTTTTTAAATGGCAGATCTAAAATCAATATGGTCAGGGCTCTTTATTGAATTTAAGACAAAAGTGATTGTCTGTGAGACTGTGACTGTGTTTGTTAATGGGTTGTTATAATGATTGTGGTAGTATGTATTTTTCCTTAATTTGTAATGCACAGAGGCTCCAATGAATATCTTCACAAGAAGGGCATAATATGTTTATTTGTTTATATGAACAGATCAATCATTTTTTTAAAAAAAAAAGGAAAGTGCTTTGATAGTCTACAAAGAAATTAGATGCATAAAGAACAAAACTCGTCAAAAAAAAAAAAGATGCATAATATCTCTGATATTATCTCATTAATTCAACTAGATGATATTCAATGTACCCATGCTCATAAATTAATTTCTTCAGCTTTGCTCAGTAGTAGTAGTAGTAGGAGTAGGAGTAGGATCAGGATCACAAGGAGTAGGATCACACGACTCCAATACCCGCATCTTCTTCTTCCTCCGAGCATTCTTTCGAGCATTGTAGATGGTTCTAATTGAACTGACATTACTGGGATCTCTACTTTTTAAATGGGATAAGATCTCTCGCGGCCGCATACCACTAGCAGTCAAGCTTTGTAGCACCTCATACTCATCCTCGAGTAATTTTCCAGCAAATGTATGACCCCCAGAATTGGTGATCAAAGCATGATTATGTAACCCACAAATTACTGTTAAGCACCATTTTCTCTCATCACCTCTAATTTCTGTGGCGTATAATTTGAAGGGGCATCCACATTTCTTTGTTGATGGTTGTGGACGAGCTGTGTTGCTCTTCCTACCGCGTTCATCAGGCTTCCCTCCTCGCTCACAGATTAGAATTACTCGTGCTGCTCTCCGTGGATCTGATACATCTGATCTTCCAACTACTATAACTACTCCAATGCTTCTGCCAACTTTTTTCACCCACTTGACCAATTCTGCTCGACTATCAAATGCCTTAAACAAGCAGACACAAAAAATATTTGCATCACAAATATATCATATATAGTACTACAATCACCATTAGAGTACAATTGAGAGTGATGATTTACCAATGATGTTCTGAATGATTTGGTGGTGTCAATGTTAGCAATTGTCTCATCACCATTTTGTTCAGACGGGATAACCTCCTACAAAACAAATATGCTATTTTAAAGTATCTGTCAAAAAAACATTGCCACTGCAAACGAAAAAAAGAAAAAGAAAAAGACAAAAAGAAGAAGATACGTGTCGGCTTTGCACATGTACAAACAATCAAAGATGTAAAGATACAAAGTGTGGTAGCCAAAATTAAGCAGTATACAAATTATCAAACATTTTGGGTACTATAACATATTTGGAATTTTTCATAGGGATATTTTAAGCATATGAAAAACTACTTACAAAAGTACCTAACATTGATAAGTTTTTTCTAGGCACATGGTTTACAAAATCTGTGGAAATAGCAGCATTATCAAATCGTTCAAAAGACTGTCGAAAAAAGGAAAAGTCCACATTATTTATCATGAATTAGAATTATGTATTTGGTGGTCTTTCCCAATTCCCATTGATAATGTCAAACTACAAATAAGGTTTCTCGAGGCACTGCACGTGTCCTCGAAAAATGCATACATGCTTGTAGTCACAAATGTTTGCATGCTTTTATAATAATAAAAAGAAAACCTTCCAGTAATTATAAACATATAAGAATTATGAAGATCAATAAAGGATAATATTTTTTTGTTGCACCCAAGATTTTAGGTCAAATGGTCAAGCAATGAAGAGAAATAAAATATCATGCTGAAATTCTAAGAGTAATAGAAGAAAAACACAACTAACAAGTTCCAAAAACAAACTTTGATATGCAAAGAACACCTAGTGCAACCTTGTCTATCACCAAAAGGACCGTGCAAATATATCCGGAAAGCGGAAGCTTGAATTACCATTTCAGAGGAGTCTTTTTGTGTTGAGTAAGGGGATCGAATGCTTTCTATATCTTTGGGGTGGTGCATTTCTTATGAACCACATCCAAGCCTTTTCTTTTCTTCTTTAGCCTTGTAATAAATAGTCTATCAATTGAAAGAATATTGGTGCACACCCCTTTGCTCAAAAAAAAAGTGCACATAATGATCTACACAAACTCAAATGCCATTTTTTATTTGTGTTTGGGCAGTGTAAGGCAGGGAGAAATGATTGAATTTTTTTTTAAAATGGTATTCTTTCTGATATCATACAAATTACATACAAATCCCAATAGATATACTTTTAAAGACAAAAAGAACAGACCATTGAAAAAAACCATAGTTTTCAAAGTGTTTCCATAGTGAAATGTGCTAAATATTTATATTATGACTGCCTACTTATATAAGATGCATGAAATAATATTTACGCCAGCTTATAGCTAACAAGTGAAACAAAGTTCAGAAAATGAATTGACAAAAATCACTAACCATAATCCAAATGTTAAACAAATTTGACCCCAATCACCCCATTTCAATGTCTTTTGTCTTCCAAACACTTCAACACAAAGTCTTGTAGAATAGCATGGAATCGTTTGTAAAATTATAACATAATGCAAAAATAATCGTGATTTATCTCAAAGCATACTATTGCATGCTTTTAGACAAATAATTTCCCTTGACAGGATGAAAAAAGAACTCACATATCCAGTGAACCCAACATTGTTGTCGTCGTCATCCGAGTCCTTGTTGTTGCTGAAAGGAGGAGGAGTATTTGCCTGTGATTGTGCCTGCAAATTTAATTCTTTATTGCAAGTTTCACCATTCTTGCATTTCTCAACAATTTCAACTTCCATGGCAGGCCGAACAGAAGCCCGATTTGGTTCATTATCCGGAAACTTTTTTCTTGGCCTGCCACGGGGCCTCTTCCCGTTTCTATTATTCATCAAACCCATTTGAGGTGTCACATCAGTGGTGTTTGAATTCATGAGTGGATCGGATGACCATTGCGTATCTACAAAGATGTAGATAACTAATTCAGGATAACCAATTTCACGAATAAAGATATTGGACATGAACCAAATGCAAAATGAATCTTACCAGACATGTCAAAAGCGGCACTCATGTTTTTGAAGATACCAACGATATTCTGAAGGTGTGGGATCGGCCTTAAATCTATAAAGACAACTTGTGATAAGCATAATAAATTCAACAAATATAACAAGGGACCCAATAAAAACAAGCAACAGAGTCGTTGTACCTTGATGGGTGTGTGACATTTTACACAAGGGGCATCTCAGATCATTTTCCATGTTCGATAAGCAATGACTGCAAAAGATTCATTAATATACACATTTAAAGGAATTACTGACATAAGTGATCCAAATCAAAACTCAAAGAGAGGCACCAAACCTGCAAAACACATGATTACAGGGCAACTGCGTCGGCTGGGACAGCAAGTTCAAGCTGCAACAAATTCAACAAATTGTGTGTGATTTAAATAGGCATCGTTTTCACAAATCCATACCAAAGCATAAGAGGGGACAAAATAATCCCTAAAAGTTATAGAGAAATAAATTTTGGGTTCTTTTCAATAAACCCAAAGAAACCGATTGGGTTTTTTAAAAAAAAAATCCTTATGAATTTCTCCGTGCATTTCACTTGCAAATTCAAGAGACCCAATTAGAATTACCTTCAAACACACGGTTAATCTGAAGGGAAAAAAAAGGATATTGAAAGGGCCAAAACCTAGAAAGAATCACCAATCAAACGTCCACAAACCCATCTCAGAATTGCAATTAAAAAAAAAGATTAGCTTTTGCAGAGTCACACAAAATCCCTCCCCCCCCCCCCCCCCCTCCCCAAACCCCCAAATAAAAAACCCTAAAAACCGTTTTCGGCCAAACCTTGAACCAAAAAAGGCATACCCAGATGAAACAAAGTGAACAAAGCAATACCAGGCAGGGCAGTTGAGCTCAAGCTCCAATTTTTGTAAATGGAGGATGAACGGGTTGATGAATCGACTGAACTTCTCTGCTTCTCCCATCTCTCTCTCTCTCTCTCTCTCTCTCTCTCTCTTTCTCTCAAAATCCCGGTCACCGACAGATGCGAAATATGAAGGTCCTCTCCCCCTCCTCTCAAACTCACGATCAACGTTAGTTTTTTTAATGGACGGTTCTGATTGGTGGGACTCATGGGCCCGGCCCCCCTACAATGTTTGTTCTGATTAGATAAACAAATTACTCTACCAAGATTTTTTTAAATGATCCGAAAATTTGGGTATAAACACTGTTTAATGCGTTCATACGAACAGGTTTTCTTAAAAAAATTATGACTGGATTTTATTTTCGTAGTTTCCTTTCAATAAACCCTTTTTAAACCTTTTTTTTTTGTTTAATTAAGTATGGGCATAACAAATATTTTGGTTTATGCAAACGAGAGCTTGCATCACATGAATTTGGGTGGGTTGAAACTTATTTACTCATATCTTACTTAACCTTAATTAATTAGGGTCCATTTGGTTGTACGATTAAAACGGATTCCGCTTTTTAAAAAGGTGAAATCCTAAAATCGTGCAGTTAAACGGGACGGATTCCGGCATAATCAAAAGATGAATTCCTTTTAATTTTTCTCTCGAAATTCATGTTTTAAAAAGCTCGAAAACAACAATTTTTTTATCGGAATCGATTTTTTGAATTGAAAATCAACTTTCTCTATCAAATACTAAATTTCTTTCAAATATTGATTCCTGAATAAAAAAACATCCTAAAAAAGTTAAGGTCTAAAATCATATTAAAAAACAGTTTTATTCTAAAAACTATTTTTCAATCTATGTTTTCAAACGAACCCTAAACTTTTCTAACTAAAAAATCAAAATTTATGTTTTTTTATGACTAAGAAGTTTGAAATTAGTTAAGAAAGCCTCTTAGATGCATATAAGCACACACAGACCACGTGCATCAAATAAAAACGCGATTCTCTCGTGCCTTAGAGTATCTTCAATGGACATGTTAACTAACTAAGATGTTAAAGTGACATGTCAGTACTTTATCCATCAATTAGACTCTCATTTACTACATTCTCATTTAGTTGGTGGTTGTTGCTCCAATAGACTAGCTAAATAACTAGTTAAAACAATAGTGGGTTCATCTCTCCACCCACTCAAAGCTCTTCACCCACCCAAAATAATATTTTTTTAAATATTTTGAATGGTGGAACCCACGTTTGGTTGGCTAAGAGCATCTCCAATGGATATGTTAATTCACTAGTTAGTGTCATATTTTTATAAAAGATGTAAAAATGATGCTCCAATGGAAGTGTTAAGGGTATGTTAAATGTGGGTCCCACCTGTCATATGTTAGTTTTCATGTTAATTTTAGCCAGTGTTTTAGCCAATCAAATGTGGGTTCCACCATTCAAATATATTCAAAAAAATATTATTTTGGTTGGGTGGACAGCTTTGAGTGGGTGGAGAGATGGACCCACTATTGTTTTAATTAATTATTTAGCTAGTCCATTGGAGCAACAACCACCAAGTAAGAGCATCTCCAATGTACATGTTAACTCACTAGTTAGTGTCATATGTTTACAAAACATGTAAAAATAGTGCTCAAATGGAAGTGTTAAGGGAATGTTAAATATGGGCCCCACCTATCATATGTTATCTTCCATGTTAAATTTAGCTAGTGCTTTAGCCAGCTAAATGTGGGCCCCACCATTTAAAATATTCAAAAAAATATTATTTTGGGTGAGTGGAGAGATTTAAGTGGGTGGAGAGGTGGGTCCACTATTATCTTGGCTAGCTATTTAGCCAGTCCATTGGAGCAACAACAACCAACTAAATGAGAGAGTAGTAAATGAGGGTCTAGTGGAGGATTAAAGTGCTGACATGGCACTTTAACATCTTGTTTAGTTAGCATATCCATTGGAGATGACATCTTAGTTAGTTAACATATCCATTGGAGATGCTCTAAAGCACTAGCTAAAATTAACATGAAAACTAACATATGACAGGTGGGATCCACATTTAACATACCCTTAACACTTTCATTGAAACACTATTTTTACATCTTTTATAAAAATATGACACTAACTAGTGAGTTAACATGAATGATTTATGGGATTGGATAAATTCTTGTTTTTGTATTTTGGGTTATCCCTTGCCCCGGTGTATTGGTCGCAAACATTCGTGATTTATATTCCATTCTTTTCCTCTTTCATTGTTTTCCTTCCAGACCAATGTAATTTTATTTTTCTTTAGTTATAAAATAGTCTATCTTTTCTATATAAAAAAAAAAAAGTGATCATGCATTGCATTTCATGAAAATGTGTGTATAAGCATAGTTATTCTGTCATATTGTTCATGATATAAAAAATTTAAAAATTGAATGATATATTAAAGGACAATTGATATGTTTGTTAATAAAATTTATAATCAAAATATATGTAAAAACACAATTAAAGAAGCACCCAAAAAAATAATCACGTCTGTGTAGGGGTCGGCAACGGGCCCGGGCCGGGCCGACCCGTGGCAAAAAAAAGGGCCCGGGCCTGGGTTCGGGCCTACGGGCCCAAATTCAAAACATTTTATTTTTTTTATTTTACGTTGTTTATTTGTATATAATGTTAAAATAACACAAAATTTAAAGTATAATGTTAAAAAAATATTTATATCTATTGAATTTTCAAAATAAAAATATTAAATGAATTAATTACTTACAAAAATGAATAATTACATGTACCTAACTAGGTTGACACCTATATAAATGTTAATAATTTGTATAACTCAACCACAAGTCAAATAAAAATCACATGTTACTAGTTCATTGGATCACCCTCCATGGGCCTACAGGTCGGGTCCGCGGGCGGGCTTACGGGCCAGCCCGAACGGGCCGGGCTCGGGGCGGGCCTACGGCCCGCCCGGGCCCTAGAACCAGGCCCAAGCCCGGGCCGCCCTGAAAACGGGCCGGGCGGGTCGGGCTTTCAGGCCTCGGACCTGATGATGACCCTTACGTCTGTGTTATAATTAGGTGTTTATATCAGACAGAATGTCGACTACATGAATGAGATTAAGGAAAGTGGACGTCTACATGTTCTGAAAATTAGTAGTGTTTTTGAACTGTGGTTAATATACTCCCTAAAATAATGGTTCTTCTCACAAAAAACAAATGTTATACAAACGATTAAATTAGATAAAAGAATGATGAATAAATAATAGAGAAATAATTCAAATTATTTTTTCAATGCCCCTAAACTTTTTATATTGATATATACTTTATGTACATTATTTATTCATAAATTGTTATCCATCCATTACACATTAGAATTTTGTAATGTAAATTATTATGCATTTATGCATGTTATGAAATTTCATATATACATTATTACTTGACCTGCACATATGCACGATATGTTTTAGAAATTCTCTTTATTTTGAAGTTTGACTGTGGGCACCACATGTTTTAATTCCATGTTTTGAAGTAATTTTTTTAAATTATTGTATATTTGTTACCGTATAGAGAAATCCATAACCCAACACTTTCGTTTATCGTATAGAGAAATCTATATTTGTTTATCATGTATGTTCAATCACAAAAAAAAAAAAAAAAAAAAACCTAATGATTTTTATGTCTCCCCTATGTTATTTACCCACCACTTACATTTTATTATTATAGAATTTTAAACCCGCATATATATACACACAACTTTTCTAAACTTCTAATCCCACCATCTCATTTGATCTCTCTCTCCTCTATTATCTTTCTCCCCCTCCCCTTTGCCCTCCTCCACAGTTGTCGCACACCAACCACCGCCGCAGCCACTATATCATCACCACCACCACAGCCACCACGCCAACACAACCACACCACCACCACAACAGCCTTCACGACATCTGCCCCCTCCCTTGTCTCCTCTACCTTCTCCGCTCATCGCTAATACCCCCACCCCCTTCCCCTCCTCTCCTTGACCTTCTTTCTCCCCCTCCACTTTCACCGTCATCGTCACACACTCTCCACTGATGTGAGAGAATGTCAAAAAGATTTGGGGGGGGCAGAGTGGCAGAGTTAATGGTTTAAAAGACTCGGGCTCAATAAATAAATTGGTGGGGATAAGGACTAAAAAAAATTCTTGATCAACTAAATAGCAGTAGAATGCATAAAAATATCTCCAGTAATATACTATTACTATCCCTGTCATCAGCTCAACTCAATGCCATTCAATGTTCCCATGCTAGTAAATCAATTTCATCATGCCATTAGCCAGCATGCTTTGTAATTTGTATCATATCATACTCCTCATCAGGAAATTTTCTAGCAGCCGATTTTCCTCAAAACTTATGGTCCTTGGAGCTGGTGATCAAAGCATGGTTATGTAAACTTCAGCCTCCAATTTTTCTGCAAACATTTTAGCGTGCATTTTGAAGGGGCATCCGCATTTCTTTGTTGATGATCGTCAGTTAGGTTTGTCGCTCTTCCTCTTGCGTACATCAAGCTTCCCTCCTCTTTCACAAATTAGAATTCTCAGTGCTTCTCTTCGAGGATCTGATGCATCTGATCTTCCAATTACTACGACCACTCCAATGCATCTACCAACTTTTTTAAAGCGCTCAGATCAATTCTTTTGCCTATCAAATACCTAAAACAAAACTTGTCCAAAAAGAAAAAGATGCATAATATCTCTGATATTATCTCTGTCATCAACTAGATGTTGTTCAATGTACCCATGCTCGTAAATTAATTGCATCAGCTTTGCGTAGTAGGATCACTTGGGGTAGGATCACACGACTCCAATACCCGCATCTTCTTCTTCTTCCGAGCATTCTTACGAGCACTGTAGATGGTCCTAATTGAACTCACGTTAGTGGGGTCTCTACTTTTTAAATGGGATAAGATCTCTCGCGGACGCATACCACTAGCCGTCATGCTTTGTAGAACCTCATACTCATCCTCAAGTAATTTTCCAGCAAACGTATGACCCCCAGATTTGGTGATCAAGGCATGGTTATGTAGTCCACACGTAACTGTCAAGCACCATTTTCTCTCATCACCTCTAACTTCTGTGGCATACAACTTGAAGGGGCATCCACATTTCTTTGTTGATGGTTGTGGGCGAGCTGCATTGCTCTTCCTACCGCGTTCATCAGGCTTCCCCCCTCGCTCACAGATTAGAATTACTCGTGCCGCTCTCCGTGGATCCGATACATCTGATCTTCCAACTACTATAACCACTCCAATGCTTCTGCCAACCTTTTTTACCCACTTGACCAATTCCGCTCGACTATCAAATACCTTAAACAAGCAGACAGAAAAAAATATCATATATAGTACTAAAACCACCAATATAGTACAATTGAGAGTGATGATTTACCAAAGATGTTCTGAAAGATTTGGTGGTGTCAATGTTAGGAAATGTCGCATCAACATTTCGTTCAGATGGGATAATCTCCTACATAACAAATATGCTATTTTAAAAAATCTGTTAAAAAAACATTGCCACTGCAAACCAAAAAAATAAAAAGAAAACGAAAAAGAAAAAGGAAGAAGATAGGTGTCGGCTTGCACATGTGCACACAATAAAACATCAAAGATACAAAGCGCGGTAGCCAAAAATGAGCAGTATACAAATTATCAAACATTTTGGGTACTAGAACAAATTTGGAATTTTTCATAAGTATATTTAAAGTAAGCTTACAGAAAACTACTTACAAAAGTACCTAACATTGATACAGTTTTTTCTAGGAACAAGGTTTACAAAATCTGTAGAAATAGCAGCATTATCAAGTCGTTCAAAAGACTGTCCGAAAAAGGAAAAGTACACATTATTTATCATGAATTAGAATTTCGTATTTGGTGGTCTTTCCCAATTCCCATTGATAATGTCAAACTACAAACAGGCATCTGGATCTAATAAGGTTTCTCGAGGCACTGCATGTGTCCTCGAAAAATGCATACATGCTTGTAGTCACAAATGTTTGCATGCTTTTATAATAATAAAAAGAAAACCTTCCAGTAATTATAAACATATAAGAATTATGAAGATCAATAAAGGATTTTTTTTTTGTTGCATCCAAGATTTTAGGTCAAATGGTCAAGCAATGAAGATAAATAAAAAATTCATGCCGAAATTCTAAGAGTAAAAGAAGAAAATCACTACTAACAAGTTCCAAAAACAAACTTTGATATGCAAAGAACACCTGGTGCAACCTTGCCTATCACCTAAAGGACTGGTGCAAATATATCCTGAAAGCGGAAGCCCAAATTACCATTTTGGAGGAGACCTTTTGTGTTGAGTAAGGGGGTCGAGTGCTTCCTTGTATCTTTGAGGTGGTGCATTTCTTATAAACCACAGCCAACCTTTTTCTTTTCTTCCTTAGCCTTGTATTCTATCAATTGAAATAATATTAGTAGACACCATCTTTGCTCAAAAAACAAGTACACATAATGATCAAGACAAACTCAAATATCATTTGTGGATTTGTGTTTGGGCAGTGTAAGGCAGGGAGAGATGATTTTAAAAAAAATTTAAAATGGTAGTCTTTCTGATATCATCAAATTACATACAAATCCCAATAGATATACTTGTAAAAAGAAAAAGAACAGACCATTGAAAAAAACCATAGTTTTCAAAGTGTTTCCATAGTGAAATGTGCTAAATATTTATATTCTGACTGCCTACTCAAAAAAACCATAATCCAAACAAATTTAACCCCACTCACCCACTTCATTGTCTTTTGTCTTCCAAACACTTCAACACAGAAGTCTTGTAGAATATATGGAATAGTTTGTAAAATTATAACATAATGCAATAATAATCATGATTTATCTCAAAACAAATTATTGCATGCTTTTAGACAAATAATTTCTCCTTACAGGAAAAAAAAACTCACATATCCAGTGAACCCAACATTGTTGTCATCATCATCTGTGTCCTTGTTGTTGCTCAAAGGAGGAGGAGTATTAGCCTCTGATTGTGCCTGCAAATTTAATTCTCTATTGCAAGTTTCACCATCCTTGCATTTCTCAACAGTTTCAACTTCCGTGGTAGGCTGAACAGAAGCCCGATTTGGTTCATTACCCGGAAATTTTTTTTTTGGCCTGCCACGGAACTTCTTCCCGTTTCTATTATTCATCAAATCCATTTGAGGTATCACATCAGTGGTGTTTGAATTCATGAGCCGATCGGATGACCATTGGGTGTCTACAAAGATGTAGATAACTAATTCATGACAACCAATTTCTCGAATAAAGATATTGGACATGAACCAAATGCAAAATGAATCTTACCAGACATGTCAAAAGCAGCACTCATGTTTTTGAAAATACCAACAATATTCTGAAGGTGTGGGATCAGCCTTAAATCTATAAAGACAATTTGTAATAAGCATAATAAATTCGACAAATATAACAAGGGACCCAAGAAAAACAAGTGACACAATCACTGTACCTTGATGGGTGTGTGACATTTTACACAAGGGGCATCTCAGATCATTTTCCATGTTCGATACGCAATGACTGCAAAAGATTCATTAATACACAAAATTAAAGGAATTACTGACTTGAGTGAAATCAAAACTATAAAAAAAGGGGCACCAAACCTGCAAAACACATGATTACAGGGCAACTGCATCGGCTGGGACAGCAAATTCAAGCTGCAACAAAGTTAACAAATTGTGCTTTCCTAAATTCATACCAAAGCATAAGAGGGGACAAAATGAATCCCAAAAAAAGTGATAAGAAATAATTTTTGGGTTCTTTTCAATAAACCCAAAGAAACCTATTAGGATCATCATATATTTATAAATAAAAAAAAGAATTTCCTTATGAATTTCTCCCTGCATTTCACTTCCAAATTCAAGAGACCCAATTAGAATCAGGATTTTGGAGCCAGAGGAGCGAAAACCTAGAAAGAATCACCAATCAAAAGCCATAATTGCAATAAAAAATTCTGATGTACCCCCCAAATAAATAAATAAATAACCCTAGAAAACCGTTTTCGACCAAATCTTAAACAAAAAAAGGCAGACCCAGATGAAACAAAGCGAACGAAGCAATACCAGGCAGGGCAGTTGAGCTCAAGCTCCAATTTTTGCAAATGGAGGATGAATGGGTTGATGAATCGACTGAACTTCTCTGCTTCTCCCATCTCTCTCTCTCTCTCTCTCTCTCTCTCAAAATCCCGGTCACCAACAAGAGATGCGAAATGTGAAGGCCCTCTCTCTCCCCTCTCAAACTCACGATCAACGTTTTTTTTCTAATGGACGGTTCTGATTGGTGGGACTCGTGGGTCCCACTTCATCTTGTCGCAAACGAGAACTTAGATCACATAAACTTGGGTGGGTTAAAACTTATTTACTTAACCTCAATTAATTTTTTCTATAAAAAAATATATATACAATTTATGTCTTTTTCATAATTAAGAACTCTTAAATTATCAAGAAAACATTTTTATGCGTACAATCACGCACAAATCATGTATATCAGATTAAAAAATATGATTAATTTTCGCATGCATTACGTATGAGAAAATGTGATTCTCTCGTGTATTACCTTTGATGAAACGTGAGTATATGTAAGCATAGTTATTCTGTTTTTTATTATTCATGGATATAAAAATTTTTAAAAAAGTTGAATGAAATATTAGAGGACAATTGATCTATATACAAATAAATTTATGATTAAAATATGAGTAAAAACACAGTAAAAGAAGCACCTAAATATGAATTTAATTCTTATAATTAGGTGGATGAATAATTTTTGTTTTATTGTGTATCGAGAAATCTATGTTTGTTTATCATTTATGTTCAATTAAAGAATACTAATGAAATAAATATTTCAACGAATCATTTTTTTTTGTCCCCACCGTGTGTTATTAACTCAACTATTATAATTCTAAACCCACCACTGCACCTATATTTTATACACTTTTATGAACTTCTAACCCACCCCACCTATTTGATTTCTCTTTTTTCTCTTTCTCCCCCCCCCCCCCTCCCTTTTGCCCTCCTCCACAGTCGCGGCACACCACCACCACTGCGGCCACCACATATAAAAAATGAATTCTGAATTTTTTAATTGGATTCAATAAATATATTGAAAGGGATAATGACCCTTACGGAAGAAAAAAAAAAATTGAATAAAATGGTTTAAACTCGATTCATGAAAAGTTTATTTTCTGTCTTTTTTTAAAAAAACATAATTTTATATTAAAAATTGTAACCTTTTAGTTAAGCTTGTAGTAGTAGATGTATTTTAGATGTACCAAGAAAGAAGTCTTGATCAATTACATAGAAATGGAATGCATGAGAAATATCTACGACATATCCGTGTCAATGTTCCCATGCTAGTAAATCAATTTCATCATCCTTGCATTAAAGTGAGATTGCGTGTCTCTGTTAATGAGATAAGATATCTCGAATGACGCATACCAATGGCCATCATATTTTGTAACATATTTACTTATTCTGCGTGGATTGTATATAAGGAGGACGACGCTAGATTGTGAGTGGTGGGGTCAATTGACCCCACCAATCTTTTTTGAAAAAAAAAGAAAACAAACCCCTTGTTTGACACAGAGTTTAACCTTATATTTTTTAAAAACAAACCAGCAGTCCATCAATTTTTTTTTTGAAACTAACCGGCCTAGAGACCCATTAAAAATCCTAAACCCACTTTCAATGAAAAATAGTAGGGCCACTACTCCATTTAAAAAAATATTGCCCTTGTGGGTAACTCGTCGATCACCTACACATGGACAGAGACGCATTGATCACGTAATAAAAATAAGAGATCAGTGAATGAATGACTGTTTGGTCATATATATTGAAAAACATATATTCGATTTGATTATGAAATTATTATATAACAAATTCAAAATATGAAATCTTATCGATGACAATTATAAAAAAAAAATTTATATTGAAAATCATTTATATCATTTCTTTGATGATTTTTTTTTTATTAATGTAGATTGTTAAATTTTTAAAATAAAATTTTATGTTTTTTTATAAATATATGATGAGAGTAGATTTTTTAAAAAATTTATTTATTTTACTGACCCCATCTATAAAATTTTTTGGAGCCGCCATTGTCGGAAGCAAATAAGCTTACGTCACACGAGGGGTTAAGCTTTAAGTGATTTTTTTGGGATATGTTTTTTTCTCATTTAATTAATTTTGAAAACTGATTATCTTCCATTTTTTGGATAAAGACCGTATAGGGATATGTTTTTTTTCTTCGTTTAATTGAAAACTGATTATCTTCCATTTTTTGGATAAAGATCATATAAAAAATACTGGTTGGGATCATCTGCGGTGAAATACAATAAAAGGTAAGGAAAAATCTTCTTAACTCTCTCAAATCTTCTTAAAATCACAAAAGGTCCATTTAAACTCAATGTCCTTATAAAATGTATATGGCTAATGAAATTAGTCCCCCGGTCAAAAGTATATCAAAATAGGTCTTCAAAAACTTACTAAAATCGAATTCAGGCTCTACAAATTTTATAAAATCAGATTCAGTCCTTTTGTGAGACAAAAATACCTCTGTCATTTTTTAACATTCCCATCTCCTGAAATATCATCTTTAATTGTAAAAAAAAATAGCCCTCGAACATCATTTGATCTACAAAATGGAGTCATTTTTCAATATTTTCGCCTCCTCAATCTCATCACAGAGACCAAACAAAAAAAAATTACAGTTTCATCAATTCCATTACAAAATAAGAGAAAACAAATTAAAAACCAAATAAAAAATTTATAAAAGATTTTCAACTCAAAATTACTAGCAACAAAAAATATAACACCTTGATTATAAAACTATAATTTGTTTAATAAAATTTAAATAAATTAGTATAACTTTCAGATAATCGCATCGATTTTTTATGATTTTAAGAAGATTTCAAGGAGTTAAGACGATTTTTTTATTTTACATGAACTTTTTTCAATTTTCATGAGTTTTCAGAGAATTATATCAATTTTTTTCAACAAAGAAAATAAATTTTAAAAGGGTATAACAGTAATTTATCATGTACGGTTAGGGTTAACCACATCTGGTTAGTTATAGGGACTAAAATAAATATTGTTTAATAAGATATGGACCAAATGAGATTTATCAACTTTGCAGGGACTTTTTTTTATTTTCATAAATTTCCAAGGAGCTACATCGATTTTTCCCTAAAATATAACAACAAAAAAAGAAAACATATATTAATTTTTTTTTTTGTTGTTTCATTTTTTTAAATTTTCCAACTAATAATCTGTGTATGATATATTTGGTTTTTTTTTTTGTATATCGTATATAGCGATCTGTATTTGTTTATCATATATGTATGCAATCCATCATTGAGACCAAAAGAAAGAATTGTCTCGACCAACCATAGAGAAGTGAAATGCATTAAAAAAAAAACTCCAATACAATCCCTGTCATCAGATCAACTCAATGACATTCAATATAAGCAATGCTAGCAGTAAATCAACTTTCATTTTCCATATCAGTACGACCACTTGTCTCCATTACACGCATTTTCCTCCGGGCATTATAAATGGTCCTAATTGAGCTAGCATTAGTGGGATCTCTGGCTTTCAAATGAGATAAGATATCTCGAGGACGCATACCACTAGCCAGCATGCTTTGTACCATATCATACTCCTCGTCGAGAAGTTTTCCAACAAACGATTTTCCAGGACATTTATGACCCTCGGAGTTGGTGATCAAAGCATGATTATGTAGTCCACACATAACCTTCAGCCTCCATTTTTCTGCAACATTCATAGCGTGCAATTTGAAGGGGCATCCACATTTCTTTGTTGATGATCGTCGGCGAGGTTTGTCGCTCTTCCTCTTGCGTACCTCATGCTTCCCTCCTCTTTCACAAATTAGAATTATTCTTGCTGCTCTTCGAGGATCCGATGCATCTGATCTTCCAATTACTACAACCACCCCAACACTTCTACCAACTTTTTTAACCCACTCGATCAATTCTTTTCGACTATCAAATACCTAAAACAAGCAGACATGAAAAAAAAATTAATATCACATAAATATCATATATAATGCTAAAATCACCATTGCATTACAGTTGAGAATGAAGATTTACCAATGATGTTGTGAATGATTCAGTTGTGTCAATGTTAGGGCTCCCTTCAACATTTTGCTCAAATGGAATGATATCCTACAAAACAAAATTCATTACAAGCTATAGAAGAAGCAAAAACATCTTAACATGCTATTTTAGAGTCTTTGTCAAACAACATTCTCTGGAAAATAAAAAAACAGTTAAATTTGGTATAGTTATCTGATTGCATATGTGCAGACGAAGCCTGGTAGCCAAATTTGAATTATGCAGTATAAAAATTAGGCTACTAGAATAAATTTTGGAGAATATGTTTGTTTCATAGGTATATATATAAAGTAAGCTTATAGACAACCACCAAGAGTACCTAACATTGATCAAAGTTTTTTTCCCCTTTATGGAAATAGCAGCATTATCAAGTAGTTTAAAAAAATTCTGCACCATAAAAAAAAAGAACAAATCCACATTATTTATGATGAATTTGTATTATGTATTTGGTGGTGTTTCCCGTTGATAATGTCAAACTCCAAACATTCATCCAGATCACGACTGAGACATGCATGAGCATCTAATATGCATCAGATGAAAGCTTTGGGAGTGAATGTGTCCCCAAAGCATGCTTACATGCTTGCAGTCACACATGGTTGACTGCAAGCATGCATTTATAGTTACCAAAAAAAAAAAAAACAACCTTCCAGCACTTATAAACATATATCAAGATCAATAAAGGATGCTAATTTTTTATTGCATCCAAGATATTAGATCAAGTGATCAAGCAATGAAGAGACAAATAAAGAATCAGTGCTGAAATTCTAAGAGAGTAAGAGAAGAAAGACACTACTCACAAGGGCACTAATGATAACAACAAATTACATACAGATCCCGATAGATATTCTTGTAAAGGCAAGAACATATCTAAAATTAATATTACCATAGTTTGCAATGTGTTAAAATAGTGATGCATACTAATTATTTATATCCTGAATACCTACTTTGTATAAACAGCATGAAATAATGCTTACACCAGCTTATAGCTAACAAGTCAAAACAAATTATTGCATGATTTTAGACGAGTAATTGCTCCTGACGGTATAGAAAAAAAAATTGAAAAAAGGAAACTCACAAATCCACTATCCCAATCATTGTTGTCATCAACTGATTGTGCCTCCAAATTTAAGCCGTGACTTTCACTGTCCTGCTCATTAGTCTTCTCATGACCCTCCAGAGTGTTAACCTCCTCGGTAGGCTGAACAGGAGCCAGAACTGGCTCATTATCTGGAAGCCAAGATGTGTTAACCTCCTCGGTAGGCTGAACAGGAGCCTGAACTGGCTCATTATCTGGAAACAAAGATTTTTGTGTGCTACCAGATTTCTCCCCATTTATATTATCCATCAAATCCATTTGAGATGTCACATCACCAGTGTTTGAATTCGTGGGCCGATTGGATATCCATTGCATGTCAGGAACTGGCTCATTATCTGGAAACAAAGACATGTTAACCTCTTCAATAGGCTGGACAGGAGCCTGCACTGGCTCATTATCTGGAAACAAAGATTTTTGTGTGCCACCAGATTTCTCCCCATTTATATTATCCATCAAATCCATTTGAGATGTCACATCACCGGCGTTTGAATTCGTGCGCCCATTGGATATCCATTGCATGTCTAGAACTGGCTCATTATCTGGAAACAAAGATGTGTTAACCTCCTCGGTAGGCTGAACAGGAGCCTGAACTGGCTCATTATCTGGAAACAAAGATTTTTGTGTGCCACCGGATTTCTCCCCATTTATATTATTCATCAAATCCATTTGAGATGTCACATCACCGGTGTTTGAATTCGTGGGCCGATTGGATATCCATTGCATGTCTATAAATATATAAATAACAAATTCATCATAACCAGTTTCTTGAATAAAGATCGTAGATATGAACCAAATACATAATGAATCTTACCAGACACATGAAAAGTGGCACTCATGTTTTTGAAGATACTAACAATATTTTGAAGGAGCGACATCAGCCTTAAATCTACCAAGACAATTTTTAATAATCATGAAAAATTCAACAAATAACAAGGGACCCAAGAAAAACAAGCAACAAAGTAATTGTACCTTGATGGGTGTGTGACATTTTACATAAGAGGCATCTCATATCATTTTCCACGTTCAATATGCAATGACTGCACGAGATCAAAGATTCATTATGTTCTTCGACATATCTCAAGAAATTACTGGTGAGTGTTCCAAATCAAAACTCAAAGGGAGGCACCAAACCTGCAAAAAGCATGGTTACAGGGCAATGATGTCGGCTGGGACAGCAAGTTCAAGCTGCAAAAAAGTTAACAAATTGTGTGAGTGGTTTATTTTAGGCATTGTTTCATATATTTACAAAAGAAAACTCATACCTAAGCATAAGGGATCACATGAAAATGACAAAAAAAAAGAGGCAAGAGGGGACAAAATGAATCCAATAAACCCAAAGAAACCTATCAAGGTTTGGGGGAAAAAACTTTTTTCACTTACAATTTCAAAACACACTTAGAATCCCCTTCAAACACAAAATGTCACAATCTACAATAAAAGGAGAGTTATAAACCAGATGTGCCAAGACCCAGAAGGTATCACCAAACAAACATCCAAAACCCCAAATCAAGATTGCGGGAAAAATGCAATCCTTTCTAGATTTACACAAAATCTCCCCTCCCCACCCCCACTCCCCAAAAAAAGCCCTAGCAAACCGTTTTCAGACCAATCTTAAACAAAAAGGCAAACCTAATGAAATAAAACAAACCAAGCAATACCAGACAGAGCATTTGAGTTCAAGCTCCAGTTTTCGCAGATGGAAGATCAATGGGTTGATGATCTGTCTGTATTTCTCCCCATTTATATTCTTCATCAAATCCAATTGAGATATCACATCAGTGGTGTTTGAACTCATGAGCCGATTGGATGACCATTGCATGTCTACAAAGATATAGATAACCAATTCCTAAAATAAATATTATGAACATGAACCAAATGCAAAATGAATCTTACATTCTTACCAGACAAGTGAAAAGTGGCACTCATGTTTTTGAAGATGCTAACGATACTTTCAAGGTGTGGGATCGGCCTTAAATCTACAAAGACACTTTTCGATAAACGTGACAAATTCAACAAAATAACAAGGGAACCAAGAAAAACAAGTAACAGACTGTACCTTGATGGGTGTGTGACATTTTACACAAGGGGCATCTCAGATCATTTTTCATGTTCGATATGCAATGACTGCAAAAGATTCATTATGTTGATACACATATTTAAATGAATTTCTGACGTGAATGATCCAAATCGAAACTCAACGGGAGGCACCAAACCTGCACAACACGTGATCACAGGGCAACTGCTTCGACTGGGACAGCAACTTCAAGCTGCAACAAAGTAAAGATATTGTATGAGTGAATTGTTTTAGGCATTGTTTTCACAAATTTTGCAAAAGAAAAGTCATACCATAGAATAAGGGATAACCTTGAATGGAAAAAAATAGGCCAAGAGGGGTCAAAATAAATCCCAAAAAGAGAGAGAATTTTGGGGTTCTTTTGAATAAACCCATTTTAAATTTAGAAAAATAAACTTGCTTGTGAAATTCTCCCTGATTTTCACTTGCAGATTCAGGAATATCACAAGGGATGACATGAAAAATGAAAAAATTAGGGCAAGAGGGGACAGGATGAATCCAAAAAAGTGATAAAGATATAATTTTTATGTTCTTTTCCATATCTGAGAATCCCCTTCAAATACACAGTTAATAAAAAAAGAAGAAGGGGTGGGGGATGCAGGGGTGGTTAAACCAGATGCGCCATAACCCCATAGATATCACGAATCAGACGTTCACAAAATCATCTATAGATTGCAGTAAAATAAATGCATAAAAATTTTCCTGATTACACCAAAAAAACCCTAGAAAACCGTTTTTGGCCAAATCTTGAACAAAAAAAAGCTGACAAACGAAGCAATACCAGACAGGGCATTTGAGTTCAAGCTCCATTTTTCTCAGATGGAAGATGAATGGTTTGATGAATCGACTGTGTTTCTCTGCTTCTCCCATCTCTCTCTCTCTCTCGATAGATCGATCGATCGACTCCCGGTGCGAAATATGAAGGTCTCTCTCTCTCAAACTCCCGATCAACGCAAGTTTTTTCATGAACGGTTTTGATGGGTGGGACTAACGAAGATATAATAATAATAAACAATAAATATAATAATAATATATATAATATTTGGAGTGAAAATGATGGGTTGCCCTAAGGGTCACCAAAAAGCCGTGGCCCGAAAGCCTGGCCGGGCCCGTTTTCAGGGAGGGCCGGGCTTGGGCCTGGTTCTGGGGCCCGGGCCCGGCCCGTAGGCCCGCCTGAGCCCGGCCCGTGCCCGACCCGTAGGCCCATGGAGGGTGATCCAATGAACTAGTAACACGTAATTTTTATTTGAATTGTGGTTGAGTTATACAAATTATTAACATTTATATAGGTGTTAACCTAGTTAGGTACATGTAATTATTTATTTTTATAAGTAATTAATTCATTTAATATTTTTATTTTGAAAATTCAATAGATATAAATATTTTTTTCAACATTATACTTTAAATTTTGTGTTATTTTAACATTATATACAAATAAACAACGTAAAATAAAAAAATAAAATGTTTTGAATTTGAGCCCGTAGGCCCGCCCGTGAGGCCCGGGCCCGTGGGCAGGGCCTGGGCCCTGTTTTTTTGCCACGGGCCGGCCCGGGCCCGTTGACCAAGCAGGCCCGCGGGCCGGGCTTGGGCCCTGTTTCAACGGCCCGGCCCGGCCCGGCCCGTTGCCGACCCCTAGGTTGCCCCCACTAACCTAGAGTTTATTCCCACCACCCAACCTCTTTATTTTTTCAGGAGAGGGGGGGGGGGGGAGCGGAAGGTGATAAGAGGTGGAGAAGGATGGCGAGCGCCATGAGCGGTGGACGGATGCGATGGTGGAGGAGGCAACACCCGAAACGCCTGAGGAAGAGAGAGAGAGAGTATGGTTCAAAGTGCGACTGCACATATACATGCGATGTGCTCTCCGAGAAGCATATCCCCCTCGTATGTGACGCATGTGCCACCCACATGATAAAGATTTCATAACACAGTATATATTGCACTGTCATAATGTATTGGGTTGCATACGGGATTACAAAATAGACTAATTTTATAGTGCTTGATCATAAAAATATTACATCATATTTTTTATAATTCCAATGAAATAGATTTTTATCGCGTGATTAAAATAAACCATCTAATGAAATCACATATCATATTCCAGCTTTTTTAACAAATTTTTGAAAAATAGCTCATTTAGGTATTTTAAATCTTTAAGCTTCCGTTTGGATAGAAAATTAGGTTATTATGAGGTTTATGACTATTATAGTATAAATAAGGATAAAATAAATTTTTATTTAGTTATGGGTTGAATTATTCTTTGTTGTGAAACGTAATAATAAAACTTTTGTTGTTTGAATAAAATGTGAATAAGGTGTTAATAAATATTTATAAAATGTGAAGAAATGATGACAGTTGATTTATAAGAGGTGATGACAGTTAATTTAACAATGGATCAACATATTCTTTTGGATTGAATAACCTAAAATAACTTAATTTTAAGGGTTAGCTGCGATTCATATATCATTTTATGCCTATTAATTCTGACATTCAAATTCTTATTATTTCATATATTTTGAGACTATTCTAATTCTCACTTATCATGACCCCATTTTGAACCAAACTAGGGCTAAGTGATTTTTTGGGTCATTTTTCCTTTTTTTCATTTCATTTAATTTGAAAATTGATTATCTTCCTTTTTTTTGGATAAAGATCATATAAAAATAAAATAATATTACAAAAAAAAAATTAAAATAATTTTTTAGTAGTTTCATTTTTTAAATTTTTTCCAATTTATAATCTGTTTATTATATATTTGGTTTTTGTTTATCGTATATAGCAATCTATATTTGTTATCATATAATATATGCAATGCAATTCATCAATAAGACCAAAAGTAAGAAATGTCCTGGGACCAGAGAAGTAGAATGCATAAAAAAGCAATATCTCCAATACCCATCCCTGTCATCAGATCAACTCTGCCATTCAATATAACCAATGCTAGTAATAAATCAACTTTCATTTTGCACATCAGTGCGACCATTTGTCTCCATTACACGCATCTTCCTCCGAGCATTATAAATAGTCCTAATTGAGCTAGCATTAGTGGGATCTCTAGTTTTCAAATGAGATAAGATTTCTCGAGGACGCATACCACTAGCAAGCATGCTTCGTATCATATCATACTCCTCATCAAGTAATTTTCCAGCAGCCGATTTTCCTGGAATCTTCTGGCCGTCGGAGTTGTTGAGCAAAGCATGGTTATGTCGCCCACAAATAATTTTCGGCCTCCATTTTCCCTTTGTTTCTAAGGCACGCAATTCGAAGGGGCATCCACATTTCTTCGTTGATGATTTTCGACGAATTTTGTCGCTCTTCCTCTTGCGTCTATCAGGTTTCCCTCCTCTTTCACATATCAGAGATACTCGTGCTGATTTTCGAGGATTTGATAAAAGTGAATTTCCAATTACTATGACCACTCCGATGGTTCTACCAACTTTTTTAGCCCAATCGATCAATTCTTTTCGACTATCAAATTCCTAAAACAAGTTGGCAGTAAAAAAATGTCACATAAATATCATATGTATAATACTAAAATCACGCATTGCATTACAGTTGAAAGTGACAGTTGAGAGTGATGATTTACCAATGATGTTGTGAATGATTCAGAGGTGTCAATGTTAGGGCCTGTCTCGTCAATATTTTTTTTGGTGCGGGTCTCGTCAACATTTTTTTTGGTGCAGGTCTCGTCAACACTTTGCTCAAATGGAAAGATATCCTACAAAACAAAATTCATTACAAACTATGGAAGAAGCAAAAACATCTTAACATGCTATTTTAAAGTCTGTCAAACAACATTCTCTGCCAAAGAAAATGAAAAAAATAAGTTAATTTGAGAAAGTTACCTGCTCGCATATGTGCAGATGTCAAAGATACAAAGCGTGGTAACCAAAATTTGATTTAAGCAGTATACAAATTGTCAAACATTTTGGTTACTATAATATATTTTAGAGAATATGTTTGTTTCATAGGTATATTTAAAGTAAGCTAATGAAAAAACCAATCAAAGTGCCTAAGTGGTTCAAAAAAATTATGCTGCATCCAAAAAAGAACAAACCCACGTTATTTATCATGAAAAGTTGCGGAGACTTTAAATAGACTAAAAAAATAGAATCTAAACCATACCTAAATCAAACTCTATCCTACCCTACATATAGCCATAAATAACAAAGTCTATCCTATCACAAATCATCATATTCTAAGATCTAACAAACAAAATAAAATAAAAAAACAAAAAAAAAACAGAAAACCATATCCAACATAATATGCTGCATCCACTTGTATCATTTATTTGGTGGTGTTTCCCATTGATGCTGTCAAACTCCAAACATTCATCCAGATCAAAGAACATTTTCTGAGACATGCATGAGCATCTATATGCATCAGATGAAGGTCTTGTGAGTGACACCATCCTCGAAACATACTACATGCTTGCAGTCAAACATGTTTGCATACATTTATAATTACAAAGAAAAAAAAAACTTTCCAGTACTTATAAACAGATATCAAGATCAATAAAGGATGCTAAATTTTTATTGCACCCAACATATTGGATCAAGTGGTCAAGCAATGAAGAGACAGATAAAAAATCAGTGCTGAAATTCTAATAGAGTAAGAGAAGAAAGACACTACCAACAAGTGCACTAATTATATAAGCAAATTACATACAAATCATAAAAGATATTCTTGTAAAGACGACAAGAGCACATCAAAACTCAAATTACCATAGTTTTCAATGTGTTCCCATAGTAATGCATACTAAATATTTATATTCTACCTACTCCAATAAAAAGCATGAAATAATGCTTACACCAGAGCTCACAAGTGAAAACAAAGTTAAGAAAATGAATTGACAAAATCACTACCCACAAAACAGAAATAAAGGCATAACAATAGAATTCAAATAGCTATCATGTAAATGTCAAACAAAATTTATCCCCAATCATTCATTTCAATGTGTTTTCTCTTTTTCTAACTGGAAACACCCCCCCCCCCCCCCTCCCCCAACAAAAAAGAAGGAAAAAAAATCTTATACATCAATTAAAATCCTTCAAAATAGTAGTCTTGATGATAGCATGGAAAAGTTATAAACTTGTAACAAATTAATAATCATGATTTATTATTGCATGATTTTAGACAAGTAATTGCTCCTGACAGTGAAAAAACAATTATAAAAAGGAAACTCACAAATCCAATATCCCAAACATTGTTGTCAAGAACTGGTTGTGCCTGCAAATTTAAGCTGCGAGTTTCACCGTCCTGCTCACTAGTCTTCGCATGACCTTCCAGAGTGTTAACCTTCTCAGTAGGCTGAACAGGAGACTGAACTGGCTCATTATCTGGAAACAAAGATTTTTGTGCGCCACCAGATTTCTCCTTGTCTGTATTATTCATCAAATCTATTTGAGATGTCACATCACTGGTGTTCGAGTTCATTCGCCGATTGGATAATTGCATGTCTGTAAATATATACATAACAAATTCATGAGAACCAGTTTCTTGAAAAAAGATAATAGACATGAACCAAATACATAATGAATCTTACCAGACACATGCAAAGTGGCACTCATGCTTTTGAAGATACTAACAATATTTTGAAGGTGCGACATCACCCTCAAATCTACAAATTTTTTTTTTTTTTGATAATCACGTCAAATTCAACAAATAACAAGAGACCCAAGAAAACAAGCAACAGGAATTGTACCTTGACGGGTGTGTGAAATTTGACACAAGGGGCATCTCAGATCATTTTCTATGTTCAATATGCAATGACTGCAAAGACCAAAGATTCATTATTTTATTCTACATATCTAAAGAAATTACTAATGTGAGTTATCCAAATCAAAACTCAAAGGTAGGCACAAAACCTGCAAAAAGCATGATTACAAGGCAATGATGTCGGCTGGGACAGCAAGTTCAAGCTGCAACAAAGTTAACAAGTTGTGTGAGTGATTTATTTTAGGCATTGTTTTCACAATTTACAAAAGAAAACTCATATCAAAGCAAAAGGGATGTAAAAATTAAAAAATTAGGGCAAGAGGGGACAAAATGAATCCAAAAAAGTGATCAGGAAATATTTTTTGGGTTCTTTTCAATAAACCCAAAGAAACTCATTAACATTTAGTGGGAAAAAAACTTTTTTCACTTCAAATTCAAGACACACACTTAGAAATCCCCTTCAAACACAGTTAATCTACAAACAAAGGGGGGTTAGAAACCAGATGGGCCAAAACCCAGAAGGTATCACCAAACAAATGTCCATGAACTCATCTCAGGATTGCAGGAAAAATGCATAATCTTTACCAGAGTTACACAAAAAATCACCCCCCCCCCCACACCAAAAAAAGAAAAGAAAGATCATATCTTAAAAAAAATGACGCCCCAGATGAAATAAAGCAAACTGAGAAATACCAGACAGGACATTTGAGCTCAAGCTCCAGTTTTTGCGAATGGAAGATCAATGGGTTGATGATCCGACTGTATTTCTCCCCATTCATATTCTTCATCAAATCCGTTTGAGATGTCACATCCGTGGTTTTTGAATTCATGAGCCGATTGGATGATTGCATGTCTACGAAGATATAGATAAGCAATTCATGATAACCAATTCCTTGAAAATATATATATATATCATGGATATGAACCAAATTCAAAATGAATCTTACCAGACATGCGAAAAGTGGCACTCATGTTTTTGAAAATACTAACGATATTTTCAAGGTGTGGGATCGGCCTTAAATCTACAGAGACACTTTCCAATAAATGTGACGAATTCGACAAAATAACAAGGGACCCAAGAAAAACAAGCAACAGAGTGATTGTACCTTGATGGGCGTGTGACATTTCACACAAGAGGCATCTTAGATTGGCTTCCGTGTTTGATATGCAATGACTGCAAAAGATTCATTAAGTGTTATAGTGTTATACAGATTTAAAGGAATTACTAACGCGAGTGATCCAAATCAAAACTCAAAAGGGAGGCACCATACCCGCAAAACACATGATTACAGGGCAACTGCGTCGGCTGGGACAGCAAGTTCAAGCTGCAACAAATTCAACAAATTAGGGATTTTTTTGGATCATTGACAGGCTTACTTCAAACACATGGTTAATCTACAATAAAATTAGGGTTTGAAACCAGATGGGCCAAAACCTATAAGGTATCACCAATCAAATTCAAACGTCCACACACCCGTATCGGAATTCCAGTATAATAAATGCATAAGCTTTTTCTGAGTTATACAAAAAAAAACAAAAAAAACACAAAAAAAAACCCTAGAAAAACATTTTCAGACAAATCTAGAACAGGATAAAGAAATCGAAGCAATACCAGACAGGGCATTTGATCTCAAGCTCCAATCTTTGCAAATGAAAGATGAATGGGTTGATGATCCGACTGTACTTCTCTGCTTCTCCCATCTCTCTCTCTCTAACTCCCAATCACACAGGGGTGCGAAATATGGTCTCTCTCTCTCTAACTCCCGAGCGAGGCGAGTTTTTTTTCGTGGACGGTTCTGATTGTTTGGAACTCTGAATAGATGGAGGACGTCGGCCCGCTAATGATGCTAAATGGCGCACGAGAGGCTGGCCCAAGGCCCACATCCAGAGCCCACTAGAGTTAAAAAATCGAAAAATGTCAAACTCAGTTTGTTTTACCAACCAAAATTCAGACCAAACATGTTTTTATTTTTTAAAAATTATAATAAAGTATATTATTTGATAAAAAAAATATATCTTTCTATTTTGAATTGAATGAATTTATGTTTAATAAGTGCAAGAAAATATTTAATGAGATATATATAATATCTAACAAGGTATATGTTTTACTGGATTTTTAATAGGGTACGTAGGACTATATTTTAGACTGAAAAAAATCTAAGTGTAATAGCACCATAAATATTTTAAATAATACAGCAGTGTATGTTTCACCTTCAATTAGTGAATGTATATTTTTTAATAATAAAAAGTGAGGGTTGTGGATTGGGCTGCTTTGGATCTCTGGCTCACTATCTTCAAGACCACTCTATCTTTGATTGTTTTGGCCTGCCTTCATAGTCTAGTTTTAGGAACCAACTAGTACATGGTTTAGATCAGCAGTGGAACAAATTTTGCTGCAAGCATTGCGTCAAAACTCTACCGCAGAGTCAAAACACGAGTTTTAGACACATTTCATGCATTTTATATGTAAAATGTAGTGTTTAATTAGTGGTAATCTTGATAATAATTGTTTGACCTATCAGATTTAAAATCCAACCATCCTAAATTAGATTATTATTCAACCATTTATAAATTAATAAAGTACTATTTGCATTCCTCTTAAAATAAATAGCCTCATTTTTTACCCACCTCCTCTTTTTTTATCTTTGTTTATTCTCTCTTTATTTTGATTTGTAAATATTTATAATTTTATTTTTATTGCTGTGATATAGATAAAGAAATAAATTTGATAATAGTATTTTAGATATTTAAATTAAATTTATTATACAAATTCATATATCAACCAAACACCGAAAAATAATTATTTATATTGATTGGTATTCATATTTCAGAGTATGACATAAATTAGGGACCGATAACCTTGTATAAGGACATAAACGTCATTTCACAAAACTCCGTCCCCGAAAAAAAAAATATCCAAAAACATCGATAAATAGGGGTCTCTCAAACCCTCCAAAACCCTCATTTTTTTGGGGTCACTCGCTCCATCAATGGCGATGGCCGCGATTTGCAGGTCGATCCTCTCCTCCTCCGCCGTCCGATCCTCACCACCCCTCCGTCTCCTCTCCAAACGCGCCATCTCCTCCACCTCCGCCCCCTTCTTCCGCCTCCGCCGCCAAACCCTAGCCCTTCCCCTCGCCGCCGCTTCCGTTCCGGCGAGGCTGAACCCGGTCCGGAGCAGGATGAACCGGTCTGGCGACTCGTCCTACTCTCCGATGAAGTCCGGGTCGAACTTCAGCGACCGGCCGCCGACGGAGATGGCGCCGCTGTTCCCCGGATGTGACTACGAGCACTGGCTGATCGTGATGGACAAGCCTGGCGGGGAGGGGGCGACGAAGCAGCAGATGATCGATTGTTACATCCAAACCCTAGCCAAGGTCGTCGGGAGGTATATGTTTTTCTCTCATGTTTTTTTTTTCTTTTGTAAGAACAACGACTCGTAGGTTTTGGGTTTTTAATGATTTCATTGTCAGTTGATCAGAATGTGAAAGCTCAGTCCTTGTAGACTTTTGAGTATGGAAAAAATTGATAGAAAAAGTCACTGTTTTGGGGATTATTATGTGATGATTTTGATGGTTGTTTTATGCAAAGAAAATAAAGCAGATGAAGCAATGTCCAGCAGGGTTGCTCGGGTTTTATTGTTGTTGCTTGGGATGCCTATTGGGATGTTTTGTGACTTATCTTGATATTAATTGCATCTTATGTATTGATTCTATACATTTTTTTGCTGATTTTGTGTTTTGTAAGTTGTTTAGGATTTATATAATGTTTCGTGGGTTGTTTTTTTGATGTATTATGCCAGCGAAGAAGAAGCTAAGAAGAAGATTTACAATGTTTCCTGTGAGAGGTATTTCGGTTTTGGATGTGAGATTGATGAGGAGATGTCGAACAAGCTTGAAGGTTTGTTTTTGGATCCATGTAGAGTCAGATTTATAATTAATGTTAGAGTCAGCTTTAACGTGATTGTTAAAGATAATGGCCAGAATGTAACATGGTGTTTTCATAACTAATGAGAGGAGCACATGTTATTATAAATGTGTCTTAACTGAAAGTGAATGATCAAATTGCCTTAATGTTAAGTTAAAAATGCTCAAAAATGCTCAACTTTTCAAACACTCAATATTTCAATATCAGATTGTAGGATTTTTTAATTTATCTCAACATTCATGAGTTCCATTTAAGTTGAGTTGCATAGAGCACTATTTCTTTGCATCACATGCTATTGAGTTTCTATGTACAAGGGCATTGTAGCAAGGTCAATGTGATATCTTTTTCTGTCTAATTGTTACATATGCAGGTCTACCTGGTGTCCTTTTTGTACTTCCTGATTCATATGTCGATCCTGAATACAAGGACTATGGGGGTAAGAATTTAAGACTCACCTGATTTTACTATCAAGTGTCATAAGCACATTATGTTATGTTTTATACTTTTATTTGTTATTCTCTTTTATGTAGCCATGCTACTACCTTGCCCGGTCATGGAATGATATCTTCTATCTTATATTTGCAATCTGATTATCTGTATCCTTTTTTTTTGACAACCAAAGTGTGTCATAACTACGCTTTCTGATATTTATATCATTTTTTTTGGGGGGGGGGGGGGGTTGAATATATATCTTTTTTTCCTTCCCCCCTTCACAGTCCATCTTGGCAAAGCAGATTAACCTTTCAAGGTATTGTCTAGCTTTGAATGCTAATGGACTCAAACTGAACTTCTCTTGATCGGTTCTGCACTTGGCTACTCAAGTGAAGCTGCAGGTCAGTGAAGATGAGACATCATTACATATCTTTTTGAAAGAGAGACATCATCACAGTTTGATATATGCATATTCTTAACTTGTCTTGGCCATGCGTTTGAGTCTTTTCCTTTCTTTTTCTGATTTCCTCCCTTGTTCTCGCAGTCCATCTTGGCAAAGCAGATTAACCTTTCAAGGTATTGTCTAGCTTTGAATGCTAATGGACTTATATAGAACTTCTTTTGATCAGTTCAGCGTTCTGCACTTGGCTATTTAAGTGAAGCTGCAGATCAGTGAAGATGAGACATCATTACAATTTTTGCCATTGAAATTCTTAGTTTGTCTTAACCATGCGGTTTTAGCTCCCCCTTTTTTTCCTCCCTTTTTTCTCAGTCCATCTTGGCAAAGCAGATTAACCTTTCAAGGAATTGTCTAGCTTTGAATGCTAATGGACTTATATAGAACTTCTCTTGATCGGTTCTGCACTTGGCTATTCAAGTGAAGCTGCAGGTCAGTGAAGATGAGACATTATTACACTTTATGTCATAGATATACTTTTAGTTCATCTTGTCCGAGCAGAAGCAGCCTTTAAAGTAATGATTTGCTTTGAATGCTAATGGATGAGTACTAAATGTTTCTTGATTGGTTCTGCTCTTACACAAGCGACATTGCAGATTGATGAGGATGAGACATCATTAGCATTTTATGTTATAAAATATAGACTTGTCAATCCATCTTGGTAATGCAGAAAAATTATTCAGGGCATCGCCTCTCTTTGCATGCTGATGGATTTGTGTCATAAACTTTATTGGTTCTGAACTTCTTGCATTTGATAGAATAGTGATCATCAGGATGGCATTTTTTATTTTATGGACTATATATTAACGTTTCTTTATAGTGACCTATGTCAGCCAATTCATTCATCATGCATAGGACATTGATGAGATATCTTGATGCAGTTAGGGTTTTTGCAAATTTTCTCAGATCTTTCAACTCATGAAAAGTTGATGGTTGGAGTTTTATATCGAATAAAAACAAATCCAAAATTGTTACATTAAACAATATTTGACTTCCTGTTTGGTCGTGGTGTATGTGATGGCTGTTCTATTCCTTAAACTTTAACTATCATCCAATATAGAAACCTTAAATTAGAAAAAAATGATTTTCCTTTTTCATTTTAATGTTAAAATTTCAAGGAATCCGCATGAGCACTGTTATCAGATGCATAACATTGCACAAGTCAATGTAACATTTCTTTTCTGGATAAGCCAATATAGCCATTAAAGCATAGTCTGTACCATTTCCCTGTTTTCAATCACTGTGTAGGTAGTTTCACGTTATATCACTCTGCCATAATTGAAGTAAAAATTATTATCAGCTCAATAATTTATATGCTATACATTCATATTTGTGATTGTCATGTGGTGCGCCATGGAACATCTTGAGCACACACGTAGGGAAAAGGTTAATAGAGATGGGTTTAGTCCATGTGTTTGTCATCTAGAAGAGTGTTAATTTTTTATGAAAACTTGAAGGGGCATTTGTCAAAACCAAAGTTGCTTTCTATATGCGTGGACATTGATTGGATGAGGCTGACAACCATAGTCTGTGTCTTTCAGAAATTTGAAGCTTATTAGAACTCAATTAGAGCAAGAAATTGTTATTAATTACTATTATTTTTATCATCTCATAGAAATGCTGTGTGTGAGATTAACTTAATTTGCACAGGCATCCCACCTTTGTCAACATCAGTATCTGTGGTCTTTTTTAACCATGCCAACCTAGAAATGAATCATGGTTGATTTGCATCCACGTTCATATTGTTTTTGTAACGTGCAGCTGAACTATTTGTGAATGGGGAGATAGTCCAGAGGTCCCCGGAGAGGCAGAAGAGGGTTGAGCCTGTACCCCAGAGAGCTCAGGACAGGCCTAGGTACAATGACAGAACTCGATATGCTAGACGCAGGGAAAACATGCGGTGAGAAAAGACTTACCTCACTAAGGCGCTGCCATCAACAGTGAGAAGATGCTTCATTTATCTTTGTGAATGTCATGATAGTTGAAAGTGGCTGCTGTGGTTGTTTGCCCTAGAGTGTGTGGTATGTGAATGTTGAACTGAACTTGGTTGATTAATTTAAGAGAACTAGTTGTAACCACAATGTGCATGTTGAACTGGATTTTTTCTGCCCCTGCCTGCACCAGATGCATTACCCTATATGTGTTTTGATGTGGATTTTTTAGATAGGCAGTTGGGGATGGGTTAGTAATGGCCTGTCCCAATTAGTTGTGTATGTGTCATCTCATTTGTTAAAGTTTGACTTTTGAAGCTTAGCATGTAATAAAATTATTATCAATCTTTAGTATACAGAGAAAATATAAATGCTGGATGCATAATGTGAAGTTTAAAGAGTCACTTTGGGATTTAAATGAAGGAAAAAAGAATTGAGTTACTCTAAATATACATTTGCATTTTAATAAGAGTGATGGCAGGTTTGAATTGATTTGTTTTTAAATGCAATAGATAGCTGCAGAAATGATGGTGATAAAATGGTCTCTCCTTTTTTTATTTGATAAAAGCATTCGAGTCGGCTATTAAACTATTGACCTAATGCTTGATCCTTCCATAGATTTAGCATAGAAAAGATCGTTTTAAATATATATATATATATATATAAAATAAAAATGAAGCAACCCATGAAGAGCACGTTTACATGAAGAGTGTTTGTGCCCCTGTTTGTTTTGAGAATAAATCAAATGGTCTTGATTGAAATAGGGGTTTTAACTTGTTTGAAAAGCTAAAAAATTACTGTATATGCATAAGAAGTGTTTTCTGATAAGTTGGCATGACCGTGGATAGTCATTCCAAGTTGAAGGTAGAACCAAATTATTTCATGTTATTCCACTAAAAGAATATGTGGGTTTACTGTTAAATCAACTGTCTCCGCCTTTAATAAATCATCTGTTAAATCAACTGTCATCAAATCAATTGTAATTATTTTTTCACCTTATATAAATTTTTATCCATACTTTATTCACATTTTACCCAAACAACAAAAAATTATTTTTACGTCTACCAACGAGAATAATTTAAAACACAATCAAACATAAAATCACTTTATCCTTACTTATTCTCACTTATGTCTAAATAACTGTATACCCAAGAATAAGTTTTATTCTGTATCTAAAAGGGGGCTATAAATGTCTGAAATAATCCAAAAAAAGATCACTATGAAAATTATTTTTTTTACTTTTTAAAATTATTAAAAAAAAAATACTGGTATATTTCAATACATATTCCACTTTTTATGATATACTTGATGTGTATTTAAAAAAAAAAAAAACAGTGAGAGTTGCTCACATAGAACCGAACATATCATTTTCCTTAACGTGAATCAAGTCTAAAAACCCACATTTGATATTTCCTATACATATTCGTGCAAGAAAAATCAACGCCACAAGTGTCTTGCAACATCGCATTTATATGCCTCAAGTGTGTGAATCGATAGAGCATAGTATATTTAACTCAACAGGATTTGAATGAATGATGAATGTCTCTTATTTGCTCAGTATTTTTAGCATCAATCAATTTTTCACAATATAAGAGCACAGTTTTTATTTTCATTATTGTTACGAGCCTTGTAAGCATGAATATTTATCTAAAATACGTCCATGCAAAACACTAGTGTTCTTCAGTACTCTGTAGTTAAGCTGTAGTTATAATTTAAAAAATAAAGGGCGATGACATCTTCCTAATCACATTGTACATATATATGAAGGGAAAAAAAAAACACATAAGCCAGGAATCAAAATTTAAATAGTCTGAAAGTTCTAATACTATAACTTCATTAATGAATATTCTGACTATGCAACAGTTCGACAGCTGCATCGACGACTCCCTTGCTCTCCACGGGGATATCAAGAGCAGGTTCCTCGATCTTTCTCTGCAGAAGTTTGTCAAGTTCTCCCCGCAACCTCTGCAAAAAGAAATAACAAAAGAGAGTGACCTAAACAACTGAGTGCAGGATTCCAGCTTAAAAATATCTGGTCTACATCTAAATGAGTTTGTACTGTTCAATGAATGCAAACTTATGTACAAGCATGTAGAAACATGTGAGCAATAGACTGAGATTCTGACCTGTATCAATTGCAACACACTCTTTGCAGCTGAGAAATGGAGATAGCCTCCAAGCATCTCAATACCCTCTCCGGATTTGCTTGGAGTGAGATTGCCTCCAAATAGCAGCAGCGCATAATCTGATATATTGGTTGAGTCCCTGATGTAGATGCTTGTTGTCTTTACCTTTTCACTGTAGACCATGTACGGCAGAGGGAAGAGGTGTACTCCAGCATTGACTGATGATGGATGGATATCGACTTTTCCAACATCTCTACTGTAGAACGCTGTCCTCTTTCCTCTTCTTTTGCACTGGATAACATTTGGGTAAAGCCCGGCACATAGGATAGCACATACCATCTCAAGATCATCGCTGTAGTGGTTGTATGCCTGCGAATGATAACTCAAATGTTAATACAACATGAGAATGTCTCATTTCACGAAAACTCCTTAAAATGTCAATTTCAAAATTGTTCCATACCAAATGTTATACAACATCTCATACCCAATAATTTCAATATTTTCCAATTCCAACAAAAATAATGAATGTTTTTTTCTTGCTACATTAATCTAAAATTTAAAATCATAACCTGCAAATATCAGTATATTGTACTAGAATGTCATATAGCATACCTGGGCTCCCTTTGTCTTGTTAACAAAACCAATATCTGACAATAGATCAAGGAATTGCTTCCTCATATCTTCCATCATCTGCAATGTAATGGGTGATAAGAAATTTTCCCAGCAGAATGAACGATCACTACCATTGCGTTTAGCAACCTTCCATGCTTCAAATGCTTTGAGAAGTGCAATGTGATCACTGCCAGAAAGAACATATCAAATTAGAGACTTTTGGCTAAGTAGAATGGATAAAATGCAATGTAACTGCCAAATGGTCGTTCATAATATGGTAACAAAAAACCCAAGACTCATGGAGGATAAAATCAATCACAAACTTTTTGTGATTTATTAAAGGGCTTGACTCCCTAAATATACAAAAGAAAGGGAATGTTAGAAGCCTATGCAATCCTAGAAATTTTATTTCAGCGACCTGCAAGAATCTCCTGCAAAAGATCTCTTTGCAGCATCAGCTTCTTCTTTTCTGTTCATTGGAAGGACAAATGGGTCACGATGAGCGAGAGCAGAAGCAATTGTTAGTGCAGGATCAAGGCATTGAAAGACAGATCCCATAAGCAGCATCTTTCCAATGTTTGGGTCCAGGGGTAATGTGCAAAGATGACGACCTGTCCCGATGGAAAGTTAGAATTTTGTTGCTAAACCAGAAAAGGAAATCTTATGTTATATACAAGAACAAAGAATAGTTTTCTATTGTTTACCAAGTGAAGTAAGCTCCTCCAATTCATCCAGTGCCCCAATTGTTTTGAGAAGTTCGATTGCATTTTGTACAGCGAGGGCATCAGGTGGCTGAAGCGCCTTCGCTAGGAATGAGGCCACAGCTCCAAGTTGTAAGCTTTTGATATTGAGGCATAGCTCTTGCAAAGGTGTCCGGAGAATTTCAGGCAACTGGTATTGGAGCATTGCATCATGAATCATTTTTGGGTACAACCTATAACAGACTCCAGGTTGCACACGCCCTGCACGCCCCCTTCTCTGCAGTTGCATCAAACCAAAACAATAACATCAGGAAGGGAAAATCAGTACTAAAAGAAACAAGTTTGATGAGAAACTAATGATATGATCATTTTAGAGTAATTAATATTTATCAGCTAAAGGGTGAAGAAAGCATTCATCCAACCACTTGATCATTCCACATTGTTATTATTTATCCATATTAAGATGTCACCAGGGCCTCCTGACCTACTGATATGCTAATGCATCAAGACTCTCAAGCAGTTGTTAAAGGGGTCCAATTAGCATGGCATATTGACATCTATGCCATGGCCAACAATATTCCTATTAATTGGCTACTTTTGAATGACAGTTACTTCATAAATCAGTTATAAACAGTTGGATCTCATTATTAAAAATCCTCAACAATAACGTTCACCTGATGTGCAGAAGCCTTTGATATCCACGATGGAAGCAAGCAAGCTAGCTTATTCAAAGCATCATAGCTGGTCTCCTTCGCCTTTCCACAATCTATGACGTACACTACGTCATCTATGGTGATGCTGCTTTCTGCAATATTTGTTGCAAGCACTATCTTCCTACAATGTTTTCAATAAAATAAATAAATGAAGACATTCTCTTAATAGCCTACGATAATATGCATAACTCGCAAGGAGATATGTGAGATGGTAACTAGTCACATATGTCACCACATCCTTGACATGTAGTATCAATTCCATTTATATCACGATCCATTTAGCCCCAACAAAATAGGTGAAAGTAACACATCTTATATAACCATAACATGCAAGTTAACAAAAATAATTGTAATTGTCCAATACAAAAAACTGATTACTATAAATTCAGCATCAGTTCCTAGATAACATATTGAAACTACTTGCCTCATTTTATTTGGTGGTCTGTCAAATATTTCACGTTGATTGACGGTAGGCATAGAACCATGAAGTGGAAGAACTAAAAATTTATTAGGATTTCCAAGAAGGTTGTTTCCTTTGATCTTATCAAGTAGCTTTGATATTTCATCCCATCCAGTAAGGAATACAAGGATTGCTCCATCCCCTTCATGCCGACAAATGTATTCAATTATGGCTTCCACCTGGAGGATAACAAATAGATGGGAGATGTCACCACAAGGATGGAAAAACAGGTGAACATTATCTCACAAAGTAGAAGAAGCAAATGAGGAACTCATATAGAGATGTCTGGACCGTCTGGTAATCCAGATGGATTCTTCAATCTAAAACTTCCAAGTTTTCATGAAAGCATACTATGGAAGAAAGTAACAGGTATCTGGAATGATCTATGCATATACATGGACAAAACTGTTTCCCAATAGTTTGGGGTTTCCAAAGAATGTAAATAAGTATCAAATATAAAAAATGCAATGACAATATCATGCTTAGCAAAATAGTAAAGCCCGAGTGATTATTATTGGAGTCATTATATAGGCCCGTTGGGCCTATTCCCAGAGGCCAGGGGTCGGGGGCAACGCCCCCAAAAGAGGCCGTAGGCCTCCCCGGATATAACAGTATTCCATTTATTTCTTTAATTATAAACCCAATCCTTATTCAGTCCACAAAACTAAATACCACGCACACATGAAGCCTCACTTATTTTCATGGAACAGGCAACATTTTTCCCTCTTGATTAGAATGCACAATTCTTTCCATAGGGAGAAAAGAATTAATGATTTAATTTCACAGGAACACCTCTCATACAGATTACTCTTATTAGAGCTTTGAGTTTGAGATACTCACAAGACCCAAATCTAGTTGTGCACCACTCCAGGCTTCAAGTGATTGTCTAGTAGACATGCTATAGCTTTTGTACTGGGAATCAATATCAACCTCCTACACCAACAACAAGGTCATTAGACATATAATTATCAGAGACTTCGTGAACATATGAAAATAATCAATGGTAAAGTAATTCACACAGCTTTAAAACTAAGCACAAATGACAGAGTTGTCCCAAATAGAGGCAGAAAAGAACCACAGAGAAAGCAGTAGTAAAAAAACTGTAATCATATATATAATAAGTGTGTGTATCAGACAACATACATAAGATAGATTGTTAGAGAAGTATCCATTTATCAGACATACGTAATCCAAGTTATCTATCAGACAACATACATAATTTGATAGAGATACCATACATGTATATTAGGGCACGTAGACAACAAAAAAGATAAAATGAAATCAAAGTAATTTCTAACATAGAATGTAAGGCATCATTATGTACACGTGCCTCAAACATCTCAGTCAGAGGATCATTTTTTGATAAGGGCTGCTTCCTTCTCCTCCTCGAGTTCCCTTGGAAGTTATCATACTCTGATTTGATACTATAACGAGTTTTCTCCAAAATGTCTTCTAGATAAACTTCAGCAACAGGAAAAGTTAAACCCTGTTATATGACAATAGAAATATGTGAGATAACAATGAATACAACAAGTAAAATCCAGCAGCATATAATGGGATCTTCAGCATACCGGTATATGGATAATAGGTGCATTTCCAAAATACTTGGAGAAGAGATCTGCATTGATGGTAGCACTCATTAATATGAGTCGTAGATCTGGACGTCGGGGAAGAAGATCGCGTAGAATTATTATAAGGAAGTCCTCATTCATGCCTCTTTCATGAATTTCATCCACTAATAAATGACTGACACCACACAGTTCTGGTTCTTGAACCTGTTGTTAACAGTTTGGCTAAGAAGCAGAAAAAAGGGGAAGAAAAAAAAGTTTTAAGCAATTTATATAACCACGTAAATTTATTACTTGTACAGGTCAACCAATCCTTAGTGTAATTAGCTAGTCAAGAGAAACATGCACAATGGAAGAGAATATAGAGATGAGAGTATGTGATTCCAAGGTTGCTAGTTTCTGTTCCCAAGAAAAGAAAAGAAAACAAGAAAAATAAAATTCCATGCCAAACATGATAAGTATTAATATTTCATCAATATCATCTAGATTGGGTTTAACTTGTATGATTATAAAAGGAAAAAAAGGAGTTTTTTCTTATATATATAGATCATCTATGAACTCTACTCAATTGAATAATCTAAACGACAGTAGAGTTCTTTGAAGTTTGCAGAGCCTTAGACAATATGGGAGAAAAGGAAAATGAATATTTGTCAGATGCTCTGAAGGATGTTCATAGGAGGGTGAATGTGCTAGCCACTTGGCTAGAATGGGGTAGGAGGTATCAGGGATTTTGGTGGCATTATGGACATATTTGAGGTAAAGGCATCAGACAGCAAGGCATAGAGAGTGTCTGGTTCATTGTTTTGCCTTCAGAAGTGAGTTTAGGACCCATCAACTCAATGTGCTTTGCCATTGTATTGCATATGGAGGCGGAGTATTCATATTTTGATTTATTTATTTTTTTGCATATTATATATACTTGGTGGTACCATCCACTTTCCAAAAAAAAAAAAAGAATTCCCTGAGAAGTCTGATCACAATGTGTTCATCAGAATTGTGATTTATATATCATTTCAGACCTTACTACTACTATATGAATCTATTCAGACCCACGAACTTCACCATGTGAATCTGGTATACTGGCAAATTAGAAACCTTCTGTTTGGAAAGGTAGATATTTCGTGGATTTCAGAATCTAGTCAACACCCAAATTCCAAATATGGGGGCTTCAGGATTGCTACTTTGAGGAATGCATGGTGTCCGAATTCCACGTAGAAGTTCTGAGTAGTGATTCCATGAAAACACTACATCCAAAAAAAGAAGAAGCACTATTTCTATTCCACCAAGGAAATCATTGAAATCTATTATTTTGGTTTGCCAATTATTAATATGTAATAAACACATTCAAAATTTCATGTCCCACCCACCAAAATTGAGATATGCATAAGACTCCTTAGATTTCACGACCAAAGATTCCAATCCACACAGAACCTTAAGAAAAGGTGAAAATTCAGAAAAAGAATTAAGTATTCCTTTACATTCGTTGCCAATCGGCAAGAAATTGCACAAACCATCATGATTTCAAGTGAAGTGATAGATAATTAATACAAGGGTATTGAAGAAAATGAGGTTGGGTACTTGGGTCATATATAGAAATGGGCACCTTCACACAAAATTAAACTCAACTCAAATGCCATAGCTATAATTGTTAAATGCTTTGTCCAATAATTCAGAGGTCAGGAAATGACACATAAACAAGTCAAGAAAAGGAAAGAGCTACCAAAAATACATGATGAGAACAAGAAAATAAGTATTGAAAATAGAAGAAAACACAAACCAGCCGCCGAAGAAGTACTCCAGTAGTGCAAAACAGAAGTCGTGTCTGTGCTGATCGTTTGGCTTCCAAACGAATCTGGTAGCCCACGGTATCTCCAAGATTTTCACCCCTTTCAGAAGCAATTCGAGCCGCTACAGATATAGCAGAAATACGACGTGGTTGAGTGCATATTATATTGCAATCTGCCCCACGAAGATGTGAAATTTCCTCCTCTAATATAAACTGGGGCAACTGTGTAGTCTTTCCACAACCAGTCTCTCCAGAAACGACCAGGACCTACATTTGTCAAGCATGAGGGTAGGTTAGAAGATTAAAAGAGATCAAAAGTGGGAAAACAACATTTAAGTAGCTTGATATCATCAAAATGGAACAAATGATATAAATTTGACTGATGACAAAGATATTAATCAGGCAAGAAAATAAAACATATGAGAGAGTGTCAAGTTGCCCGAAGCACTCTAAAGAAATGACATCTTTTCTGAAAGATAAGAAATCACAAGTCTTAAACCAATTTAATTTAATTAATAAAAAATCCAATAACATCAGGCCATGGATGTGGCATGCCCAAAGCAACATCGAACGTGTGAGATAAATAATCAACAATGCGTCAAAGATTTATTTTGCATAGAAACATGACTCATCAGCGAAAAGTAGGCATCAAAGCTGCATAAAAATAGGGCCTAATCAAGTTTTTCAATTTCTTTTCGGGAAGTCATGTCAGAGACACATCTAAAGGAAATATTGGTGACGCGTCTCTAAAGGGGGAAGCAAAGCTACATGACAATAGGCCTAAAGGTTTCCAGTTTCTTTTTTTGAAGGAGTTTATGTCGGCGCGACCTGGGGAGAAGCGATGCGATAGGTTGATGAAATATCAGGAAATGGGGAACATGCAATACCATGTTAGCTATGTGTCATTCATGTCGATCTAACATGGTGGGAAAAAGTCAGTAAATTGAATTTTCAACCATTTCATGTCAGTATAACCCAGCCTCCCCGAAATTACCCAACCAACCATGAGTATAGAGAGTATGTGTCAATCTGTAGAAGATGTAACTGATTTTTTTTTTTAAATCATCTTCTTCTATGTAACAAGAATATAAATTATAAAAATTTCCAACAGTATAGCCCACACCACCCTCCATCCCCCTTCTCTCCCCAAATTTAAGCAATGCTTTATATGAGACTTACATGTGAGGATAAAATGACACCAAACCCAACCTTGAATTATTTTTTGAATATATTCTCCACTAAGCAATAAAAAGACAAGACAGACATTTGAATATATTTTTTGAAAGGAGAGAAGAAGTTTATCTTGATTAACCATATAATATTTTACAAGGGGGGTTCAAATGTTCATATAAATAATCAGTATCATGCATGGAGTTAAAATTCAGCAGGGTTAAACTACTTGCTTGATTCTAATAGCAAACTGCACCTGATTTTTTGCCACGGCTTGCAAAAATCCGTCTTTCACATTGTATGCTGGTAGCTTTTCCCTGAAAGACTGCATTGCTTTGGCACTGGGTGTGGCCTAGAAACAGCCAGTCAGGTGAATAAGTGCTTTCTGAACCATCAAAATTTAGAAACTTCTCCTGTTGAATCCAACAGCTACTAACTAAATCATTTATTATTTACACAAAGACCATACTATGCCAGATTACCTTCTTTGCATTCTGCAATTTTCTAAGTTCCACGCTGAAATTCTCCTTTTCTACATCCACCTGTGCTGCGGAGTTACTTTTGCTTGTACTTGCAGCAGGCACCGATGGTTTGCTCGTTTGACTAGATTCACCAGTGGAACCATTAACATATGGTGTTTCCTTCGACTTCGCCAAAAGGTTTTCCACCCTCTTTTCAGTCTCTGTTGACATTTTTATCTGCAAGAATGCATCGATAAATAAGAAACCAAATAGCAGTAGATTAACACACAGGAAAGCAGGAGATATGTGCAACTCCATACCTCATTTTGGGTTGATCCATGCCGTTCATCTAGATCTGCACGATAATCCGGCAGTGGGACTTTGCTGACAACAACTATCTTCCCTTTGTTATATGCATGGCTTTCTTTCCACGTACAAGCAGAATTAAAAAAAAAAAAATTAGTCCGTTTCAAGATACTATTCTAAGCTTGCTTGTAACAAAGAGATCCCAATTCCATACAAAATCTCTCCTGAAATAACATAACTGAAGCATATATAAATGCTGGAACTTGTTTAAAGTTAAATAGTGAAAGACAAACTTATGTAATCAGTTCACCATAAAAATGCAAAAGTGATTGAGGAATTCACAAGTATCATTTCTTTTTCATTCACTTCTTTCATGCAACACTAATTATCCTTAATTAAAGTAAAATCAATGGATCTTCTTTTCCTAAAAATAAAATCCATATCAACGAAATCGATCATTCAAACTGTTTCAATGATCCCCGCTTACAAGTGAAGCCCAAGCTGTCGGGCCATGTCGTAGAGGATCTGCTCCCCCTCCCGCCCGTAATTCTTCTTCAAGACCAGCTCTTGCTGACCCCCTTCTCTCAACCGATTCATTCTATTCCACCACTCGTTCTCGTCGACCTTCTCTATCTGTACAGAAACCACAGATTCTATGAGGACTACCACTCTTCGCTTTATTGATCGTCCGATGGAGATCGGACGGAAGGCTTACCGGACCGGACATCTGCTTCAGGCGCTCCGCACGCCACACGGGGTCCCACCACCTCTGCTCTCCCCTTCCTCCACCTCCGCCGCCCCGTCCTCCACCCCCGCCACGGCCTCCTCCGCCTCGGCCTCCGCCGCCACGACGTCCGCCTCGGAAGTTAGGCCCGCGAGAAGACATGGTTGTGTGGAGACGAAACGCGATGTCGAATCGACTATGGGAGAGAGAACGCCACGCGCAGAATCCGCCGTAGCCGCGAAGCATCATATCCTCAATCTTTTTTAATGGACGAAATTGGCCTTGTCGCCGCAACAACTGGGCCCCTTTTCTTACGACTCCTGTCCAAAGCCCGGTCCATACTGTGTACCGTTACACCGGTTTCGATTCTAATTTCACATGTGTTGATATAAAATTATTAAAACATAAACTTACACATTAATGATGTATATGAATCGATAAATTTTTTTTTACATTTTTTATAAATAAATTTAAGCATATGATTTATTTTATATAAAAACATGTAACTCATTAGAAAACATATATTATTTTTTAAAAATTTAAAACACGTGTAGATTGAAAGTGACGCTGAAAAAAAGATGGAACGTAACATTAACTCTGTTAATACATGTGCATCAGCGCAGCGCAGTGTATAATAATTTATTTTTTTATTTTAAATTTTAAAAATATTGATATATCTTAATATATATTTTACTTTTTATAACTTTATATATTTTAATAGGGAGTGTATAATTTTTTTAAAATAGACAGTGATTGTGGTGGACACAGATATATCATTTTCGTGAGCGGAGGCGAGTTTGAATTGATTGGATTGAATTACTTTATCACATTCTTTACGCTTACAAGTTAAGGTTAATCTATGTATAACTTCGAAATGTTGTGTTTAAGCCACCGATTGGATGCCGGATAAACCCCGGATAACTCCGGATAACCCCGGATAAAATTTGAGCCCCGTTTGAAAAGCCCGGATAACCCGGATAAAGTGTGCTAGAATAAACTGGTATAAAGTGGTATATGGATTTCAATCAACCCTTAGAATAAAAGTTATCCTAGGTTATTCCACTCAAAGAATAAGTGGACCCACTGTCAAATCAACTGTCATCACCTTTTATAAATCACCTGTCAAATCAACTATCATTATTTTTTTACCTTTTATAAATTCTTATCCATACTTTATTCACATTTTATCCAAACAACAAAACATTTATTCTTACGATTCCTAACAAGAATAATTCAAAACACAACCAAACACAAAATCACTTTATCCTTATTTATACTCACTTATACTCGGATGAATAAATACCCAAGAATAAATCATATTCTGTATCCAAACGGGGGCTAAAAGTGTTCAACAAGGGTTTCAATTGGTACAACATGTAAAAATATTAATAAATTAGTATGAGTTGGGTGAGAAATGACAATGAAGTATGAGTGCATACTACTAATGTATTAGGTGAGAAAATGACAATGATAATTAAAATTAGTTTTTTTTTAAATGATGAACAATGTGATTGTTAGAAATAAATATCTTTTAACAGTGATAAATATTATAAATTAAGTAGATATTTAGATTCTGAAAATAAACTCACATTTTAATGAATGAAAATATGTTCAAGACCAAGAAAAAAAAAATGTTCAATTGATTTGTGAAACATTTCTAATCGGAGGACACCTAATAAAAGTCAGGGCAAAATACCTTCAAATTTTATAGGTGTGTACTACCAAAGATACTGAATTATTTGTAAAAATTTGCATTGGAACCCGACCCCTTTTTTGGAGGCCTGAATAACCCAAGAATAAACCCCGTTTGGCTAGTGGAATAGGAGAGGAATAGACAAAAGGGGTGTTTGGATAGACGGAATAAGGGGGTATAGTAATGCAAAATAAGGAGAGAATAAACTGGTATTTGTATTCCAAATTCACCCATGAAATTATGTTATTCCTCCAATAGAATAAGAGGACTCACCTATCAAGTCATATATCATCACATCAAATCATCTGTCATCACTTCTTATACATCAATGAGACCCACATGTCAAATCAACTTTTTACACCTTATTCTCATTTTATTCTTCATCAACCAAATACTTCAACCTTTATTATTACGTTTTACGTTTCCCAATGAGAATAACTGAAAACACAACCAAACACAAAATCTCTTATTCCATTGATAAAGACAATTTCTAGAATATGTATAAATTCCAAAATAGCTTATGGCTCTATCCAAACGGACCCAATTTGGGAATAAGCAAATAAAAAAAATTGTTTTGTAAAAATAAATCCTAATAATTATACCAATAAATTAGCACAAGTCATGATAATTATTCTAAAAGAGCCCTAAAATAGATTATCAAAGTTTATCTACATAGATAATTATCTATCCCGGTATACCATCAGGGGTGAACAGTGATACTGAAAAAAATTGATATTCCAATTCCAGCCAGTTCCTTTGGTAATCTCTTTTTGGACTTTAATGTAACTTATAGTGACACTTGCTCTTTCAAATGAGAATACTATTTCTTACAGTTTATATGTTCTTTTGGAACCTGGTGAGCCTTGATTTTGTTGGAATGCATTGTTCTAGTGTATGTGTAGATTGGCACAAGCAATATATGGTGATTTTTGTGACCCCGTCTATGATTAAGGTTTGATTATAATTTGAGATCAGTTTGATCTACACAGAAAAAGAAAGTACTGGGAAAGTTTTTTATACAAATAATGTATGATTTGAGGTTCATTTTCAAGGGACAGAAACACAGCTGACCCAGAACTCCAAGCACCAACAGGCCTGTTTTTTCAACGTTTCTTAATCTCAAACGAATAATTGAGCTCCAGATGACATCTTCTATCATCATCTTCAAACTGCACAAGACCATGAACATAATTCAGAACAACCAGCATCTCTTCAACTTTCACAATGTTTACATGTAGAATCAGAAACAGTAAAACAGATTTGTATTTTATATGATGGGCAATCATGTATGTATCATTATACCTTAAGCTTTGCCTTATAAATTCCACGTGCAAGCGCACCTGATGGAGTTCTCTCTTCATCGAGGGTATGCCCATAAGGCTCCTTTTGAGGAGCAAATGTACCCAACACTTTGATCAACTGCTTTACAGTCTACGAACATTCAGCACTGTCATGTTGGATTACAGCTTCCATGCATCATGTCACAGGGTCGATTTTCATCTATGAGGGCCTATGCACCATACTAGTCAGCCAACTCCATTTGCTTTGCACACAAGGAGCATTAATGTACCGTACAACATTTTGCCTCACCTGTTACTTTGACCTCAACTGACGAAAACAGGATACACAAAGCTTCCGTATTTCGTTTTCCACAGTGGTCTCTACAGAGGAGAAGGAACATCGGTCATTTGAATTAGCACAGTCATTATACCGTTTTTCACGGCCATGTCATGTTGTTCGGACAATTTCACTTGACCTTTACTAAGCGTGCTTCCATGCATATCATGGCTCACCATAAGTAAAATCATACGAAGGAAAATATTTTTAAGGATATTTAAGATTTACCATACAGACCATTGTTCTGATATGCGGTATGCGGTTTACGTGCGGCTAGGGTTCCGCACATAGTATATGCGGTATGCGGGAGTATATGCGGTTATGTAATTTTTTATTAATAAAAAATAATTATATAGTGTTGATCTATAAACAAGAGATAACAAGGTAAATTTGAAGAAATGTAATCATATTAAACCATTAAAATTTCAGACACAGCCACACAGGGGCATATATGCAATTTCAGACAGACACAGAGGTATAAATATAACTTTTTAAGGGGTATAAATGCAATTAATTTTTTTAGGGGGGGGGGGGTAAATGCAAAATTTCCCTTTTTCTGTTCCCGTGCACCCACTTAAGCGGGCGCATACACGGGATGCGGGCCGCCTATGCGGGCTCCCCCGCATATTCCCACCTACAGCCCGAGGCGGTTCGGTTGAGGGACCGAACCGCCCGTGGCGCATATGCGAACAGTGTTACAAACCATGATTTCTTTTTGAATATGCTTGCTGTGCCACAATATTTTTTGTTATTGATAAGTATTTTTTTCTTGGTCAAATCGTTCCCTATTAGAGTGGCAAGACTCGAACCCAAGTCCCCTTAGTAAGGAAGATACATCACCATCCTACCAAGAGGAGATTTGATCATAAAACTAATTAGTATTATTAAAGGCAGTTTGGTAACTCTTATCATTATGCACCAGAGAGATAGCGTTTGGAACCCGTTGTTCATGTGTCCATTCGCAAACTTCCCTTGATTTCTCATTCCCATAGAATCTATCAGTATTGGATTCCCGTGAAATAAAAAAATCTCATTCTTTACTAGAATTACCAAATTATGCTCTAAATAAATGTTGCAATACTTGTTTTTTTGCCTCAGCTAAGGGCGAGCATTTATGCACAAAGGCAGATCTAATTATATATGGTCCCATGCTTACTTTCTGGGTGTTCTTCCAATAAAACCCATGCTTGAAATCATTTAATCCATGTGTATGTTTAAATGAATGCCAAAAGAAGCTGGTACCACGTCCCACACTTTTATTAGTGAGAGGCCTAACATCTAAATATGTCCCCATGTTGATGTTCGGCTATTGTCAGAAAAGAATTGAATGAGGCAGACATGTAACAAACTGACATTCAGCCAGAACAACATTTCATGATCACTACTCAAGCTGGTTTAGAATGACAGATTCTACAGTTGGCAATTAATTGGGGGACTTCTGAGGAGACCTCACACAGGAAGTTCTTATTACAATGAAAATGGTAATTATATCCCTGTATGATAAACGGAGATAAATAAAACAAGAGCTACTATTTTGAAATACAAAGGAGACAGGCATCTTAATAAAATCATTACAATAAAACATTACGGCGGAAGATACAATAAAATATATATGTGCGGCACATTTCTAGTCTTATTCAGTCATCTCTATCTTCGATCAGAATAATGTGATCAGTAAAGCATGATGTATGGAAAAACAGAAAAAACTCGCGGATCTAGCAAATCCTCTAATGGTATCCTCCTAAGATTAATAGAATTTTTAAGGGAGATTTTCAGAGATAAATTGACATGTGACAGCTGATCAGTCCACCTCAATTTTTATGATAACATGTCACCATTTGCATAGCTCACATACAGACTATGATATATCATATAGTTGGCATTCCCTCAAAAAGCAAACCACACCATTCACTATCGACAAAATACATTGTCCTAAACCGATGAATATAAAGCAAATCTATGCATTCAATTGGCGAGAAAAAGAAATTTAGTTCAGATCAAAACTACAACTAATAAGAGACATACCTTGCAGGCTGCCTTTCCACACTATGTTTGAGTAGACTAAGCCAGAGACAATGTTGTGCCGAACAGTGAAAGCCAACTTGAGCCGATATTGAGCTCCTTCCCTGAGAGTGAACAATAATAAGTTCTGATTTTCATCGACTGGTAAAGGTGTGTCTACTTCTGCGTGACCCTCCGAAATGATTCCTATCGAGTGAAACGTAACTTCGGGTTCCATTTGGTCTGCATTAGTGATCAAAGTATCAACAATCAGGAAACATATATCTCAAGCAGTGACATTATAAAACAAGTGAAAAAATGAGAGGAGACTTGCCATTCAAATCTCCTTCAAGGCTTCCAAGCAGCTTCTCTTTCCATCTCCTCAAACTCTCATCATCCTGCATGACAGAATTATTTGTCATATTAAAGGCATCAGTTGGTGTCAAAGTAGTAACTAATCCCAGCAAAATCATCTACTAATGTGAATCTATTGATGATACGAAGTTTTGTACTCTCCTACTAAACATTCTCCATGCACAAAGAGTGATTCGAATGAAGTTACAGAGGTTGGACAAACAATCACAAGGCCGTGAATAATAACGACAAGATGAACTTCAAAGAGTAAAGGCAATTGTAATGCATAAGACAGATAAAAAAAACACATGAAAATATAATGAAGCAGAGACAAGAAATCATACCAATTGCAATTAGAATCACAAAACACACTCTAAGAGGCAATAAAAGCAATGCAGCTCATCAAACGAGAATCAAGAGAAGGATTGCTCCCGATTTACAGAAATATTGCACAAGAAACCAAGATTCAAGTTTGAACACCACATAAAAACCTCACTATCACATGGTTTTCCCAATTTTTTCATACAAAAAGGAAGAGAACCCAAAACCCACATATAAAGAACACAAGATCAATTCAAGAAAATCACAATGAAAAATAAAGGACAAAATTAAATAAAATACGGAGACAAAATCCCAAATGAGTCTCACAAAAAAAAAATCACCATCTAAATGAGTCTCAGAAACCAGTTCACAAATTCGTCCAATTCGATCGGTAAATAAACAACCCATTAAACCACAAAACATCGAAGAAACCAACAAAAAATCATGAAAAACGAAAAACCCACATTTCACGTCACCAACACAAAGAATCATAAAAAGATCAGACCTTGTCTTTCTCAATCTGTTCCTTGAGAGGGATCAAAGGACCAGGGACGAACCCAACATCACCACCACCACCACCACCACCTCCATCGATATCACTCTCTTCGTCGTCCTCGACCCCTCCTTCGACCTCCGACGCATCGTCTCCCTCCACCGCCATCTCCATTGGAGCAGAAGGTCCCGCAGCCTCCACTCTTACAGTCTCCATGTCCCTTCCCTCTCTGAAATCGCACACGTAAACCTGTTTGAAGTAAAACCCAGACCTTGCGGGGTCTGTTCTTTATTATTTACGGCGACTGTGGTCGAAAAATGGGTTCTATTTTTTCGCCTAACGTTGATTAAGGTGGCAGTGTCGGCGTGTACGTATCAGTACAGATTTGACTGCACCGACGTATCTTTGTACGTATAAAAAGCATTCTTAAAACGTAAGCGTATTTTAAGGCGAGAGTGTCCGATTGGTGTGGCCCGGTGAATCGGTGATGCATCCGTGATCCGCCCAAGTTTAATACTTAACTAATAAACTATATTTTTCTATGAAAAAAATAAATTACATAATCATACAAATGCATTATTTTTTTCTGTTTTTCAAAATAGAATATCTGCTAATACAATGTAATGTGTATTATATTAAATGATTTTGTACATTGCGTTAGAGACGTAAAGTTGTAAAAGCGATTATTATAGTGTTCAAAAATATGTTTGAAATTGCTT
>CM060866.1:32748477-33170922 GCA_030737845.1 Acorus calamus
ATTAGTATGAGTGCATACTACTAATGTATTAGGTGAGAAAATGACAATGATAATTAAAATTAGTTTTTTTTTTAAATGATGAGAAATGTGATTGTTAGAAATAAATATCTTTTAACAGTGATAAATATTATATATTAAGTAGATATTTAGATTCTGAAAATAAACTCACATTTTAATGAATGAAAATATGTTCAAGACCAAGAAAAAAAAATGTTCAATTGATTTGTGAAACATTTCTAATCGGAGGACACCTAATAAAAGTCAGGGCAAAATACCCTCAAATTTTATAGGTGTGTACTACCAAAGATACTGAATTATTTGTAAAAATTTGCATTGGAACCCGACCCCTTTTTTGGAGGCCTGAATAACCCAAGAATAAACCCCGTTTGGCTAGTGAAATAGGAGAGGAATAGGCAAAAAGGGTGTTTGGGTAGACGGAATAAGGGGGTATAGTAATGCAAAATAAGGAGAGAATAAACTGGTATTTGTATTCCAAATTCACCCATGAAATTATGTTATTCCTCCAATAGAATAAGAGGACTCACCTATCAAGTCATATATCATCACATCAAATCATCTGTCATCACTTCTTATACATCAATGAGACCCACATGTCAAATCAACTTTTTACACCTTATTCTCATTTTATTCTTCATCAACCAAATACTTCAACCTTTATTATTACGTTTTACGTTTCCCAATGAGAATAACTGAAAACACAACCAAACACAAAATCTCTTATTCCATTGATAAAGACAATTTCTAGAATATGTATAAATTCCAAAATAGCTTATGGCTCTATCCAAACGGACCCAATTTGGGAATAAGCAAATAAAAAAAATTGTTTTGTAAAAATAAATCCTAATAATTATACCAATAAATTAGCACAAGTCATGATAATTATTCTAAAAGAGCCCTAAAATAGATTATCAAAGTTTATCTACATAGATAATTATCTATCCCGGTATACCATCAGGGGTGAACAGTGATACTGAAAAAAATTGATATTCCAATTCCAGCCAGTTCCTTTGGTAATCTCTTTTTGGACTTTAATGTAACTTATAGTGACACTTGCTCTTTCAAATGAGAATACTATTTCTTACAGTTTATATGTTCTTTTGGAACCTGGTGAGCCTTGATTTTGTTGGAATGCATTGTTCTAGTGTATGTGTAGATTGGCACAAGCAATATATGGTGATTTTTGTGACCCCGTCTATGATTAAGGTTTGATTATAATTTGAGATCAGTTTGATCTACACAGAAAAAGAAAGTACTGGGAAAGTTTTTTATACAAATAATGTATGATTTGAGGTTCATTTTCAAGGGACAGAAACACAGCTGACCCAGAACTCCAAGCACCAACAGGCCTGTTTTTTCAACGTTTCTTAATCTCAAACGAATAATTGAGCTCCAGATGACATCTTCTATCATCATCTTCAAACTGCACAAGACCATGAACATAATTCAGAACAACCAGCATCTCTTCAACTTTCACAATGTTTACATGTAGAATCAGAAACAGTAAAACAGATTTGTATTTTATATGATGGGCAATCATGTATGTATCATTATACCTTAAGCTTTGCCTTATAAATTCCCTGCAAGCGCACCTATAGTTCTCTCTTCAATTCCAGGCTCCTTTTGAGGAGCAAATGCAAGCGCAGAGGAGAAGGAACCTGATGTTTTTGGAGTTCTTGATTCTCTTCATCGATTTTCGCCTGTGGGTATGCACCATAAGGCTCCTTTTGAGGAGCAAATGTACCCTTTTTTCCTTATTTACCAAGTAAGGATTAACTTGCCGGTCTGGCTGCTTCATGCAGGCCCAGCTTATATAAGCTACAAAAAACTGCTCACGCAGGGGTTGATCAACTGCCCACACGGTTACATAACAAACAGGATACACAGTCGTGCCTCGCGCGTGGCCCTTGCGCAATGCCCACGCACGCGCCTATTTCTTTAGCTTCCGTGGCAGTCTACGTTTTCCAGAGTGGTCTCGGAGAGTCGCTCCGCACCCGTCTGTCTTGGAACATTCTGCGCCCCGAGTGACCGTTGTCCGAGTCTGTGTCTGTTAGCTTCCCGGTCCTCCCGGCCTCTGCTCGGCACAGTGCGCCCCGAGTTATGTTTTTCGAACACACCCGGATGCCCCGGGTCATGTCGGACACTTTCCGCTGTCTGTGCACGGGTTGCCACCCGTGCATTTCACTTGATGTTTCCGTCTTACATGCTTCCACTGCGCGCCTCTGCATCATGCCTGGCTCTTGTGGGGGTGTGGCTCACCATAAGTAAAATCATACGAAGGAAAATATTTTTAAGGATATTTAAGATTTACCATACAGACTGTTCTGATATGCGGTATGCGGTTTACGTGCGGCTAGGGTTCCGCACATAGTATATGCGGTATGCGGGAGTATATGCGGTTATGTAATTTTTTATTAATAAAAAATAATTATATAGTGTTGATCTATAAACAAGAGATAACAAGGTAAATTTGAAGAAATGTAATCATATTAAACCATTAAAATTTCAGACACAGCCACACAGGGGCATAGATGCAATTTCAGACGGACACAGAGGTATAAATATAACTTTTTAAGGGGTATAAATGCAATTAATTTTTTTAGGGGGGGGTAAATGCAAAATTTCCCTTTTTTCTGTTCCCGTGCACCCACTTAAGCGGGCGCATACACGGGATGCGGGCCGCCTATGCGGGCTCCCCCGCATATTCCCGCCTACAGCCCGAGGCGGTTCGGTTGAGGGACCGAACCGCCCGTGGCGCATATGCGAACAGTGTTACAAACCATGATTTCTTTTTGAATATGCTTGCTGTGCCACAATATTTTTTGTTATTGATAAGTATTTTTTTCTTGGTCAAATCGTTCCCTATCAAAGTGGCAAGACTCAAACCCAAGTCCTTTCAGTAAGGAAGATACATCACCATCCTACCAAGAGGAGATTTGATCATAAAACTAATTAGTATTATTAAAGGCAGTTTGGTAACTCTTATCATTATGCACCAGAGAGATAGCGTTTGGAACCCGTTGTTCATGTATCCATTCCCTTGATTTCTCATTCCCATAGAATCTATCAGTATTGGATTCCCGTGAAATAAAAAAATCTCATTCTTTACTAGAATTACCAAATTATGCTCTAAATAAATGTTGCAATACTTGTTTTTTTGCCTCAGCTAAGGGCGAGCATTTATGCACAAAGGCAGATCTAATTATATATGGTCCCATGCTTACTTTCTGGGTGTTCTTCCAATAAAACCCATGCTTGAAATCATTTAATCCATGTGTATGTTTAAATGAATGCCAAAAGAAGCTGGTACCACGTCCCACACTTTTATTAGTGAGAGGCCTAACATCTAAATATGTCCCCATGTTGATGTTCGGCTATTGTCAGAAAAGAATTGAATGAGGCAGACATGTAACAAACTGACATTCAGCCAGAACAACATTTCATGATCACTACTCAAGCTGGTTTAGAATGACAGATTCTACAGTTGGCAATTAATTGGGGGACTTCTGAGGAGACCTCACACAGGAAGTTCTTATTACAATGAAAATGGTAATTATATCCCTGTATGATAAACGGAGATAAATAAAACAAGAGCTACTATTTTGAAATACAAAGGAGACAGGCATCTTAATAAAATCATTACAATAAAACATTACGGCGGAAGATACAATAAAATATATATGTGCGGCACATTTCTAGTCTTATTCAGTCATCTCTATCTTCGATCAGAATAATGTGATCAGTAAAGCATGATGTATGGAAAAACAGAAAAAACTCGCGGATCTAGCAAATCCTCTAATGGTATCCTCCTAAGATTAATAGAATTTTTAAGGGAGATTTTCAGAGATAAATTGACATGTGACAGCTGATCAGTCCACCTCAATTTTTATGATAACATGTCACCATTTGCATAGCTCACATACAGACTATGATATATCATATAGTTGGCATTCCCTCAAAAAGCAAACCACACCATTCACTATCGACAAAATACATTGTCCTAAACCGATGAATATAAAGCAAATCTATGCATTCAATTGGCGAGAAAAAGAAATTTAGTTCAGATCAAAACTACAACTAATAAGAGACATACCTTGCAGGCTGCCTTTCCACACTATGTTTGAGTAGACTAAGCCAGAGACAATGTTGTGCCGAACAGTGAAAGCCAACTTGAGCCGATATTGAGCTCCTTCCCTGAGAGTGAACAATAATAAGTTCTGATTTTCATCGACTGGTAAAGGTGTGTCTACTTCTGCGTGACCCTCCGAAATGATTCCTATCGAGTGAAACGTAACTTCGGGTTCCATTTGGTCTGCATTAGTGATCAAAGTATCAACAATCAGGAAACATATATCTCAAGCAGTGACATTATAAAACAAGTGAAAAAATGAGAGGAGACTTGCCATTCAAATCTCCTTCAAGGCTTCCAAGCAGCTTCTCTTTCCATCTCCTCAAACTCTCATCATCCTGCATGACAGAATTATTTGTCATTTTAAAGGCATCAGTTGGTGTCAAAATAGTAACTAATCCCAGCAAAATCATCTACTAATGTGAATCTATTGATGATACGAAGTTTTGTACTCTCCTACTAAACATTCTCCATGCACAAAGAGTGATTCGAATGAAGTTACAGAGGTTGGACAAACAATCACAAGGCCGTGAATAATAACGACAAGATGAACTTCAAAGAGTAAAGGCAATTGTAACGCATAAGACAGATAAAAAAACACATGAAAATATAATGAAGCAGAGACAAGAAATCATACCAATTGCAATTAGAATTACAAAACACACTCTAAGAGACAATAAAAGCAATGCAGCTCATCAAACGAGAATCAAGAGAAGGATTGCTCCCGATTTACAGAAATATTGCACAAGAAACCAAGATTCAAGTTTGAACACCACATAAAAACCTCACTATCACATGGTTTTCCCAAATTTTTCATACAAAAAGGAAGAGAACCCAAAACCCACATATAAAGAACACAAGATCAATTCAAGAAAACCACAATGAAAAATAAAGGACAAAATTAAATAAAATACGGAGACAAAATCCCAAATGAGTCTCACAAAAAAAAAATCACCATCTAAATGAGTCTCAGAAACCAGTTCACAAATTCGTCCAATTCGATCGGTAAATAAACAACCCATTAAACCACAAAACATCGACGAATCCAACAAAAAATCATGAAAAACGAAAAACCCACATTTCACGTCACCAACACAAAGAATCATAAAAAGATCAGACCTTGTCTTTCTCAATCTGTTCCTTGAGAGGGATCAAAGGACCAGGGACGAACCCAACATCACCACCACCACCACCACCACCTCCATCGATATCACTCTCTTCGTCGTCCTCGACCGCTCCTTCGACCTCCGACGCATCGTCTCCCTCCACCGCCATCTCCATTGGAGCAGAAGGTCCCGCAGCCTCCACTCTTACAGTCTCCATGTCCCTTCCCTCTCTGAAATCGCACACGTAAACCTGTTTGAAGTAAAACCCAGACCTTGCGGGGTCTGTTCTTTATTATTTACGGCGACTGTGGTCGAAAAATGGGTTCTATTTTTTCGCCTAACGTTGATTAAGGTGGCAGTGTCGGCGTGTACGTATCAGTACAGATTTGACTGCACCGACGTATCTTTGTACGTATAAAAAGCATTCTTAAAACGTAAGCGTATTTTAAGGCGAGAGTGTCCGATTGGTGTGGCCCGGTGAATCGGTGATGCATCCGCCCAAGTTTAGATACTTAACTAATAAATTATATTTTTCTATGAAAAATAAATAAATTACATAATCATACAAATGCATTATTTTTTTCTGTTTTTCAAAATAGAATATCTGCTAATATAATGTAATGTGTATTATGTTAAATGATTTTGTACATTATGTTAGAGACGTAAAATTGTAAAAGCGAGTATTATGTGTTTAAGTAGTGTTCAAAAATATGTTTGAAATTTGCTTAAAATTACTTTTGAGAATATATTTTTATTAGATCCTTGAAAAACTTTAATCCAATTCATCTGAACTAAGAACTAATATCAAATACATTGAATTAAATAAAATTATTATATTTTTTTTTTTGGGGGGAGGGGGGGGAGTATTTGATTGAGTGCTGTTATACGAAGTTTGTATGGACAATCCGAATACTTTCATAGCCATTCAGCAAAAAGTATACATACTTAGGTGAGATGTATTATCTTATTAAGTTTTTTTACATTTGTTAAAAATAAATATATTCAATTCATTATAGAGTGATATACACTATTTATCAAAACATTTACTCCATTAAATGATGTTTATTATTTTAAAAAAATCAAAACATATACAAACCGCAGATTGTCTCTAACCTTGTTCTTGATTTGATTTGATTATGAAAGAGGCGCTTCTTCATACAGAGACAAGTTGCCTATGGCATCTGTTAACTGACTTTAGTACACTCAAGATCTCAAGACTTTTGATCGTTTGTTAAACCAATAATCACACAAACACTCTCATACACAAGTCAAAAGTATAAACCAAAAACCATGACAAGAAATAGAAATCACATCAAGTAGACATAAAAAATAAAAAATTTATATGGAACAATTGAAATGTTTGGCACCTAAAAAAGATGGTGCGAGTTCATAAGCATTTCAGTACATCAACTGATTATACAGTTTGTTAAGTATGCATATTAGATAGTGGTAAGCTTTTTAAAGGTAAGATATCAAGAAACTGACATAATGCTAAGATAAAAAAAATCTACAGAGAAAATAGAATCTAGATTAAAATAGAAAAAAATGGAATATATGAAATACTAGCGAGAAGATTGGAATATATACTAGAATAGTCAGCAATGATGGATGAAAGATAAAAAGTGCGGGTTTCCAAGGAAAGTGAAATTGAAAAAGATTGAGCAATTCTTCTAAATCAAAATATTGGGCAACTAAGAAATATCTTGTTTAGAATATGTACCTAAGATGAGAATGTTGAGATGAATGAATGACAAGACAAGAAATTATAGAATAATAAATGAGCATATTCGCAAAAAAAAAAAAAAAAAAAGAATGCTCCAATAGAGAATATAAAAAACAAGAGGATTGATTAAGATGGTTTACACATTTGCAACAGAAATCAATAGGAATGATGGGTAGGAGAAGATATGATCACCATTGAAATATCACCAAGGACAAGGCCAAAATAAACTTGGATGATGACAATAAGGAAGGACATGTTGACCATATGTGTTTAACAGGATGTAAGCTTTAATAGAGTTGAATAGCACCCAAAAAAAAATTCATGTAACCATCCCCAAAATTTTTGGATAAAAGCTTTGTTGTTGTTGGGCAAAATGATCTCTTTTATTTCTCTGTCTAACAAGCAAATGATAATTTCATGAACCATTTTTTTTTTTCAAAAGATAAAAAGAAGGTAAGGATCAGTATGATTATATGAGTATGAATGTATTTGCCCAACTTGTGACATTTGGGATTGTGTGATCCCAATATCATCTGAAAGGTTCAATTGGTGCAGATTCTTCAAGATGATCAGCAGCTTGAAAACATTCAAAAGCTTCCACATCAGACTTACCGCCTTCACTCATACAACAAAGGCCGAGATTATACCAAGCAGAATGGTTTGCTCTGTCAGCCTTCAGTGCATCTGTTAATAAGCTTCTCACACTAGGTGATGATTTCATACCGAGCTGACTGAGAACTTCGGCCATGGAGACCAAACTTGACCCATGTGTGGGTTCTATCCCTAATGCAGTTGAAAATGCTCTAAGAGCTTCTTTGGGCAGGCCCTTCGCTTCATACAATCTTCCTGAAAAAGATAAAAAGAAAATTTAAAACCTTCAACATGAAGCTCATACACAGCTGAATTGAATACTACTCTGTAAGCAACTGGCATGATAAAATGATTAATAAAAAGATTCCTGAAACAGCATTCATTTAAATAACCTTCAAAATGTTTCTCATCAAGTCATGCATGAGGAGATAATAAAACTATTCTAAACAAAATATATAACATTATACGACTAATCATTTGGGTGGAGTACACACTACACACAATGGGATCCCAGTCGTCATCCTCATCATACTTTTCTCTAGGATTCATAGAACAGCAAACTACCAAAAACAGAAAAAAAAGAGAAAAGGAGTTGGAATGACCACAATTACATTTACATTGCAACAGCACAAGAAGAGTGATAAATTCTTTCATCCACAACATTCCACCTGCCTTCTAAAAGGTTTAAAACTCGTGTAGGCACTTCTAGTTCACACATTCATATATTCAATCGCCCATCTATAAGATAGTAGGCATTTAAAATATGTGTTTAATGCATCAGTTTGCAGTCTCCATCTAATTGACTGCATTGTTCAAACTTTTAAAATTGTAAAGAAGTTCCTATATAGTTATTAAATTTTAAACTGGTGGTTACACTAATAACCATGAGAACCAAGAAGGAAAATGTTGACTAAAAAATCCTTCAGAAAAAGATTTTCTAAATTTGCATATATTTTTTGGTTTTACACATTAATCGTAACTTGAATGAAAGAAGGCCCTTGAATCAAACTAACAATATCATCCAAGAATACTTAGTGAAACATACAAACAGAAAGTTGCAATACCTGTGGCATGCCACATTGATGCAGAATATGGATTAATCGCCTTTGCTTTGGAGAGACAAACCTCAGCATCACAACACTGAGACATGTTGCTGTAAACATTAGCCAGATCAATCCACGTCTCTATTTCCAATCTCCTATCATATTTTACATTCTGCAACAATTAAGATGGAAAAAGTTGGGATGAGAATACATATCAATCGAAAGTTTTCCCACTTCATTGTTTTTTAAAAATTGATTGAAACAATAAAACTTTGATAGAGCTAATGATCTAATAAGAATTGAAATTCATAAGTTGTGCAAATTAAAAAAAACCATTATAAATTGACAAAGTTTGACTATAAATAAAGAAAAACTCCATATTGTAATAAAAACAATTTAATCAGAAACATCTGTTACAAAACCTTTAAAAGAGTCATGCTGGTGCCAAAGCTTTTATTTTTCACTTCAAGAAGAGCAAGAAGGTTGGTATATGTTTCAATGGCATTCTTTATTTGACCTTGTGCAATCTGGATTTTAGCTTTAGTTCGAAGTAATTCTCCCTGATCATACTTTCCTGTCTGATCAAGTACCGCATTGATGATCATCTCAGCATCCATATATCTTTTCTGTGCAGATAATATTCGCGCCACTAGAAGCCAACTTCTAATATTACATCCACCTTCCAGAGTAATCAATTGTTTCGTATGACTAAGCGCCACTTCCAACTTCCTCTGCTCAGCATATTCTAGGCTGAGATTAAACACGAGTCTGGTGTCGTTTTGCATCAACTTCACAGATTTTTCAAGAGCAGAAAGTGCTTCAGATTGCCTATGAATTCTTTCGGTATCAGATGGGGAAGTGTGAGCCTGAGCTGAGAGGTTTATGCCCAGTAAGCAATGGGCAAGTGCTTCCAATTGATCACATTCACCTTGCGCACAATCAAGTGCTCTGCGTGCAAATGAGACACCCATTGCATGATCGCTATTCTCCCCACAAATCTTAGAAGCTAGTAATAGAGCTTTAACACAATTTGGACTCTCACTGGCACTCAACCTTCTGAGTAAATTCAAAGCGACCAAGGCATCACCTTCACCCAAGTAACAAAGAGCAAGTGTGTAATACCTCTCTTTTCTATCCATAATGCTAGGAAGCAATTCCTCGACTTGATTTGCCAACGCTTTTGTTTCCCCGGACACAGATAATGCAAATGTGAGATGATCAAGGACAGATGGGTCCCATTCAACTTTATTTAGTGCAAAATTCCTAAACAAGATCATGAACAAAAGAATAGCCTCTTCTACATTGTTTCTAGGAATAAATGATCCATCCATTTGCGATTTAAGGTTTGGAGGGCTTGCATCGTTGCCTTCATAAAGGAGAAAAATAGCAAAATCTTTTTGTATCCTTGCAGTACTAACTGCGTCAAGATTGAAATGAGTGAGGGCCCGTCGGTATGACAGTATGGCCTCATGGAAATATCCAGCAAGCTTCCATAGCTCGGGAAGCAACTCAACAGACTTGTTTAGTATCTCTTGCAATTTACAGTCAGTACCAAAGTCTTCAGGCACGCCTCCTGGTAAAGCAGATTCAACAGTGTCCAGAATAATGCTGCATGATTGGGCAGCTTCTGCAAAGACCATTTAGAATTAAGTCAGACAGAAATACCTATTTCAAAACATTGTTAAACGAGATAGAATGTGGATCCATCAGACTGAAACATAACCAAAAGTTTAGAGAGAATGGAAACATATGGAAAACATACGTTTTAAAAAAAAATTAAAAAAAATGAACAGTTATACTTGAAATCACTATAACAAATTGTGAGAGCAAGCTAAGATAAAACATGCACCTTTAAACCTGCCAAGGTCCTGAAGCGACTTTGCTTTAAGAAATATAGCTTCGAAGAGTAAGCTGACGGCATTCATTGACATGGGAGTGGCAGCACTGTTTCGAAAACGGGACTTGCGGTGCTCAGCTCTTCTAGCAACAGAGATCTTCACCTTGGGAGCTATAGCAGCAATGTCAATCCCTTCAAAGACACGCAACGCGGCTTCCACATTTCCTCTTTGGTATTCTAACCTCCCTAGCAGCGCCCTTGCTTCCTGTGATGCCAGAGTTTTTTAAAATACAGAATTTATTGATTAATTAAAAGTCTACATGACCAGCTAGTTCTTTTACTTGTTCTATTTCTATCCATTTCAGTCAGTGCAGTGGAAAACAACTTGTACAAAGCATACTGACCTCATAATTGAGACAAGCACCCTCGCGAAGAGAAGATTCGGCCTCCTCAATATTTCCACTGTCAAGCCTCTGTTCGCCCGAACCAGTTTGGGATGAGCACCCACTCTTGGAACAGTCCCTGGTGGTCAGGGACTCGGAAGATTGGATCAAATCATTCGGTTTCAACCATTCACTCGAACAAAGGCACTGCATTATCTTATGCAAGTCTACATACAATTTCAAGACTTTGGGCTCACATTCTACATCTCGCAACACGACATTGCGCTCGTTGGTCCTTTCACCACCATTCCCTGCAAAATCAGATTTTTTTTTTTTTGAGTTTATGTTAAAAGAAAGTAAAATAAAACATATGGTCCAGTTTTCACTGTTTTCATAATCCAATGTTTGGGGAATCAATTCTATATTGAAATAGATGAAATTTTCAATTGATCAATTCACTAAAAAAAAATAGAAGAGCACAACTCCATAATTTCATCGAAATCTCAAGAAAATATCAGAACAAATTTAAATGTAAGAAAAGCATTATATACAAAACAACCAAGTGAAAGCAACCACATTTACTCCAAAACAAGAAGAATTGAACATGACCAGATGAGATTTCAACCCCAACAGCCCAAATTAACGTGATGAAACTTCAAAAATCGAATACAAACAACAGCAAGAGATCGAAAACCCACCGACCCAATATCTTAAACTCCAACACCAGTTCTCCTGACGATGAAAGCCATCGACTTGGGTTCGATTTGTTAGGCTCAAGTGCTCAACTAGAGAAAAAAAGAAAAGAGAGAAAGAGCAACGAACAGGGAATCCAAAGCACTCCCACAGATCCTCAAGTCAAAAGGGTTTCTTTTCTATTTTTTCTCAGAAAAGATCCCACATTTATGGAATACAAGACAATATTTGGATTTTTTGCCCCCAAAACTCAATTTTAAAAGGGTTTACTTTTTGGATAAATTTAAAACGAAAGGGCAAAAGAACTGTTTTTTTTTTTTACAGCCCAATTGCCCAATTGAGAATTCAGGATGGCTAAAATACTGACACGTGGCATATTTTAACTTATTGCCTCATTTTGCTGTGGGTGGTGAAACTGAGTGCCCAAACTAGCCCTGTGGTTGAACTGAAAAATGGAAGCAAGTCTTGAAATTGTGTTGATACTTGTTGGCTAATTTGGGAAGACATGTTGTTGATGCTCCTTTTTATAGTGTAGTTCAGCCATTATTAAATATAAAATGAAAACTTGTGACAAAGGGAACATTGAGAATAAATGATATATGAAGGGGAGAAACAAGTTTATTAATTTTAGTATTAATAGGTGGGGTAATAGCATCTCCACCATGGCTCCAAAATGGCTCGGTTGGCTGCATTTTAGAGAAATGGAGGGGGGGGGGGGGGGGGGGGTTTACTTACCTCTAATTTTTTTTAAAAATATTAACTTATAAATAAGATAATAATAATGAATATAAAATTAATTAAATTAATATTATTAATTTATTTTTAAAATTTTAATATATAAAACTAATTAATATAATATAATATTATTAAATTTAGCAAAAAAATTTCAAACTAAATTGGGGATTTATTTAACCCGCCCAAAGGAAACAACAACAAGAAATAAAAGTATATAAAAAAAAAGTTGATAAGATACAAAAAAATGTTAATACTCTGATAAACCATCGTTGATAAGATAAAATTGTTATGTGAATTATTTTAAATTATGAAGTTTTTAAATTTTTAATTGCATGATTTACTATAATATCAAGTAATACATATAAAATTAATTTATATGAAATATTTAATTAAAGTGAATGCGTAATAACTTAATCAATATTAGACTTATTTTGAAGGTCTCGACGAGACCTTTCTAATGATATAATATTTATCTCTAAATAAGAGGTAGTTTAAACGTAATTTAAATTAAGAGAAAAATTCATTTTATGCTGAAGGATACAAATGGAATAATTAAAGATTATATACACTGGGGAGGATAATTTTGTCTTTAAAAAAAGATGAACAGTGAAATGAAGGGGGATGCATTTCAACCCCTCCACCTGCAAATATGCAGACCCTCCATGTCCGACTATATCCGATTGGAGCCCAACCGGGATGCAATTGGAGAAATGCATCCCGGTTGGAGATGCTCTAAGGAGACCATGGTGTGGTTGCAAAAACCAGGTCAATATTAAAAGCCATTCAAAAGCATGTGAAAAGATAATAGTAGGGACCTTCATTGGAGCTGACTGGCTGTTGAGGAATGTGGACTACGGCATCCCATGCTAAGTTTTATGAAATTATTCAATGTTTCAAGACTTTGGTCTTTAAATAAAATCAGTGGTTTCCATCTTTTATATATTCTACTTTTGTGGGAATTATCTTAATCCAAACTTATTTGAACACCCCAACTGCAACTGTTTTTAGTTATAAAACAAAAATATTTATTTAAAAATCAAACCAAAAATATGCTTGACAAAAATATACTTTCTAAAGCAACTTTAAGTGAAAATATTTTATAAAATCGTTTAACAAAAAGCTTTAATACATTCAACCTCACATTTAGCTCTTAATGTAAGTTTTTGATAACTAAAAATAAAACTGGATGTATATTCATTCTTAGCAAAATGTTGAAGACTCATCATCAACGCTAGAGAGAATGATAGCATGAGGGTTCATCTCCCATTTGAAACTAACTGTTAAACTATTCAATTCTTACAAAATTAAATGTCACATAATCGACTCTAACTAGTAGTTATTAAAAAGTTCCAAATGGAACCTGATAATGGAGTCTCACTCAAATGTATCTGTTGCTCTGCATGGTTGATATGGTAAATTTTCCCGTTTATATTAATTTAAAAAGACAAAGAAAAAAAGACAGGATTAAACTATCCTACTAGGGGGATATCAACTCAATGTCACATTGTCACATGCAAACCAATCTGTTTCCAGAATCCAGATAAGCCTTTCTTTTGGATCAACCTGTATAACTTATTCTTTCCATAGCTTCATTTGTCCCAGGGAGTGAGTTCATGCTGGTAATACAAATACAAAAAATTGGAGAATCCATTTCCATTCTTATATTGTTCACAGAGGCTTTACACAATAAATGTGATACAATAATATAGTACAGCAACCGACGTGTGTTATAATCAAGTGTTGAATATAATCAATATATCATGTACCATGAACATTTAATTTTTTTCAGAAAAACCACCATTCCATACCGCAGTTTAGTAAAAACAGTAACAAATATAGACTATCCTTCATATATGACAACAATCAACATATCATGTCAATGGAAGCTCAGACATTTTACCCATGGTAAAAACACACACATGACATTTACAGGAGGGCGTATATCATAAGGGACAATGGAAGCTCAGATAAACACAAACATAAGACACAGCAAAAAGGGAACCATGTTTAATTCTAAGCCCTGTTTGGATACGGAATATGATTTATTCTTGAGTATATACTTATCCGAGCATAAGTAAATATAAAGTGCTTTTGTGTTTAAAATTATTCTCGCTGTGAATCGTAAGAATAAATGTTTTGTTATTTGGATAAAATGTGAATAAAGTATGAATAATGATTTATAAAAGGTAAAAAAGTAATGATAATTGATTTGACAAGTGATTTATAAGAGATGATGACAGTTGATTTGACAGTGCATCCACATATCCTTTGAATGAATAACCTATGATAACTTTTATTCTAAGGATTGATTGGAATCCATATACCACTTTATTCTGACATACTTTATCTGGTTTTCCAAACACAAAAAAAAATTTATCCGGGATTATCCAGGGTTTATCCGACATCCAAACATAAGTCTCTGGATAACCCCTATTTGTTTTGGATATAAGTCTCTGGATAACCCCGGATAAAAATTTTGGTATGTTTATTTACCCCGAATAACCCCTGATAAAGTATGTCATAATAAACTGATATATGAATTCCAATCAATCTCTAAAATTAAAGTTATCCTAAGTTATTCCACCCAAAGAATACGTGGACCCACTATCAAATCAACTGTCATCACCTCTTATAAATCACATGTCAAATCAATTATAATTATTTTTTTACATTTCCAAATCCTTATCCATACTTCATTCACATTTTATCCAAACAACAAAACATTATTCTTACATTTATCAACGAGAATAATTCAAAACATAATCAAACACAAAATCAATTTATTCTTATTTATACTCACTTATGCTTAGATAAATGTATACCCTGTCATAAATCCTATTCCCATTCCAAACGGGGGTTAAGAGTTTTTTTTCATGAGTTCCATCAGTAGCAGTATAGACAACAAATAAAAACCGACACATTTAGGGTAACAACATATAATGAGACTGATCAAACAGGGTTGGACACCTTTTGAAACTAAAATGATCTGTTAGAACTTAGAATGAGAGAAACAAAGATGTTTTAAGCCCTTTTTTTTCTTTTTCTCTTAGTGGTTTACCACTAGCTGTATGTTACAGATCATTAGACTCCTACTACTAATACAGCTACTAACACACATTATCGCTTCATAAATGACGATTTTTACAACAAAGAAAGTGAGAAAGGGTGATTGATCCACCACCAACACCCTCCCTACCACCATTGAAAACCCTGGGCAGAGATCAATAAATAGGTTTGAAAAGCTAAAGGGAAGCCCAGATTCGGAGGTTGGGTCAGTAATCCAATTGAATCCACTCATACCGGCCAGGGAGGGGTATGTCATTCACCAGGTCATAATTGTACCTGTAGCAAGTTCAGTATTAGAAAAAATATTACAGGAGAAAAATATCACTGTTCAGAAATAACTACAGATGATGATTAGTCAAACTAAAATATTACTGTCACCATCTACCACTCTAGTACTCCCAGGTATACCCAATCAAGATTCACTGATATCAGAATTACCTATATCTGAATTTAAACACTGCATCCTGAGATATTGAGATTTAAATTGAATCTTTTTTTTTTATTGAAAATTTAAATTGAATCTTAAACACATAATCATAGACTTCCATATCTATTTCTGAATTTAATGTTGTTAATTTTGGGTTTGCCGTGGAAATGATTTGTCAAGTAAATAAGAAAAGATTATATACTTTTCTGTGAACATCTTCTGTTGCAACTTCTCGGCACCAGCAAAGAACTCTTCCATCTCATGTGCAGTAGGGATATTCCTGTGTGCTGCATTTTGTATTCTCCGATTTCTTACCGCTGATTTGGTTGCTCTGGTTGTTGATCCAGGTGTTATGATGGTCTCTGAACACCTTATCAAACTACAAGGCGTGGTCTCCCTAGTTGTTCTGTACAAATCATCCACAGATTAAAAAAATGTTATCCCTTAAGTAATTAAAGATAGATAAAACATTAGTTATCTCAAATAATATATCTTCTACCAATTGATGTCCTACTAACCATATGATACTAACATTAAATAACATTACAGGACTTCAGAAGGAAATGAATTTTTTTTAGACATCACTACACAGCCGAGTGGTAGCCAGTAATTTATCCATTCACATAATAATTGCAAGCCATCACGTTTTTCAATTCTATAAATGTTTGAAACGAAATATAACAGAGAAAGCAAAATAATAATTAGTGATTCATCAGCAGGAGTCAAGTCATGTCACTAAATCAGAAGCTAGAAGTTCTAGACAGGCTTGGGAAGATAGATCATGGCAGATTCAAACTAATGGTCATTCACATAGAAGCAAAAGCAAAGTTCACAAGCAGAGAGGCCAATCCATCATAAACACACGCCACAATACCCACTACTTGTAACTCAAGATAAATGGTGTGAGGGAACCATCAGTGGGACAGCGACAACTTGTTTTATCACCACTGTATAGCAATTAATAAAGTTCAAGACCATTCCTATTTAGAAAAATTATACCGTCCTATCACCAATGTCTGCTCCACATAGGAACAAGGCTCATAATTTGAATTCATTCATAATTTTCTTATACAAGCAAAAAAAAAATCAATTCAACAAGATGGTTTATACATATATATTATTATAGTTGCATGTAGCCCTGTCAACGGGTCGGGTCCGGGTCGGGTGACCCGGACCCGTGGCAAGACCCGACGGGTCCGGGTCCAATCTAGGACCCGGCGGGTCCGGGGAAATGTGGACCCGGACCCGGACCCGTCGGGTCTGGGTCCGACCCGACCCGGATGGTTGGCAAAAAAAAAAAAAGAGGAAGAGCTCATGTATTTGTTTGCTTTATTATTCTATTTGAAAATTTTTGTAATAAAACATTATTATTAATGAGATTATGTTTGAACATAATCTTATACAATTCAAAAGAAGTAAATGAATTATTAAACAATATCCAAAACAATAACCACTAACATAAAAAATATATTAACCTAAACAATAAAGATAACTAATTATACAAATATTCAAAACAATAAACACTAACATATTAACTAAAATAATAAACATAAATCATGCAACAAACTAATTAATTATATAAATTCAAAAGCTAATAAGTTAATTGTCCAAAACAAACCGACGACAATACATTACTAAGTTTATTACATATTAAACAATCAAGTTCTTGCAAGTTGCAACATCAACACAACGAAAAAAATGTTATGATTATGATTATGATTTATGAACTTATGGATACAAACATAAATTAAGTAAGAAATAAAATTATGTATCAATTAATACTAATAGTCTTATAATATATGAGCATATATTAATAAAACAATCGGGTCTCGGGTCCAACGGGTCGAGGCGGGGTGGACCCGGACCCGACCCGTTTGTTTGTTCGGGTCCAACTCGGGTCGGGTTTAAATCGGTTCGGGTATCTTACACGTGTAATCGGGTCCGGGTCTAGACCCGACCCGTTGACAGGCCTAATTGCACGAGATAAAATGAGCTATGGATCACAAAAATTATTATTGTTTTCAAAAAATGAGATAAATAAAGGTCCACCTTTGTGAAATATTTTAAAGAGTGTTGTTACTTGTTACACATAATCCCATTTACAACGGCTCCCCAATCTCATGTACCTTGATAGGCGATCGCTGTCTAACGATATATATGATTTTTCACTTCTATAGATGGATTCATACAATCCTTCATTTTTCTTAATAGTATATACCTCATCTAAAAGTGGTATCAAAATGCGTGGCTCACAGGCGGGGCTACAATCGGGACTATGCCTAACATTTTCCAATTTTTTTAACCAGACATAATGTCCACAAGAACGAAAAACATGGCAAGATAAATTGAAAAAGGCCCAAGCCTAAGAAATGATGCAAAAAAATGCAATTTTAATCACTTCTCTGCATAAAAACCGGGCCAAGATCACGAAAAGCTCTAGAAATGGAACCAAAAATAACATTTTTTTTTCTTTTCATTTAAAGAAGGCGCCTACAGAAATGAAATCTTTTCAAGTAAAAAAAATTCTTCAAATAGAGACATCCGACACACAAAAAAAAATAAAAAATAAAAACTCCTAACAATTTATATGCATGTATTCAAACAATAAACCACCTTTTCATATTCGCCATAAATCCTCTACATGGATAGGTTAAACACTGATCTTGTCAAAACCCGAAATGTAAACATCAAAAATCACTACCCATTACGTATCAAATAAGCAGTGATCCTTCCAAATCACAAGATCTTTCTAAAAATCCAAACTTTCAGAAGCAAAAGAACCCAAACCAAAAACTCTTCAAAAAAATTCCAAAAGGGACCAACAAACTACACTAACAGGAATCTCACCTCCCCCTCTCATCGCTCTCCAACACGTTCTCCCCGAACGACGCCTCCTCGACTCCCGCGCCCTCCGTCGCCGCCTCGTGATTCGCGCCCGTCAACCTAGGGTTTGGGTTTGCGTTCGAACATGACACCCTCTCCTTCTCTTTGGGTTTCTTCATCTCCGGCGCGACGAACGCCGGCTTCTCAAGCCTCCGGCTCCGGAGCTGGAGGTAACGACCGTCGGCATCTTCGTCTCCACCTCCGCCGCCTCCGACGGACACCGCTGAAGCCGGGGTGGACGTGGTTTTCTGGTGGCGACTTAGGGCTAGGGTTCTGGCGCGGGTATGGACGCCGAGGGTGGACTGGGAGACGCCCATGACCGCCACCTCGCCTGAAATGTTCGACTTCTTCATGTACTTCCCCATTAAAGAGAGATCGAGAGAGAGGAGGCTCTAATGGTGTCCCTTCATACAGAGATTTTTAGAGAGAGAGATTACACTTTTGGGGGAAGTGGAGGTGGGGTTTTATTTGGGTTCTGGGGTGTGAGAATAGACAACGAGGGGGTTTTGGTTTTGTCATTTGTCATATTTAAAGGAGGCTTTGGGGATAAGTCCAATAGATTAATATTTATTTATATACTTATTCGTAATATAAAAATATATAAAAATCATGTTATTGTATTTTTTTGGAAAAATTAATTCCGATTCCCGGGCAATCATTGAATTGTTATTAATTGCATGTTTGAAAACACAGTATGAAAATCAGTTTTTAACTTTTGCAGCTTTATGCATGTCTTTTGAGAGTGTAATGATGATGATTTGATGGTGTAATAATGATGGCTACTATATAAAACACAGATTTCGAGATGCAGTTTAGAGATAAAATCTAGTAATGATGATGTATTTAAGTTGATCTGTTGGTAATAGCTTTTAGCTTTTAAATGATGATGAAATTTGATTTGATATGACCCCAAAATCTAAAAGCTGTTTTTGGGGTTGTTGTCAAACATGACCTAAGTCCCTAAAATATTCGGATTTATTTTTAGTCCTTAAACCCATTATTTATTATGGGGGCGATTATTTCAACCCCACCAACTACTCCATCCACCTTTTTTTTTTTTTTGTGATTCTAACCCACAAAAAAAACCCCGATAAGCCCAGATAACCCCGGATAATAATTTTCAAGTGTTTGTTTACCCCGGATAACCCCTGATAAAGTATGTTAAAATAAACTCTGATAAAATGGTATATGGATTCCAATTAACCCTTCAAATAAAAGTTATCATAAGTTATTCCATTCAAAGAATATGTGGACCCACTGTTAAATCAACTGTCATCACCTCTTATAAATCATCTGTCAAATCATCTATCATTATTTTTTTACCTTTTATAAAACTTTATCCATACTCTATTCACATTTTATCCAAACAATAAAACATTTATTCTTACGTACCAACGAGAATAATTCAAAACATAACGAAACATAAAATCATTTATTCTTATTTATATTCACTTATACTTTGATAAATATATACCCTATAATAAAATCTATCACCGTTTAAAACAGGGGGCTTAACAAATATGATGGCGAGAAAACATATGATATACCATATATGTGTGTTAGGCCTGTCAACGGGTCGGGTCCGGGTCGGTCGGGTCGGGGTGGACCCGGATCCGACCCGTGACAAGATTCGGCGGGTCCGGGTCCAACTCAGGACCCGGTGGGTCCTGAACATGTGGACCCAGACCTGGACCCGTCGGGTCTCGGGTCGGGTCGGGTCCGGACCCGACCCGAGGAAAGTTAATAAAAACAAAAAAATTTTAAACTCATGAATTTGTTTATCTTATCATTCTAATATGAAAAATTTGTAATAAAACATTAATTATTATTGAACTTTCTAAATTGATATCATAATATTGTGTTTGAACATATTTTTGTACAATTCAAAAGAAGTGAATGAATTACTAAACAACATTCAAAATAAACATAAGTCTAAACAATATAACAATGAATTAAAAGGGAGAGCTAATAGTTATTTGTGTCACAAAGTAAACAATAAATACTTATACTTGTAACTTGATAAATAAAAAATAAAATTATGGGTCAATTAATAGTAATATTCTTATAATATATGAGTGTATATTAATAAAACAGTCGGATCTCGGGTCCAACGAGTCGGGGCAGGGTGGACCCGGACCACCCGTTTGTATGTTCGGGTCTACCGGGTCGGGTATATTATATGTGTAATCGGGTCCGGGTCTGAACCCGACCCGTTGACAGGCCTATGTGTGTATATCTTTTTTTCTTTTACTAAATATTATAATAAAATCTATTATGGCTCTAATAATCTAGTTTCGAAAATGTTTTTCATGCTTTGAAGCATTCTATTTTTTTATTTTTATTCTTGATTAGGGGATATGTTAACTCTATTTAAATTCGTGATGGGACAGATTATGTAGCGGAGAACACTGCATAATGCTGCAGCGGATCTAAACAACATTTCTAAACAACATTTCAATGTCTGCGGATAACAACAAAATGAGTTTTTTTTTTTATACGTTTGAAGAGTCTTGAAAACAATATTTTTCTATTGCCCCTGCTTTTCCATTCGTGGAGTTTTTCAGTGTGGTCCCAAACGAAATATAAATATTTTTTAAATTCTAAATTAATTTTAGATCATATAACTGGTGTCTCATTCCAAATAATAAATCATTGTATTTGTCATAGAATAATAAAATTGTCATATTACACTTTACACGTCAAAATTAATGTTCGAGAATTATTTATAAGAGTTTATTTGGTTATTAAAAATAAACATTTGACTAGATTTAAATTAAAATTAATCTCAAGTCTGATTCTACCCAAAGTTACTTAATTTAAACAGACAAATTGGCCGACGATATAGCTTTGTAAAAAACAAGGCCTGACATCTAAGAATTGTAGGGCTCATTCCAAAAATTTGGCCTCAATTACATGGATAAACACAAAACTAAAAATGCAAACTAACATTTTTTTCAATTAATATAATTGCATGAAATGGGCTGTTTTATCAAACAAAGCCAAAAATAAGTTTAAATCAGTCATGCAATCCCTCTCTTGACATTATATTATTTTTAAAAATTTTAAAGATAAATATTTATCTAGCAAAATATATGTGTATGAAATACAAAGTATATATATTTGTATGAACTAAATATAAATTTAATACAACTAACTTAATGTAATAATTATTACCGTAAAAGAAACTACAATAACACATTGTATCAACGTCCAAAAAAAACAGTTTATTTTAAAAGATTGAATAAAAGATAAATTGAGATAAACATGATCCATCTAGTGGATCACTTGGTCATTAAAAAAAATGTTGTTACACTTAATTTATTTTATAGTTCAAAATACAGTTTTATTTAATTAGAAATTCAATGAAACATATATATCGTTAGACGACGATGCATATATCTCTTTAAATATTTTTTTACACTTATTAAAAATATGTTCATTCAACTTGAAATAGAGTGATATGCATTTTTTATCAAATCATATACGATGTTTATTATTTTTTAAAAAATGAAAACACACGTAATCTATGTTATAAATTGTAAAAATAACTGAGTGTCACATATCAGGGGCGGCACCAGGTTGTGAGAGCAAATTTTTTGAAAAATAAATAAATAAACAAGCCCCTGGTTTAACTCAAAGTTTAGCCCATTGATTTTTTTTGAACAATGTTATCAGTTAGTCTTACCAACCAAAATTCAAACCAAACATGTTTTTATTTATTTTTAAATAGTAAACATCATTTAATGAAGTATATGCTTTGATAAAAAATGCATATCTCTCCATTTCAAATTAAATGAACTCATTTTTAATAAGTGTAATAAAATATTTAATGAGATATATACAACATCTAACGAGATATATGTTTAACTAGATTTCTAATGAGTTATATAGGACTATATTTTGGACTAAGAAAAAAATTGAGGGTAACAACACTTAAAATTTTATTGAAACAAACCAACGGCCCATCAATTTTTTTTAAAAATAAATCAGCTCATAGACCCATTAAAAAGCCTACACCCATTTACAATGAAAAAATAGTGGGATCATTAATCCATTTTTTATATAAAAAAAAATTGTCGTTATCTACGAATTCACCAATCACCTACACACACCAAGAGAAACGCGCCAATCACGTAATAGAATAGGAGATCAGTGGATGAATGATTGTTTGATCATATACATTGATAAAATATTCAATAACATTGATATTGAAATTATTATACAACAAATTCAAAATATGAAATCTTATCGATTACAATTGTAAAAGTTTATATATCAGAAATCATTGATCTTCTTTATTTGATGTTTTTCTTATATAAATTTAAGTTATATTTTCAAAATAAAAGTTTATGTTTTTTTATAAATATAGGATGAGAATTGATTTTTTTAAAAATTAAAAAAATTTATTTATTTTAATGACTCCTCCAATGAAACGTTCTAGAGCCGCCAGTGGTTACATTAAAAAAAAAAAAAAAAAAAAAAGAAAAAAAAAAAAGAAGAAGGTGTGGACCGAGAGAGAGAGAAACGAGAGTGAGAATAGCAGCCCTGATAACACGTGTGCTCCCGCCAAAACTAAAAGGAGACTCTCTTCCCCCCCAAACCCCCAAAAATTGAAATTTCCCGCCACAACACCCACCAAGAGAATCTAATGCAATCCCTAATCTTTTTATGCCCGAAAAATTATTATCCCATTCTATTCGGAGGTGCGGAATATCAGTGTTTTATTCTATCTGAAAAAACTATTCGGATCTGAAATATGATATAAAATTATATGTATGTGTATTATATATTGTTAATGCTTGTTATCTTATATAATTAATCACAATTATAATGTATTATATTACTATTAATTTTTTTATATATGATATCTGAAAGAAAAAATGAGTTTTAAAATCCTAATTTTGATTTTCATATTTGTCTAACATATCACTTGATTATCTAAATTATGTTAATATTTAAACATGTCAATTATTTAAAAAATACTATATCTGAAGAGATCGGAATCTAAAAATTAATATATATATTTTATCTTAATCATTTAAATACGAATATTTTTCTAATGAGATTGAGTAAATGGGAAACCCACCTTAACCTGACCTTATTCGGACATGTTTCGTTCTTTAAATGTCGAATCTGAACCTAACCCATTGATGAAGATATAAGATGAGTTTAATATTCAATGACAAAACCTACTTAAACCCACTCCACCCGATATACCTCATATAAATCACTCATATCATCAAAATTAATAGTTAACATAAGTACAACTAACCCATCATAGATTATTATTATTATTATTACAATTGATGAAATATTTAAGCATGTATCAAATAATATATATTATATAATTATTTAATTTATAATCTAAAAAAACTAAAAAAAATTAAAAAATCTAATATTATTGATTTTGTTATCTTCTAAATTGAATGGGACAGGACTAGTTTGAATTCTTTAAAAAGTAAAAATCCATTGGGATAGGTTCGAGACAATAATTAAAACCGTCTTGGGTTTGAGACAGATTTGAAACATGATTTTATTAGCAGGTTGAACATTGGAATTAACCCAACCCAACTGTCCCGTTACCATCCATAATTGTAAGCAGGATAATGGAGGGCCGTCTGGATAAATCTTGAGACCTGATAGCATGATCCAATTCAACATATATAAAACAATTTACATATAACATTATTTATCTTGTTAAGTGTTGTTTGAAAATAATTATCATATATTTTTTATTAATAAAAAATATAATCTCTTGCTACTCCGCTGGTTAAACATTCATCCGCTTATACCAGTTGAACCTACGGTTTTTATAAATTGACACGGGTTGATTAGACAATTCAGTTTTTTATTTATAAAAATTATGATTAATTACTTAATAAAATATAAAATCTAATATAAAAAAATAGATTTTATACACTAAAATCATCATGTCATGATGTTAAATAAAAACTTTAAGCAAAGTTTTCTAAAATATTTTTTTTTATTTAGTGTTCATAATTAATATAATTATTATATTATAATTATGTTAAAATTCAAATTCAATTAATCCGATCCAACGGTTGAACCAGTAAGTAACCCTTGACCAGATAATTTTTTTTGGTTGATTGAAATGTTCAATTTTCAAAACATTAATTTTCTCAACCGTCCTTAGTAAATAAATCCTCTCATGCATAATGTTCTCATATTTTAATCATCAAAGAATACAACCCTTGATTTTGTATTATGTACTCGCACAAAAGCAACATTGGATATATTTACATGGGAACATAGACCTGCTTCAACAGCTACGTATATTTCAGATAATCAGCAGCATTCATAATATTAAATATTCAATTTTCACAAATTTTTTTTATATAAAAACATTCAAATTCTACTGTATGCTTTCAAAGTTCAATTTCACAGCATCAAAAGCAACAATGTCCATGGAGGAGCTTCCACATTCAACCAAAAAAAAAAAAAAAAAAAACAATCAGCAATATCCCCAACTCCTTTCTAGTTTGCTTGTTTTCCATAATAAGAAACATTCTAAAAGAATTGGAAAAGCTAAAACACTGTAAACATTGCCACATCAAAAAATAAAAAAAAATCGAGTCAAAATACCTGATATGCCAAAGGAGATGCTTCTCTCATGATAAAATACTTGTGCCTTGCACTGGTTGATGTTGAAAAATTGGATACCCTGCCCAACAAAATCAGCACAATATATGCCCATAAACAACTACTTTACACAATCAAATCTAACCCCCCGTATTGAAGCACCAAACATCATCTTTAAAGCCATCACCCTGCCTTGATGTTTTCAATTGATGGAACAACAATAATTGGAAATACTTTTAATCATACACTGATAGAATTAGAAGTTCCAATGTTCAGCCACAGACTACAGCCATGGGGAGCTAGAAGTTCCAGCGATCTCATCCACTTCAACAACTGAACTAAGTGAGAGGAAAGGCCATATGAAAAGGATGCATATTCAAGAGAAATACCTTTGTCAATCAAATGAACTGATCCAATAGAAATTATTGGACTTCAACATGCACTATGGAGCGCCAACAGTTTTATAAACAACCCACAACATCGTCAAATAAGCATGAACAAAAAAATCATGAAAAAAGGAAAGAAAAACAACCACAACACTTCCATAAAGCATGAACCCACTCCATGGACGAACTGAACATGTTCAATGCAAATGAGTGACAGCCAGAATAGTTCTACAAAATTATTGACGAAGGTTTACAGATATAAAGGGAACCATAGGACCAGAAACAACTCATGACTCATGAGGATTGAGTGTCGCAAATATGGCTGAGAGTACTCTACTAACAATGCATGAAGCAGAGTCAAATAACTTCCATAATATGAACAATTTGATAAGCATAGATAATAATATTAAAAGCAACAGCAAGCCACATTGTCCTATATTACAGATTAACTGAAAAAATGAAACAAACTAATTTCATTCACATTTACTCATGCAACTCGAACCACCTATCAATTGATAAAGGCAAGATCCACCATATAATCCTGCACCTTGCAACAGAAATAAATGTAAAGTCAATGTAAATGCCCAAGCACAGAAGAGAGGAAAGAATTAAAATAAGATAATGAAAACAGTAGCATACCATAATAGCTACATGCTAATCCATGTCCATCGATGTCAAAGTGTGACAGGGAGTGGCCATATCCATCATTGGGGGGAACATACAATCAGCTAGGGATGACACAGATTCTATATGCAAAATAGAATAATTAGGATGAATCTATTGTGACATTAAAAAAGAGATAAATTTATTGTTAAAAATCGAATTGTGAAAAAGCCAAAACAGAAATATGAAATAAATTACCTCCCATCTCATCTTTCAACCAGTCTTGCATGCATATTAGAGCCTGGGTGGTTTCTGCATCCAATAAACTACGATATGCATCAAGCATACGGGCTCCAGTGCTGAAACTGAAAGCAGCCTCTGGTGCAACAATTGATATTGGAATCCCTAAAATATCATGAGCCATTTTTGACAATACAGGATACTTGGCTGCATGGATTTTCCACCAATTCAGTAAGTTGGAATTCTCAGAGTCCCGAGGAAAAACATCCTCCTCCAGATAGTAATCAAGATCAGACTTCAAGCGTTGAGTTTGTATATTCTCTTGTAAGAAACGATCGAACCTTCTCACTTCTCTACCGTCACCACTTGAGCTTTGACAGGGAGTACCGCTAGAACCACCACTACCAATAGATTCAGCTGCATGACCATTACAGTTATCAAGTGAAGATGCCATATTGGATGCATACACCTCATAGAGGCTTTTAACAATGTCAAGAATTTCCTTCACACGATCTTCAGCATCACTGCCAAATATTTGTGGGTAGTAACATTCCATCAATTTCATCTTGTACTGTGGGTCCAGAAAAGAGGCCACTGCAAGTATCATGTGGCACTTCTCCCAATATCTGTCAAACTTCACCTTCATCGCGGGTGCCATGGATCTAATGACCTCATCAAAACTATTGTTCCATTCAACAAGGAGAATGTGAATTTCACAAAGAAATTCAAAAACAAGATTAACAGTTGGATGCTCTGAGACTGCTATAAACTTCACAACTTCATTACAGTGCTTCAATAAACTGCAGAAGGTACTAGCTTGTTCCCACTGTTCTTCGGATGGCAATTTGGTATATTCAGGATCACGTGAACTTAGCTGAATGAAGGCATCCTTGTATTCCAAAGCTGCCTGGAGCATAGGGTACACCGAGATCCAATCCATCGTGACATCAAAAGACAGGGTCCTTTGACTGCTCAGATGAATATGCTGAACCACCTCTTCAAACAATTGTTGGTGTTGTTGAGAGCTTCTAACAAACTTAATGCTTTCCTGGACATTCTCAATCACCATGTTTAACTTTTGCATCCCATCTTGCACAATGCCGTTGATCATCTGTCCAACACATTGTACATGGAAAAATTTTCCATCATCCAAAAGGGATTTATTCTGGAAAAGACGATGCTTTATTTCTCCGATAGCAACATCATTTGTTGAACAATCACCTAATGTAAATGCAAACAATCCTTTATCAATGTCCCAATCCGTGATGCATTCCATAACTGTATTTGCAAGTGCCTCCCCTGTCTGATGCTCTCCTAAACGCAAGAAGTTGATAATCCTCCTCTGCAACTTCCAATCAACATCTATATAGTGGGCTGTCAAACATAGGCATACAACACCTTGATATGTAGTCCACAGTTCCATTGAGAGGTTTACCCTAGAGAATATTTTATCCAATGCATCGTAAATTCTCTTCTTCTCCTTCTCATAGAAGACCATGCAGTCATTTTTAATATCATTGTGAGACATCATGTTGAAAAATGGGCAAAGAGACTGTATAAATCTTCTAAATCCAACATGCTCAACAATGTCAAAAGGGTATTCATGATAAATAATCATGCGCACTAGTTCTAGCCGACTTTTTCTTTCATCATACTGAAAGCCACCAGGATAAGCAGTGCGCTCCTTTTTCTTTCCACATGTTAAAAGCCTCATTTGGCGCATATCGCCACTGTACTTTCCAGGGCATCGAATTGTATGGTTCTTCAAGTGTGTGGTGCCACTAGAGCTAGAACCAGAAAGCTCCTTTTTACAATTTTTACAGACAGCAACATCAACTCCGTTTTTTTTAATCTTCTCAAAATCATTCCAAACAAGAGACGTCAACCTTCTTTTCCTTTTGGCAGATCCTATTTCTGCTATCTCGACTCCACTAATATTGTTTTCCCCAGACTGATTAGGTTCAGCAAGGGATGGATCAGTTGATGAAGGGCTGGTCCCTACCACTATTGACTGCAACATGATCAGTTAAAGAAATCCATATTAATTTCAGCATCATTTTAGAATGCAAAAAAAAAAGAGGACTTTCTAGAAAAAGAAATGGACTGGAATATTTTGAGGAGAAAAGATTGCTTAAGACAGATCTTACATATTAGATCGTACGCAAACACAAACAGAACACCCAATAGAACATAAAGATTAAACACACCACGGTAAAAACAAACATTAGATACCATCGAACCTCCACAGGGTTTGCTAATTCCTCTCAAACTACGAAGTGCAACTAATTATTTAAAACAAGGGAACAATGCATTCATTGGAAAACATCAAAGACACACAGCTTCCTCAGAACGTGAAATATCATATGCAAGTATGGAAACAAGGAAAACGATACATGCAGCGGATGTAGGCACAAGTACGCATACATTTTTATTTGGTACATACTTTATAAAACTTCATATGCACATCATAGAGCCGTGTATATAAACTGTTATATACAAAGTTTTATGAAGTGTGTGGAATAGCATACATACTATGTAAAATATGTGTACATGCCATTTTACAATATATATACCAATGTTCTAAAAATCCTGCCTAGGCCCCAATTAATCCCCCGCCTAGGCACAACGCTTAACGCCTAGCCGCTTTTCTAATTAATCATCTAGTTGATTAATAAGCTATTAAGTTATCTTGTATATTAAACATCTATTAATTAATTTATGCTATCCCTATCATGCTTATATAATTAATTTTGTTTTGATGTTACTTTCTTATTATTTTGTAGTATATAATTATTATATATACTATGTATATGTATTATATTTATTATTCTAAAAAGTGATTGAATTAATCCCTTATTAATCCACGCTTAGCCGATTGATCATCAGTCCCTTCTCAACCACCCGATTAGTGCCTAGCGCTTTTTACAACATTAATATATACTATATGGCTGCATCAGTGACTACAATTTTGGCTGCAACCTATAGAAGTCATGAAACAATGACTACAAATTGTTGCATCATCCCTCAGTTTTAATTCATTCATGGCATCATCGATAAACTCTAAACCATTGATATTACACAGATATAAAGGTTATTCCATCCGCTAAACAAATAAAAAAAACCAAATCTATAAGTCATAGCATCTCTGATTATGTCAAAACCTCATCAACTTCATTCAAAAGTATTTGATACTGATATTAATAGACAACTAATGATCCACAGAATCCGATGATAACGGCAAAATTATACTCAACATTAAAGATTAAAACTATTTGAAACTATTATACGATTGAATTCATCATAAACAATTCATTGCAGACTGAAACATATCATAAACCAACTAAAACGATTATGCAAATCGTGAACCATATTAGGGTTTGGAATATCGTATAAAATACTGAAGATTAAGAGAAAGAAGGGGCATACGAGATTGTCTTCGCGTCTCTGTCTTGGTTTCCGCCACCATGGCTTCTGCTTGGTGGCCTTCTCTTCCTTCTCCCTCTTGGACTCCATTGAAAGCCCACCCGAGCAAGGAACCACCGGATTCACGGTTCGGATTAATCGGATCGCACCTTCGGATCACGCTCTTCACCCCGCCTCACACCACCGCTTTTTCCAGCGGAAACAAACGATATGACTTTCTTTCGAGTCGGAGCGGATCTGGAAAAATTAGGGTTTCCGGCGGATCTGGATTCGTCTGACGATTTGAAGGAGGGGTGAAGATTTGGGAACGTTGGTTTTAAAGGATCGACGGTCAGGATGTTGAATCGCGGTGCGGATCGGGTTTTACCAGAAAAGACGGTCTACTGGGATCGGTTAGACCTGACCCATCACCGTGTGCAAATTTTATCCTATCATCACTATTTGGGCACCTCTATTCACACTCTATAATATGATATGCACCCCCTTCATGAGACAAACATCATTTACACACCTCTGTCCGTATATTAAATATAAGGAAAATGTTAATATAAAATCATTTTTTAAGTTTCAAAACTTAAACCACGCGTGTTTTTTCATTATTTAAAAATATTAAACATCATCTAATCAAAACTTATTTATTTTCCATATATAGATTATAGATACCTTTTGAAGATGTATAATCCTAAACCATATTAGGGTTTGGAGAATTGTATGAAATACTAAAAGAGCATGGCGGCCTTCTCTTCCTTCTCCCTCTTGGACTCCATTGAAAGCCCACCCGAGCGATGGACCACATGATTCACGGTTCAGATTAATCAGATCGCAAGTGGCATGTGGTGTTTATATACTGGATTTGCCTGACAATTTTTCAGAGAGGTGACGAAAAATTGAGACCGTTGATTTTATGAGATCGACGATCAAGAAGTTCGAATGGCCACGCGGATCGGGTTTACTGGAAAAGACGAGATAATGGAACCTGTCGATCGTATCCGTTCATCACTGATAGATGTGGCTCTCTTTTATTTATTTATTTATTTTAATTTGGGTGTTTTTACCTATGTTTTAAAAATCAAACAGTTCAATGAACCGAAAAAATCACTGGATAAAAAATCACCAGTTAACTATCAAATCAATCGGATTTGAACCGTCACATAATTACAATATAATAAATATATTAAACATTAACATAAAGCATGGAATATTTTAGAAAAACTTTAAATAATTTTTTTTAACATAAAAAATATGATTTTAGTACATAAAATCTAATTTTTTTTATTAGTTTTCCTTATGTTACCAAGTAATTAATAACAATTCTATGAATAAATAATCAATTAGTTTAATCAACCCCTGTCAATTCACAAAAACCGTTGGTTTAACCAATGGGTTGATTGAATTTTATCGATTTTTTATATAATTGGATTTTAGGGGTAAATCGAACCGGAATTCAAAATGGTAAAAATTTAACTGTGGATCAGATTAGGTTTTAAAACATTGGCTTTTACTTGCCCTTGAAAATCTTTTTGCACGTCTTCATTTAGTTGATATGAAAAGTTAAGATTTATTTAATTTAATAACATGAAAACCTGAATTATTTCTCTTCTTTTTTATAGCACGTGTTGTTTATTGTCTTCAAAGTTAATTTCAGGCTCATTTTCAATTGGTTCATGGAACTATGAAGGTAGGAATATTTCAATAAAAACAATGAAAGAAGCTCTGAAGTGTGTTTAAACTGATGTATTTTTTCCTGGTGCATTTTAATATTTCAAGCTTTTTATTCATGCATTGATTTTTTATAGATCAATGGTGGTAAATGCTAAAATTTGTTTTAGATTTTTTAGTTAAGATTATATAATCGATTGACAATTTTGATCTATAAATAAAGGTGTTGCCATCATTGTAAAATAGATATTCAAAATTAATAAACATTATTTTATTTTAATTTTTCTCTTGGATACAAGAGCTAGATTTATCCCAAATCTTCTTCTTGAAAGAGCAAATTAAAATGTCAAATTAATTTTTCATGAAATCCATATAATGACATATAACTGCCTCAAAACACATATGTGAATGTAAATAGCCCCTTAGTTAAATTAAGATGAAGAATATTTTGTGAATATTCTGTTTAATTAACTTTGGGGCATTTGATGCGAGGTTGAAATACCGAAATTCTTAAAATCTTATGTTTTAAATTATGATATAACTGTGTTTAGGGTTTCTTAATGAGATCCAGAATAGTTCCTTGTGCTCCTCTAGTAATCACACTACATTTGATGACGCACTAATTATTAATATAAGCCTTGATAGGCTTTCACTCCAAAAAATTAAAATATATATATAAAAAAATTGCTTCAACCAAATGGCATTGCTATGACTATGCACAATAAAATGAATTTTAATTGAATTGATCTCTTGAACATCTCACATGAACTCTATTAAATTTTGCAATATAATAAGATATCAAATAGCTATTGAAGGGGATGGACAACAATGCATAAAAAGTGAGGGCTATATTTATTTATTTATTTTTACAAATTAAAGAGTTGACACTAAATTATTATGAAAACAAACATAGATCGATTAAAGTGATTTCAAAAGAGACAGTAGGCCATAAAAACATAATTTTATACTGTAAAAAAGACACAGGTTAACTTCATTATCATATCATTCAAGTATAACATATCGAACCAAACAAACCCTATAAGAGCATCTTTAATTCTATATCTAAATCTTTACTCAAATTTAAATTTTAAAAAAAAATCAATCAAAACACCCTCCAACCATTTACCGATACCCATACCAAATCAAGCTTTTACTCAAATCTTTACCAAAATCAAGGGAGACTCAAATCTTTACCCAATTTTTTTTCTTTATCTCCACATTTTCTTCCAATATGATATTTTTTCCACTTCAACTCCACCTTTGATTTAATTATATTAGATGTTTTCTCATCCCCTCCCCTCAAAATTTTTATCTTCTCTTGAAATAAAAAAAAAGTCTTCTTTCTTAAATTTTCATTTTTGTTTTTTAATTTCTTATTTTTACTTGAGTAAATTTTTTTTTTTACCTTTTAAAAAAAATATTTTGAATTTTGAAGGAAATAAAAATTGAATAGTAAAAATGTTTGGGGAAAAGATTTTGAAAATGTTTATAGGAAATAATTAGAAGATGTGAAAATTTTAAAACATTTGAGTAAAACACAAAGTGATGGTTGAAGACTGATCATATCAAATCAAGCTTTTATTCAAATTTTAAATAAAATTTGAGTATAGTTTTGAGTAAGGACTGAAGATGGCCTAAGAAACACCAGAACAATACATCAAATAAGAGGTGGTGCTAAAAGAGAGAGCTCAAAACAGGGACCGTCCTATCATCACTCGGCTCACGGGAGACCACCTCGATCTCCCCCTCTTCGTTCTCCCACAACATCTCCTCCAGCGACTTCCCCTTCGACTCTGACACAAGCCACGTGAACAGAAATCCCAACGCATTGACACAGCCAGCACGAACAAAGAGTTCCTCATCCCAATCCCCATTGGGTACCCGTGATCCACCTTACTCTTATCCTGGTTCCACGTCGCGTAAAGGAACCCAAACGCGTCGATGATCGCCTCTGCCTTCCCCCACGCCGCAAATAACCCGTGGAAAGTGGACCTCAGCCGGCACAATGAAGCCTAAAGTTGGCGAAAAAGAAGGTGAAAGAATACATCACCAGAAACCCAATGTGGTTCTCCTCGAGCGTCCAGTGGTGATAGCCAATATCCAGGCACGGTCCCGCAGAGCGCGATGAAGGTCTAGGCCCTGGCGACGCGGAACACCTCCTTGATCGCGCTGATAGTCTCGGGCTTGGGTATCCACCTGATCGCGTTGAAGATGTCCTTCTGGAAGAGGATCTGGCTGTAGAACGAGATGTTCGAGGAGGAACCATGTCGTGGTCGTCCCGAGGAGGTGGTGCCCGTTTCGGCGCATGAACTCGCGCGAGGAGAGTTCGAAACTGTTCGACTACGCCGTGGTGAGCGCCTCCACCTTCGCTTGTGCCGCCTCGATCTCCACCTGGAGCACCTTTGCCATGTCTGACGAGGCCTGACACGCGTTCTTCGCGACCAAGAAGATGCAATGCGCGGTCTCAGGCATCTTCATCCGCCAATAGTACATGATGGCTGCGGGGATCTGCCCGAACATCAATATGATCCTCCACACGTAATCCGCCTCCGGGACCGTGCCAGAGCACGATGTTTGTATCTTAAAAAAAACTGAAAGAGAGAGAATGAGAGAGAGATAAATATGCACAGAATGTACAATAAAACATGCAAGTTCCACTTAAGTTCATGAAACCCCTGTCAAAATAAAGATTAGCACTCCTATAATTAACAGGAAGAGATCGAAATATTAGTATCCATATGTATACCTATTATAATGTTGATAATATTTGAATCTTCTGGTGGATAAGTTTTCAAGAACTTCATATATAGCTTCTTTTTTATCATTTTCTGTGATGTTCTTTGTGAAGATGGACTCCAGTTCGTCTGCTAATTTCATCACCTACTCAAAAATCATCCCTTCTGTTAAACAATCATTGATAAGTATTTTAGCTACTACATATAATCAATGGCCAAAAAAAGGGTTGAAATTGAATAAAAATGGATCCAGAAATGCTGTAAAACCAAATCACAAGAATCACAAGTAAAAAAAATAAATTATTTTCACCTAAATTTGAAAGCCCTCTTACAAATTTAACTCCAAAAACGATTTTCTCTTCCCTAAACACCCAAAATAATGTGAGTCTGGATCTAGTCAGACTTGCTCTAATAGTACCATCAGTATCGAATTGTATAGTTTATGAATTGAACTATACAACTTATGAATTGAATTGCACAGAAAGTGACGCCCAACAATTAACTCTACCTAACAATTAACTGTGTACTGATCGGACCGAAACTAGTTCTGATTGGCTCAGGACTCAAAAAACGCACACCGAAGTCACAAACACAAAAACAAACCAAACTGGAAGAACATTAAAAAAAATACAATCAAAGTGAGTAATGGAAGAAGCGAAAACAGAAATCCCAAAGAAAAAACAAAGGGGAGAGAGTGAGAGAGAATGAAGTAACTCACTTTGGAACATTGGAGGTGAGGGTTTATACAAGAGATCTCCCTTTTATCTATAGGACTCTGGCCTGTGTGATGTATTGTGTTTACTGCATTATTAAAATTATTGTCTACGTGTTGATATTTTATATACAGTTTGATAGTAATGGAGATAATAGGACGACCACGGTCCTCCCCTGTAAATCTTTTTCAAATTTTTGTACACTTCAGTGTTGGAGATAATTTACTAAAAAAATAAAACTTGATATTTTATAAAAAAAAGTGTGTGAGAGAGATTAAAGATTCCTTGAACATTAAAGACCACGGGACCCATAAAGGTTTGTGTAGCTTGATATTTACAAAAACTTTTCATATTATAACACGTTATATCAATATTATCCAACAGATGTGTGTGCATAGGGAATAAGTTCTTGCATGCAAATGGTATCTTTTAAACACACCTAAAAAATACATGTATAGTAAAAAAATTGAGAGAGTACTGTTGCATTGCATATTATCAAGTTGCATGTGGTCCCAATCATACATACATGCATATGGTACTAGGTTATAAAATAGCTGCAACTCTACCACCATAATAATAAGGGAAACATATTTCATTTTAGTGCAATGACCTTAGCTGGTGAACACTGCGATGTGTTTACTTTTTATATGTACCAATTAATCAATTATACAAAGACATTACATTTGCACTGCATCAGTTGCCTAAATTAAATGAGAGGGCTGTTGCAAATAGGGGGCCACATGCATGAGGAAGAAGAGCATCCAATGCATAGATAAGTTGATTGATATACGTAGGATGATTAAGCTTTGAAGTATGTACACAAAATGGATGACTTCAAATCATAATTAAAATATTATGGAATGTTTTTGGTATGATTAACAAATTTAATTTGTTTTACGAAAAGAGGCCCATTACATCAACAAATAAATTTTTTGATTCAGTAAACTCGGAGAAATACAAAGTATGAACTAAACCATATATACAAGTAATAAAAAGAACAATATCATTATGCTAGAAAAATAATTAAATTAAAAAACATTAAGATTATTAGAATTGAACACAATTACGAAAATACAAATTTTACTTTATCTCTGGTTTTCTCTTAAGCATTCCGATAAATCAAGATAAAATTGCACAAAATTTACAGCAACATAACATACAAATTCCACTTACACTCATGAGAACCCATCAAAACAAAGATTTTAAGACTTTTGACAAACAACAGAACTGACAGTGAATTAGATCTCACTTATTTCCTTATTATTGCTATTTTTTTTTTAAAAAGTAGATATTTGTTACCTGATATTCATTTCTGATCATCAAATTATAAACTCTGAACGGAATTGGTGGGGGGTAAGGAAGATGGAAACCAAAGAGAAAATAGAAGAACAAGGAAAATACAAAAGGATCTGAGGAATATGATGCCCGGATAGAAGAGGTATTTACACCGGGACACAATCGCCTCCAATACAACCCCAACCCGCTACTACCGGCGTGCCGGACGAGTGACTCCCCCCCGCTATACACCGCTCTAGTCACTTACCAACAAACCGAATGTGTCCCACATGTTTTTCAGATAAGCATTTGCACCCCGAAAGATCACCTCATTGCAGGTTTTTCAAATCGTCCAAGTGTCCGCCGGAACCTATAACAAACCTAACTATTGTTATTGGATAAACTAAAAATTAAATTGTATCAAGAGATGTAGTAGTTTTAACTTCAAACAGCGGTATGTCAAGTGCATGCATGTCCAAATATGTTAATCATGTTTTAGTATATTACTGGGAAATGATACGGTGCGGGTCGTGCGGATGTGCGACGTCGACCACGGGCCGTCGATCACGGGTCCATCGCGGGTCCATCGCATCGGACGGTCGGGAGCGATTCATCTCGACCGTTGGATGCGATGGACCCGCGATCGGACGACTCACGTCGGATCCGCACGACCGCACGACCCGCATATTATCACTCGCGGTATATTACTATCCATATATAATACCTATAAAAAGTTGAAAATCTGGGAATCTTGGCTTGTGTGTATTGGTATTACATTTTACTAATTAGAAGAATCGACAAATCACATTTATATGTAAGGCCAGTTGTTTTACTGCAAAGTTAAAAATTTGAATTGGACCTAACCAAGTCCCATGATTATGTCATCATGTTCGTGCTAGCACAATTGAACCTAACAATTTTTTCAAATTTTACTCATTAGATATTACAATCAACACGCATTAAAAAATCATTAAAATTCTAATTAAATGCATTTTCCAAAAAAATAATAAAAAGAGAAAATGTGAGTTTTTATTTTGAAATCAAATGGGCAAGGACCGGGTAAAGTATGAAAATGGCATGCTATTTTTTTTCCCCTTCCATATCATTTTTTTTATTTTCTCAATTTCAAGTCATCTACCCACATAAAAGGAACTAAAAAAACATCTAAAATTAATAATATAATGAGTTGTGTATTTTGAATGACTTGGATATTCCTATCCAATAAGGAGGCACTGATTTTTTTATTAAAAAAACTCATTTAGTATGCTCTCTCTTATGTTGTACACTAATCAATTCATTTGACTGTATTTTAATGTTTATAAATGTATGTACTTTAATCAATACATTAACCCCCCACTTGGATGGATTAATTATGCTATTTGAGAGATATAATTATATGGGATATTTTAGCCTTTCTTTTTAATTTGATTGTATTTTTAATTATTCTTATTGAAAATATAATAATTAATTTTTCTCTTATATGGATAAAAAGTAAAAATATGACTTGTCATGTGGATCTCTAATTTATAAGAGGTAAAAAAAATGATTTAGCATGTGAGTACCTTATATTAACGACATAAATTAGATAAATAACTCGATTCCATTGGGGATATAGAACACCAGTACCACTTTATTCCCCTTGTTACGAATATCATTTTATTTCTGCTATCCACACATATTTCTCTGTATTCCACCTTATCCATTGCTACTCCACCTTTATATGCTATTTAAACGGAAGGGTAAAGAAATATGCCCGATTATTTTAAATATTGCAAAAAGGAATTGATCCATACATACACTATTCGTTCAAAATTATAATTTAATGGGAATTTTGCATATATGGCATCAAAAAATCCTATATTATCAAACTCCCCCTTAAAATCTATTTTCATTCTACACAATATCAAAAAATTCTTTTTATTCAGTTTATGAATCAAGTCAGAATCCCTACTTGGTTTCATACATGGTGGTTGATATTTGATGCCAGTTATATTTGATGCCAACTTGGTCAAATCTACTGGATAACTTTTTTTTTGAATAAAAAACGTATGAGTATGTTCAAAATATTTAAAAGGGAGAATGAGACTTATTACGTGCCTACAAAATTTTCATGAAGCGTTTGATCAAACAAAAGGATAAACATAAAGATTACAAATTAGATTTGTGTTACAAAATAATAATAATAATAATAATAATCTTGAAGGTATATCAACAAACTCACTCATGGGTGTACCTAGTAAAAGATGCTCCACTATGAAAAAAGATAATATTCCACTCAAAATGAGGTGACTAAAAGAAAAAAATGATATTCTCCACTCAAAGTGACATGATTAAAAGAAATGGTGTCAAACTCTAACATTATCCGGAAGACATGATGACTATAAAAAGATACTATAATATTAAAAAATAAAATTCTATACCCGACCCATTGACATGGTTAACCCATGAATTCACATGCATTTTAAGTAGAGCAACAATTAATATTAAAAAAACTATTATTTAAAAAATATGTATTGTTTCATATAAATATATATTTTATAATAATTGTTTATATTTGATTATATATTTTAAGCTAAAAAAATCAAAACAGTAATACTGATGACACTGTATATGGGGCTGCACAAGATGGAGATGCATATCTTCCTTTCATGATTAACTTATTTAACGGTTTGTAAAACGTGGCCCAACTTTTACAAACCCGAAAACTGATCATCCCATGCAGAATCTCACTTTTTTTTTTTTTTGACAGGAGAAAGGCTCATAGAGTGGGCTTATATTAACTAACTAACAAAAAACAGAACCTCCAAGTATTTACATAGGAGACCCAGGATCAGACCTGTGATTTATACAAAAATACAAAGTATGCTTTACTGGTTGGAGTAAACATCGGATAAGATCATGTCTGAGACCGTCCGTTATCACTTCACTTTGCATATGACGAGGGTGCCGAGCCAACAAGTCTGGGCCTGCCACCCACTCCCGAGGGACCTTAATATATTCAACATGGGCTAAATTTTGATTGTTTTGTTTAATTTGAGATACTAACTCCCTTAATTGAGGTGGACCATCCCCAACACTATTAAGAAGTTGTATTACTTGAGCTGAATCTGAACAGACCTTGATGTTCTGCATTCCGCGACTACATGCAAATTTCAGGCCCAGACGTATAGCCTCGGCTTCTGCCCGAATCGGAGTGGTCCAAGGCCAACTAGAAAAACCAGCCCCAAGAATGGCCGGTGGGGATTGCTGTATAACAACAAACGCGGCACCTCCTGATAAGTTTCTGGAATGTACACTTCCATCCGTCAATATGATAATCTGATGGCCTGGAATTTGGAACTGAGGATATTGCATCTGCATACCCGAAGAAGCACATTTACGTTTTGCCATGCCAAAAAGTGGAGTAAGAGGGTTGTTAGAGAGCACTGACGCACACTCTTCAGCAAAGGAAACCGCACGCATCACAGTATAGTGTGCACAAGGTTTAACACCCTGAAATATGAAAGCATTTCCAGTTTTCCATATACTCCACAACATGGTGCAGCATACGATTTGTTTGAATTTTTTACAATGGTCAGAATACCATTCATCTACAGTGAGAGCACGTAGCCAACTCGACTCCTCCCATACTAATTGTAATGGAAGAGCCTCGGGAGAAATAAGAGACCAGCAATCCATAGAGAACGGGCATTGAAGAAATAAATGGACCGAAGTTTCAGAAGAAGATTCACAGAGAGGGCACATATGATTCATATACATACCAATGGAGTCCAAATAAGCCCGTGTAGGTAGACGATCCCAGCATAGTTTCCAAAGAAAAAATTTGATGCGAGGGGTCACATGGATCCTCCATAGCCTTTTCCATTGATCTTGAAAACTTGACAGCTCCATAGGTTGAATAAGATTATATATATCTATTGTTCGTGGTGTCACAGAGACCGATCCCTCCCAAGTCCATGTGGCATCAACTCCAGGTTGACAAGCAGGGATAGAAGAGCTTAAAATTTGATTCACCCAAAATGGAGGAAGAAGTTTAGAAAGATTGTGCTCCTGCCACATCCCATTTTGAATCATGTCTGACAATCGGTAGTCCAGTATGACCTCCTCCATGTTAATAAATGTAGGGATCCTTGAAAAAGGAATATTAATAAACCAGGGGTCCCGATAAAAATCCACCTCTGCATAACTAGTTGGGATCTTACGTATATATGGACGAATAAGCTTCAGGCCATGGCATAATTCACGCCAAACTTGAGATGAACGAGTGGTGGAATGTAGTTCCCACGGGTTCCCGTTCCATCATATAAACTGCGAAATCCCAAACCTCCATTGGATTTCTTAGTTGTGATGGTCTCCCAATTAATAAGATGAATTGTATGATGTTCTCTTGTGCCCTGCCACAAAAATGAGCGAGCCATTGTTTCTAATTGGCTAATTGTGGCTTTGGGCATTAAAGCCGCATGCATATGATGTGTAGTGTAGTGTATATGGTCCGTTACACTATATTAGTAATAGAGAACCGATAATGGTGCATTTCCCAGTGTATATTTAATATATAAAAGAAGTATAATTAATGAAGGGACTTACGTGAGAATATGCCTATCCCCATCTAAACTATGTTAATGTAAAAATATTCAAGTTAGGATATACATGCATCACTACATTTGAGTATATACCTATATGTGCTAATGTGTGTTGATACACTCAGTTTATTTTGTAGTGAGATGTAATATAAAGATGGTCCGTTATACTATATTATCATAATACAATATATACTTTACAAGTTTAGTGTATGAACAATTTTACCTTTTTTATATTGTTAGAAAAAATTTGTATTGTTTTTCATTAGACAAGTATATACAAAAAAAAATCCACATGAGTGGGTTGTAGACGAGGCTAGGGCTGGATGTGTACCATTTTTTCTATGGAAAAATGTATCCAATCAATTTTACATTCCGAAACACATATTGCATATGTTTTAATTTTTTTTAAAATTCATATATCTCATCTGGATGAGGTATATACTTTTATAAAAAGTGAAATATATAATCCAATAAATTAAATATTATCATTTATAAAAAATGAAAATTTTTTTTAACATGATATATATTCTCGTTAGAGTGAGTAGAGTGAGTTAATGAGATATATAAGACTGCATTTATGAATGTAAAAAACATTGAGGAGTAACAAAACTCTTCCTCTACATATTCCTCTTTGAAGTTCTAGAATTCCAACAGCTCCATGGGGGCCCATGGAAAGCCCTGACTAGCTTGGCACATTCAAGGAGTGGCCCAAATCCAGCACAGTGTGTATCTATATCTCTCTCTATATATAAATGGAATGAAAATATCTTTTGCATGGGAATCAAATATTAATTTCAAGATGATTATAAAGAAACATGATAAAAAAAACTTTAAAAAAGATATCTATATCTTTTTGGAGTAAAAACAAAAAGTCATCTACAACTTTTCCTGGACTTTAAGGCTCCGTTTGGTAACGAGGTTTGGGCGATTCCGCTTTTTGAAAAGCTAAAATATCAAAATCGTGCAGCCAAACGGGTCGGATTCCGACGGAATCAAAAGCTGGATTTATTTTAATTTCTCTCTCGAAATCCGTGTTTTTAAAATCTAAAAAAGAACGCTTTTTGGTCGGAATTGATTTTTTGAATTGAAAAGCAACTTTTTCTACTAAACATTAAACTCCTTTCAAATATTGATTCCTGAATAAAAAAAAAACATCACAAAAAAATCAAGGTCTAAAATCATCTTAAAAAGCAGCTTTATTCTAAAATCTACTTTTCAATCTGTGTTTCCAAACGGAGCCTTAAATATAAAACAAGGGTTCCTGCGATAGATAGAAAAGAGAACATCATATCCTTTTGCGTACTGAGAGGCTGAAGGTCGATGGGTGACATGGTTTTCAACAAGCAAACCTTGGCAACATTTTTCATTCTGACCTTGGTTTTTTCCAATCTTGATGGTATAATGTCCCCCCCCCCCTCTCTCTCTCTCTCTCTCGTGCACAAACACTTACACAACCATTCACGTGCATATGTATATGTATATTTGTTGATTTGAAGACATAATTTGCTTTGCATTATTACTTCCGTTTGGTAACGAGGTTTGGGTGGATTCCGCTTTTTGAAAAGCTAAAATCTCAAAATCGTGCAGCCAAACGGGTCGGATTCCGGCAGAATCAAAAGCTGGATTCATTTTAATTTCTCTCTCGAAATCCGTGTTTTTAAAATCTAAAAAAAAAACGTTTTTTAGTCAGAATCGATTTTTTGAATTGAAAAACAACTTTTTCTACCCAACATTAAACTCCTTCCAAATATTGATTCCTGAATTAAAAAAAACATCCTAAAAAAATCAAGGTCTAAAATCATCTTAAAAAAGAGCTTTATTCCAAAATCTACTTTTCAATCTGTATTTTTAAACGGAGCCAATTAATGTCGACCTGCAAGCCAAATTGTTCAACTATATATATATACTCAATAAATTAAATATAACATATATATTTTATGGATGTGGTATAATATATTGCAGTTGGAATGACGGAGTACGACTTTTTCCCACCAATTGCATGCATCGGCGATTACTGTACTCTAGATGATGATGTCTCCAAATTCCCACCACCAATGGTATGCATAGCTGATTCATGTCCAGATCTCTACAATTGTGGACAAATGTGTCAAGAGAAGGGTCACTTCAGCCATGCTTACTGTGCTTATGGTTCCAACTCCACTCAATGCTGCTGTGAAGTTTAAATTGCTGCTTCATGTCTTCAACCATCAATAATACTGTTTCATTAATCTTCTTCACATGTACCATGTCACTTCTTCTTCTTGCGTGTGAAAAGTACTGTAAATGAAATCCAGTTGTTTGAATAACTCAACCTGGCATTATAATATATAATGTTCGGTACAAAAATTGTTGATTAACAACAACACAATAACTCAACCTGGATTATTGGGACAAGTCTGGGATATGATTTTGTTTCCAGGTTTGAATTTGAGTTTGGTTAAAATCTTCTCAAACACACGTGTTGTCATTTCCACCATGGTGGTCGAATAAGTTGTAAAACAGCCTTGTACTGTGTAATTGTAAAAAAAAAACCTTTTTGATATAATTAAGATGGTATACTCTCACCCCCCATTCAGACTGTATCAATTTTAATTTTCTATTAGAATGGATGCATGCCTACAATTTCATTCAAAAAAAAAAATTTAAGGAATAGAAGTGAAAAATAGTTTTTTGTTTGACATAATAAGTTGGTTTTTAATTATAAATCAATTTTACAAATATTTAAAAGAAAATTAAAATAACAAAAATAAAATTTTAAATTCACTACAATTTTCTCAAATATTAAATTCTAGAATTTTTTTAAATTGAGTGACAAATGTAATTAAAAATTAAAATTTTGATAAAGTATTATTTGTAATAATAAACATTGGAGGAAGTGAAAGGATGTTTGCTAATTTTTGGTGTAACATGAAATATAGAAGAAAAAAAGTAATATTAGTAAAAAAAAAAATTAAGGGCATAAGTGTTCAAAATAAAATTTATTTAAAACATTTTATAAGCTATAATTTTAAAAGTATCTCTTATACTCTTACACAACTTACAAATTATGATTTTTTAAAGTTATTTTTAACTTAAATAAGATTAAATTAATAAGTTTAAATAAGCATGTCACAACCGTTTATATTAAGCTAAAAACTATAATATGCAAATTATAAGTCTTAGTAAACATGTATGATATGGAGCAATTATATTAAAAGGTTTATTAAAAAAAAAAAAGTTGTCTTGTAGCTTTTAATTTTTTAACAGGAAAGAACTCACACTTTTTCTCAGCTACTTTTTGGTTCAAACAGGAGTACGGCACTAAAAATTAATATGAACAGTAAAGTCGCTTGAACCAAATAATTAACGTTGAGTAAACCATTCAAACCAGTTAGTTGAAAATGAATAGAAACGTTAGATTCTGATGAATATGCAAAAATCGATGAATTTTAATTGAATTGGTCTCTTGAACTGAATTATATCAATGGCATTGCAATTGAATTTGAAGGGGACAACAGTACAATATATATATATACTCGTGATTAAATGCGGTCGTGCGGTCGGTGCGAATTCGACGTGCGTCATCCGATCGCGGGTCCATCGCATCGGACAAATGGGTACGATTCACGTCGACCGTTGGATGCGATGGACCCGCGATCGGACGATGCACTTCGAATCCGCACGACCGCACGCTATCACTCGACTATATATATATATATATATATATATATATATATATATATATATATATATATATATATATATATATATAGGAAGTGATTCGGTGCGGGAATGCGGTCGTGCGGGAAGCGATCACGGGCCGTCGATCACGGATCCATCGCATCGGACGGTCGGGGACGATTCATCTCGACCGTTGGATGCGATGGACCCGCGATCGAACGATCGACGTCGTTTCCCGTTTCCCGCATTCCCGCACTGAATCGCTCGATATATATATATATATATATATATATATATATATATATATATATATATATATATATATATGGTCGCGATTACGTGCGGTGTGCGGTCGGTGCGGTTTACGACGTGGGCCGTTCGATCGCGGGTCCATCGCATCCAACGGTCGACGTGAATCGCACCCGACCGTCCGATGCGATGGACCCGTGATCGACGGCCCGTGATCGCGCACCGCACCGACCGTAAACCGCATGTAATCGGATCCCTATATATATATATATATATATATATATATATATATATATATATACGTGATTACGTGCGGCGAACGGCAGGTGCGGCAGCGATCACGGGTCCATCGCATCGGACGGTCAGGTGCGATTCACGTCGACCGTTGGATGCGATGGACCCGCGATCGAACGGCCCACGTCGCGGCCGCACCTGCCATTCGCCGCACGCAATCATTTTCATATATATATATATATATATATATATATATATATATATATATATATATATATATATATATATATATATGGGAGCCGATTACATGCGGTCGTGCGGTCGGTGCGACCGCGATCACGGGTCCATTGCATCGGACGGTCGGATGCGAATCACGTCGACCGTTGGATGCGATGGACCAGCGATCAGACGGCCCACGATCGCGACCGCACGACCGCATATTATCATCGACGTGTATATATATATATATATGGTGCGGTGGTCTATCGTATCGGACGGTCGGGTGCGATTCACGTCGACCGTTGGATGCGATGGACCCGCGATCGGACGGCCCGTGGTCGACGCCGCACCTAATCATTTCACTATATATATATATATATATATATATATATATATATATATATATATATATATATAGTCGAGTGATTCAGTGCGGGAATGCGGGAAACGACGTCGATCGTTCGATCGCGGGTCCATCGCATCCAACGGTCGAGATGAATCGTCCCGACCGTCCGATGCGATGGACCCGTGATCGACGGCCCGTGATCGCTTCCCGCACAACCGCATTCCCGCACCGAATCACTTCTATATATATATATATATATATATATATATATATATATATATATATATATGTCGCGATTACGTGCGGTGTGCGGTCGGTGCGGTTTACGACGTGGGCCGTTCGATCGCGGGTCCATCGCATCCAACGGTCGACGTGAATCGCACCCGACCGTCCGATGCGATGGACCCGTGATCGACGGCCCGTGATCGCGCACCGCACCGACCGTAAACCGCATGTAATCGGCTCCCTATATATATATATATATATAGTCGAGTGATAGCGTGCGGTCGGTGCGGTCGTGCGGATTCGACGTGCGTCGTACGATCGCGGGTCCATTGCATCCAACGGTCGACGTGAATCGCACCCGACCGTCCGATACGATGGACCTGCGATCGGACGACGCACGTCGAATCTGCACCGATCGCACGACCGCACGCTATCACTCGACTATATATATATATATATATTCATGCCCAGTAAAAAAAAGAAGAAGAGGGGTTTAATTTATTAAAAACTTTACATAGATAATTAAGCATCATCACACATCCATATCTAATAAGAACATTCAAATTGAGCAAGCCCCAGCTGTGATCATTTGAAGAAGATGAATCTTCTAAGAATAACAGCAACAGTTGGTTCCATGATCTAAACGCACGCAATGGCCACCATTTGGGTATCCTCTCCTATGGCATGCATAGTCGCATAACACTATCACCATGCAACTTTATCTTTTAAATTTGAAGAGTAAAACTCAAATACAAAGAAGTGAAAAAGCGATCGCTAAATATGATGATTTGTAGGGAAGTAAAAATAAAAAACCCATATTTTTTCTTCTTCCCTCCCATACCCTATTTACTCATAAATAATATATAAAAATTTGACTTTATATACAAAAAAAAAAAAATTGTTCAATTGTTTGATATGCATAATTTTTAAAAATAATTAATATATATTTTTTTAAAATATCTTATTTATACTTGTAACATTTTTTATTTTTAAACATTGTATAAGGGAGGAAAAATTGGGTATAGGAGGGAAGAAGAAAAAATTGTGGTAAATTTGTTAAGGGTGTTGTTGGTATTTAAAAAAATATATCATTATTTTAATCATATCATAATTAATTTATTAAGTTGCCTAAAAAATGAGTAATTAATATGAATTAACTAGACTCATGTATAATATTACATTGCATTGGAGTGATGGACTCAATATAATATATATTTTTTGGTTGGTAAAATGGACTCAATTAATATAATAAATAACACTGTTCAATCGTTACATGTACTTAATTTGTCACATGTTGTTGTTGCACATAGGGAAAAATTAAAAAGAAATTCAGTTGCTTGAATAACTCAACCATGTTAATAGGGTACTAATTAACAATAACAATGGTTCAACCATTTCTATCGACTTACAATCCATGGACATAAGACACGCAAACAGTGTCAGCACATTATCACATAACCAAAGTTTTCAAAGAAGAAACAAAAAAAAATACTTCAACAGTGTCTAGCTAACATATGAAACAGTTGTTAAGAACCACAATTAATTAAACCAAGTAGACCAACCTTCACTAAAAAACATAACCTCACATTTTAACGTCGGCCGCCGCCGCCGCCACCAAATCCCGCTCCGCCGCCAAAACCTGCGCCACCACCCGCTCCAACACCTCCTCCACCGCCTCCACCAAAACCGCCGCCGCCACCAGCACCAAGTCCGGCTCCGCCACCGACACCTCCGCCGACACCAAACCCACCACCAACGCCACCGCCACCGCCGAACCCGCCACCGCCTCCACCTCCAAACCCACCACCTCCTCCGACTCCTCCACCAGCACCTCCTCCACCACCTGCTCCTCCTCCCGCGCCACCGCCGAAGCCACCACCAGCCCCAGCACCTCCTCCGACTCCACCGCCACCACCAGCACCACCACCAAGTCCGCCGCCGCCACCACCACCTACGCCCCCACCTGCACCACCACCAAGTCCGCCGCCTCCACCAAGGCCGCCTCCACCACCTGCACCACCACCAAGTCCGCCACCTCCACCAAGGCCGCCGCCACCACCTCCACCAAGTCCACCACCCCCTCCTAACCCACCACCTGCACCACCACCAACTCCTCCACCAGCTCCACCACCAAAGCCACCTCCAGCACCACCACCACCGCCTAGTCCACCACCACCGCCGAGACCACCTCCAGCTCCTCCACCATAACCACCTCCCAAACCACCAAACCTGCCATGCCTAAAGCCTCTACCATAGATTCCATGGCCAAGGCCTCCTCCGAAGCCATGTCGACGTCCGAACAAGAAGTTCTTCCTCTCCTCCAAGCCCGTAACCTCCGCCGCCGAAACGTCGCTCACAATGAAAATGAGTATAACAGCGACCACCACGTAATAGGTCACATTCAAAACTCTCATTTTTACAGAAACCAAACAAATGTGTTTTGATGGGGTGAAGTGATTGGGTTGTGGTGAAGGTGAAATTTATTTATAGAGTTTTAAAGAGAAGCACTGAAGAGGTTGATGAGCTTTTACTTCATCACCACCACTCCCACCTACCAGAGAGAAGTAAATGAGTCTTCATCACTTCCAATGGTTCAGTGATTTATTCACCCCCAACTGTTTGTTCAGCTAGGTTCTGACTGGGTTTTGTTAGTCTTGAAAAATATATATGAAACCGTACCCTAGCTATGCAGAGATGTAATGCAATGACGCTTGAGTCAACGATATCCAGTTGGTAACAGTTGTTGAGTTTAAGAGGTGGGAACCCTAACTTCCAGAAGCTACATATATCATGAATGCATTTAGTACTTAACCCTCCCCTTCAATGTGTATTTATCACTACTGCAATAACACTCCCTTGTGGATCTTCTTTAGTTTCCTTCCATTCTGCAGTTGTTAATTAAATTTTACCCACTGTTTTGAAATTTCTTTTTTGGTTTTTTTAGGTTGTGTTATTCACTTCATTTAGTGTTGAAATGAGTATCCAACTCTTTTATTAATTAAGAGATCAAGTAGAGCAGGCAAAAAACCAAGAATACATGCATGTGAATTGATCTAATGAATGTGTTGTATGTCTGATCCCCACATAAAATGAATGGTGGTTTTCTGATACAGATAAGTGCATCGTTGAGAATTCAGAGAATATAACTATTGGAGAATCCGTTTATTTAAGGGTATGATTCATTGAATATTTTCAACAATAGCCCTGCTTAATTCATTAACAAAAATAACCTTGGGCCAGATTTTTTTTATTATTTCAAAGAAGACCTAATATTTATATCATGGGGTTGGGTTAAATGCAACAGGACATTTATAACCATTCGATCTTATAATTTTGAGATAAACAAATTAATTCAATCTTAAAAATGAAGGTTTAAAAATTTAATTGCATTCTAAACTTAATTTTAAAATCTTACAAAGTATTTCAATAATAATAAACTGAGAAATTTGAACGGTCACATGCGTTGTACAATCAAATTATCCAATGCCTATTGGATCTAACCCGATTCCTTATATCTCTTTAATTTAGTTGGAGATGTAATTTATAAATTATGTCTCCTTTTTATCCAATATCCACATTTGCATATTTTTATATTGAATTTCAAATTAAAATAAAATAAAATAACATTGAAAAGAATTTAAATATTTAATTATATCTAGATAAGATTATCTTAAATTTTATCTAAATCTCAACAAAGATAAGATGGAAGTTTTTAATTTTTTATTATTTGAGATCTCAATCTTATCTATTAAATTAAATATAATTCAAATTTTAATTTTATCTCAATCTTATCTATTAAAATTTTATCTGAATTTTAACATCTCAAATATTTAAAATTTAAAATTTCAATTTTATCTGTTGAAATTGAGATAAAATCGAAAATAATCCTATCCATTAAATATAAAAATCACGACATCCTTTTAAAAGGTAAGTGTAATTTATAAATCGCGGTCTCTTTTGTATATAAAAAAAATAGTCAACACCGTTATGTTTGTAAATTGCCCTTTACTTAATCAATTCGTTGTTCTAAATTGTACATGCATGAACTGAGTTGTGAATCATCCCATCATTACAATCATAATAATCATTAAGTTCGCTTAATGAATAAAAACTTATATATATCAATATATGCCTAGTTCAAAAAAAAAATACATAAGCGCTCTTTTAGGTAGTTATAATTATAATTTCACACACGCGCGTATTGTAGGTACATTAATAAGATTTTGGAGTTTGGACATGCAGCTCACTGATTGATAAAAGAAATTATAATCAAGTGTTTATGGGTTCAGGTTCATCATTCAATTACCAAATATATATATATATAGGGAAGTGATTACGTGCGATCACGGTGCGGCCGTGATCATGCGGGATCCATCGCATCGGACGGTCGGGTGTCGATCACGGGTCCATCGCATCGGACGGTCGGGGGCCATTCGACCGTTGGATGCGATGGACCCGCGATCGTTCCCGCACGACCGACGGCCCACGATCACAACCGCGATCACGTAATGCGATTCACGTCGACCATGCTATATATATATATATATATATATATATATATATATATAGAGGGGGCTGATGGGGTGCGACCGTGCGCCCGGTGCACCCCATCGTGCGCCCAATAGATTAGCCGTCCGATCGCTGATCGCGCGATCGGACGGTCGTTATGTTATTTGTTACAAAAAAAAAAAAAAAACCGGATGAAACCGGTTGCATCCATGCCCCCCTCGACCCCCCAAAGTCTCTCCACCTTCTCTCTCCTCTCATTCTTCACTTCTACTCAAAAAACAACAACAGAGCCTAAAAAATAAATAAATCAAAACCCTCTCGTTTTCATTCTCTTCTCCTCCTCCTCACAACTCCTTCCTCCGCCACCTCTTCTCCTCCACACGCCCCCCTTCTCCGCCACCTCGTCACCGTCTCGGCACCTCGTCGTCGTCACCAATCCCGCACCGTCATCATCCCCGCAAAACATTCAATGTAAGTATTTTCTTTAACTTGCATTTGTATCCAATTATTTAGGCATAGGGTTTCATTTGTTATGTTATTTGATTATTTAGGGTTTTATTTTGTTTATGCTTTGAAGAGGAGCTCAAATCTTCTTGTGATTTTGATTTGTTTAGTTATTTGATTATTTAGGGTTTTCTCTTGTTTTGGCTTTGAAGAAGAACCCAAAATCTTGTTGTGATGTTGGTTATCTTTAAAAACTGAAAAAATGAAAATTCTTCAAACAAAAAAAAACTTAAAAGATTGTGGCTTTGTGAATCACTGCCTAACAAAAGCTCATCTTCTGAAATCTTCCATGGTTGGGTTCTCAAAACAACACAAGCTTTTTTTGATTTTTTTGATTTTTTTCTTTTTGGAGACTCAAAATTTCAGACCTTTACATTTTAGGCTTGGATCTTTAGAAGACAAAACATATTGAAATCTCTACACTAAAAATCAAATCTTTTTTTTTTTTTGTCCTACCACTTCAAATAATTTTTTCCCCTGCCCAGTTAAAGAGGAGGATCACGTAATGTTGGTAGGATGGATGAAGGTGATGAGCATGTATAAGCCATTTGATAATATTAATAAAAAAATGAGGTGTCTCTGTGTGAGAGTGTGTTGAGAGGAAGAGGTTGAAGGAGTCGATGGTTCCTACAGGGACTGCTAGAGAGGTAGCTGCACTATTTATCTGACTAATCATTCTGCATCTTATCTATCTCATGCATTTTGTGATTTGTGTATGAGTTTTCTACCGCTGAACTGCAGATATATAACTTCTGTGTTTTTTAGAGTGAATATGGGAGAGAGTTACCTCTTTATGAGGTAGAAGCGACTACTGTGGAGCCAATGTTTCAGAATTTATACTCTTACATATTTGATTTTGAAGGCACTGGTTATAGTGCAACTGAGATGAATCAACCTCTACCTACTGTGATATTTGTTTTGAATTTTGACAAGGTATGCACAAGTATGACTTTGAGGCACCAATTCTTTGGTCCTTTATGTAAAGTAGTTAAGCAATTTACCCACTTGCAGATATCCTGTTCATGGGAGTTTGCATTAATTAGAGAACTCATCAGAAATTCAGCCAAGCACAAGTATGACTTTGAGGCACCAATTCTTTCTAAGCTTATATGTGTGTTAATGTTTTTTTTTGTTTTTTATTTAGCCAAGTTGTTCTTTATTAATCTTGCATATTAATATTTAACAATCACAACCATTTATTAACTCTCCCTGTTCACTCTGTTTCAGGTCCAGAAATTGGTGATTCTAGAATTGGTCCACATGTGCGGGTTTAGATGTTGAACTTCTTGTAATAGTTGAACTTGTTGAAAGTAATAGTTGAACTTATTGTAATGATTGATGTAGAACTTCTTGTAATAGCTGAACTTGTTGTATGTAATGGTAGAATTGGTTGGTCTATACTCTTCTTTTTTAAAACAAAGATCTATTACATGCTTCTTTTTTTCAGCTTAGATTTTGCAGATTCTGAAAAAATTGGCTAGCATGTAAATTCCATTAAACACTATCAATAGTCTGAATGTTTATAAAGCTCAAGCTCCCTCAATGTGGTCTTCAAGTTACATATTTTCCCTTCTTTCATTTCACACCAGTATATTTGAACCACATGTCTGAAACCACATCCAAAATGTGATAGAACTTCAAGTAACATATCTTATTCCATATGACAAACAACATCAGTAAACTTGATCATCTGATTTAATGACACTGACTAAAACCAAAGAAACATTCACATTAAAAACCAAACAACATTCACAATCACATTAATCATCATATCAATGTTACATATCCAAAAATGATAGAAATGTGATCATTTGATTAGTACAATATCAACAAACCATCTTATATTCATTAAAACTTTGAAGCTAAAAAAAGCATCGACATCAAACTAATTGGAAGCAAAAACGAAGTGTTGCTTATGCTTGAATTCAGTCCTCTCTGGTAGTTCAAGTTCCATAAATATTTTAAGAAGCAGATCCATCTCTGCCCGCCCGTAGCTGCCGCTGCCGCTGCCTCTGCCTCTGCCTCTAGGAGTTGTTGTTGCTGCTAGCGCCTCGACCAGCACTAACATTTGCACTTTGACGCTCTGCAACTGCATTTTGTCCTCTGTTCTTTCATGCCAGCAAATAGAGCATCCATACCATGTGGTGGTGCAGCCTCCTGGTTCACCTGCCACCATAGAGAATCTATACAGTATAAATAAAACCACTTGTGCACTCCTTTGCCTTTTCCAAATATAATCATGTAATGTTCTATAACTGACACTTCCTTCCTTAGTTTCTATCTTCCCATATGTGCATGGGCCAGCTGAGAGGTCAATTACAACAAACCTGCACATGAGACCAAACATGATGTCAAGACAGCATGAGGTGTATAGATGAAGAATGTAGCTACTATTGCATGGTTCTATATAATTAAAATGTAGGCAATTTATGCAAAAATAAGGATAGACGTGTCAATAATTGTTAAACCATGATGTGCATTCACAGAAAGGAATAACAAAGAGAAAATGGTCAACTGAAGATGGATCTAGCAGAAGCAACAGAGTTGTAAATGTGACTGAAGAGAAAAACACAGCATGCTAAAATAAAAGAAGAGAAGTATGCCCCCAGCAATATCCTAGATTCTTGATCAGTACTTTATTATTTAACAGTTTCTAATTCTATAGACAAGTTTGTCCGATTGAATGAGCAACTATTGTACTGGACATCAATCATTAAGGTGTATCTAATGATGTACTTAGCACAAGAAATGAAAACTGAGAATGCTTAACACTATATTAGCTTTTATTTCATTTCACAAAAAGCTTATTAAATAGTACATGAACAATCACTTTCTGGATTAGAAGCATCTAAGTTGCCAGTGTGTATCACCTCACTAGTTACTGCACAATGACGTGATGCAGCAATATAACCACAGATCAATATAGCATGGGTGCTGCAAACAGAAAATTCATTGGGAAGGGATTACCTCAACTGAGTAGTCTAGTTATATAATTTCATTTTATGAGCTGTTTTTATTTTTTTAAATTTTTTGGGAAGACAACTTGCCTCCCCATCCCCATTGAATGTTTAGCTTTTTTTTTTTTTTTTAAAAAAAAGGTAGACAACCGACCACGATTTTATGGATGTTTAGCAAATTAATATAATTATAGTGGGCATTTCACCCTTCCACAAAAAAGAAATTAAAAATTAAAAATTAAAAAAATATAGACACTGTATTAACAAGTTTAAGAGAAAGTAACACTAAATGGAATGTAGGTATACCTACCAGAGCTGAGCCAAACTTGAGATGCTCCTCCGCCATGATAACGGTATCGATAAATATAATTTGCCTCTTGTGCACTTAATTCTTTATCTGTCAGCCCATTTATTTTTTCATACATCAAACTATCTAGATCAACATCCTTATTTCTAGGGTCCATTCTGGCATGCCCAATATAGAAGAACCAATACATCAATGTTGCAAAGCTGTTAAACAGTGTAAAACAATGCAAATTTACAATCTACCGAATTGATGCATATAGATTTTAATCTGAAAGCACACTGATTCTGATTGAGATATCAACACAAGTATGACACAAATATCAATACCTTGTCAAAATTCAAAACAAATATCACAGTAGGTAGAGGTTGATTCATCTCAGTTGCACTATAACCAGTGCCTTCAAAATCAAATATGTAAGAGTATAAATTCTGAAACATTGGCTCCACAGTGGTCGCTTCTACCTCATAAAGAGGTAACTCTCTCCCATATTCACTCTAAAAAACACAGAAGTTATATATCTGCAGTTCAGCGGTAGAAAACTCATGCACAAATCACAAAATGCATGAGATAGATAAGATGCAGAATGATTAGTCAGATAAATAGTGCAGCTACCTCTCTAGCAGTCCCTGTAGGAACCATCGACTCCTTCAACCTCTTCCCTCAACACACTCTCACACAGAGACACCTCATTTTTTTATTAATATTATCAAATGGCTTATACATGCTCATCACCTTCATCCATCCTACCAACATTACGTGATCCTCCTCTTTAACTGGGCAGGGGAAAAAATTATTTGAAGTGGTAGGACAAAAAAAAAAAAAGATTTGATTTTTAGTGTAGAGATTTCAATATGTTTTGTCTTCTAAAGATCCAAGCCTAAAATGTAAAGGTCTGAAATTTTGAGTCTCCAAAAAGAAAAAAATCAAAAAAATCAAAAAAAGCTTGTGTTGTTTTGAGAACCCAACCATGGAAGATTTCAGAAGAGCTTTTGTTAGGCAGTGATTCACAAAGCCACAATCTTTTAAGTTTTTTTTTGTTTGAAGAATTTTCATTTTTTCAGTTTTTAAAGATAACCAACATCACAACAAGATTTTGGGTTCTTCTTCAAAGCCAAAACAAGAGAAAACCCTAAATAATCAAATAACTAAACAAATCAAAATCACAAGAAGATTTGAGCTCCTCTTCAAAGCATAAACAAAATAAAACCCTAAATAATCAAATAACATAACAAATGAAACCCTATGCCTAAATAATTGGATACAAATGCAAGTTAAAGAAAATACTTACATTGAATGTTTTGCAGGGATGATGACGGTGCGGGATTGGTGACGACGACGAGGTGCCGAGACGGTGACGAGGTGGCGGAGAAGGGGGGCGTGTGGAGGAGAAGAGGTGGCGGAGGAAGGAGTTGTGAGGAGGAGGAGAAGAGAATGAAAACGAGAGGGTTTTGATTTATTTATTTTTTAGGCTCTGTTGTTGTTTTTTGAGTAGAAGTGAAGAATGAGAGGAGAGAGAAGGTGGAGAGACTTTGGGGGGTCGAGGGGGGCATGGATGCAACCGGTTTCATCCGGTTTTTTTTTTTTTTGTAACAAATAACATAACGACCGTCCGATCGCGCGATCAGCGATCGGACGGCTAATCTATTGGGCGCACGATGGGGTGCACCGGGCGCACGGTCGCACCCCATCAGCCCCCTATATATATATATATATATATATATATATACACACACACACACACTCGCGATTAGGTGCGGCGAACGTCAGGTGCGGCCGCGACGTGGGTCGTCCGTGCGGTCGGTGCGGCCGCGATCACGGGTCCATCACATCGGACGGTCGGGTGCGATTCACGTCGACCGTTGGATGCGTTTCCGATGCGTTGGACCCGCGATCGGACGGCCCGCGAGCGCGACAACACGACTGCACTGACCGTACCTAATCACTTATATATATATATATACACACTCGTGATTGCGTGCGGTCGGTGCGGATTCGATGTGCGTCGTCCGATCACGGGTCCATCACATCAGACGGTCGGGGGCGATTCACATCGACCGTTGGATGCGATGGACCCGCGATCGGACGATGTACGTCGAATCCGCACGACCGCATCAACCGCACGCTATCACTCGACTATATATATATATATATAGTCGAGCGATTCAGTGCGGGAATGCGGGAAACGACGTCGATCGTTCGATCGCGGGTCCATCGCATCCAACGGTCGATGTGAATCGCACCCGACCGTCCGATACGATGGACCCGTGATCGCTTCCCACACTGAATCGGCTCCCTATATATATATATATATATATATATATATATATATATATATATATAGAGCACCGATTAGGTGCGGCGGCCGCACCGTGCGGCGTCGACCACGGGCCGTCGATCACGGGTCCATCGCATCCGGACGGTCGGGTGCGATTCACGTCGACCGTTGGATGCGATGGACCCGCGATCGGACGGCGAGATGCCGCACGGTGCGGCCGCCGCACCTCATCGCGGTCGTATATATATATATATATATATATATATATATATATATATGGTATATCGCGATTACGTGCGGTATGTGGTCGGTGCGGTTTACGACGTGAGTCGTCCGATCGCGGGTCCATCGCATCCAACGGTCGACGTGAATCGCGATTCATCTCGACCGTCCGATGCGATGGACCCGTGATCGCGGCACCGCACCTGACCGTAAACCGCACGCTAATCGGCTCCCTATATATATATATATATATATATATATAGTCGTGATATATATATATGATTGCGTGCGGTCGTGCGGTCGCGATTCACGGGCCGTTCGATCACGGGTCCATCGCATCGGACGGTCGGAGGGCGATTCATCTCGACCGTCCGATGCGATGGACCCGCGATCGAACGGCCCACGTCACGGCCGCACCTGCCATTCGTCGCACGCAATCATTTTCATATATATATATATATATATATATATATATAGAGGGCCGATTAGGTGCGGCGAACGGCAGGTGCGGCGTCGATCGTGGGCCGTCGATCACGGGTCCATCGCATCGGACGGTCGGGTGCGATTCACGTCGACCGTTGGATTCGATGGACCCGCGATCTAACGGCCCACGTCGACGCCACACCTGCCGTTCGCCGCATCTAATCGCCCCCGTATATATATATATATATATATATATATATATATATATATATTTCCGATAATATGCAGTCGGTGCTGTCGTGCGGATTCGACGTGCGTCGTCCGATCGCGGGTCCATCGCATCCAACGGTCGACGTGAATCGCACCCGACCGTCCGATGCGATGGACCCGTGATCGACGGCCCGTGAATCGCGATCGCACGACCGTATAATATCACGACTATATATATATATATATATATATATATATATATATATATATATATATATATATGGTCGCGATTACGTGCGGTATGCGGTCGGTGCGGTTTACGACGTGGGCCGTCCGATCGCGGGTCCATCGCATCCAACGGTCGACGTGAATCGCACCCGACCGTCCGATGCGATGGACCCGTGATCGACGGCCCGTGATCGCGCATCGCACCGACCGTAAACCGCACCTAATCGGCTCCCATATATATATATATATATAGTTGAAATTGCTTATATGCAATATATTGGAGGCTTTGGTGTTTGGACGTACGATTTAATAAACACTTCTCGTAACACAACTAGTGAGAGATATTGTTATAATATTTTAATCATATTAAATTTTCAAAATAAAAATTGGTAACTAATATCGTCCTTGGGTAGCGACATTAAGCTTATAAACACTAGCGAGGGATGGAAATTCTTTTGAAGCCTATATTCATTGGACACGTGAATAATGGTTTAAAATGTTTATTAATCAGATCAGTGAATGAATCAGACTTTAAACTTAAATTGTTTTTTTTTTTTTTTTTTTTGATATCGAAGGGACTCCCCGTGGTTGACATTACGGTCGAGCTGAGAAAGCTACCTGCCTGTTTGTCCCGGTCCCACGGAAAATTCTTTCGAATAATCGCCAACAAACAGGTGGGTAAGTTAGTGACAAGACTCGAACACAAGACCTCCCCTTTAATCAGACAAGTCCTGAACCGTTGTGCTATGGTCACTGGAGATATTAAGCTTGAATTGTTCAAATACAAGTTTTTTTTCTCTAGCTTTCGAAATTGATAAAAACGAAGCTTTAGTAAATTAGTACTTCTTTTTCTTTATACACCCGATTCTCTAATTTAGATATGTTATTTGAAGACTCAAGAAATTGGAAGCTAATAATTGGGCACAAACGCTCACGTCATCACCAAATTGAATCAATTCCAATGTATCTAAATCTATGCTTTCCATTTTATTCGTCTTTCCTTACCACCGTACATCATATTCCATTTTTTTAAAACCACTCATCTACCATCTTAATCACTCTACAGTCTACACTAATAAATACTCCACATTTTTAAGAAGAAAATGGAAGTGTGACATTTTTTTAATATGACACAGAATGATTATTTTATCATTTGACAAGATAAATTCTAATAATCGATTTCAACACCACCTTAAGTATTTATTGAATTTTATTCAAGCTACGGGTGTTTGTTATCTTAAGACAAACAATTTTTTTAAAATTTCTTTAATCCTCTCTATTCTGCTTTATTTAATTTCTAGTTATACTTCACCCCAAACAAGAGGTAAAGGATGAGTTTATCTGTTTATCCTACCGTATCATTGTGGAAGGAATAACACGAAAAGGAAGATTAGATTACGATTCTGGATGTGTGGAATAAGACCCGAGTTGCCTTATTCCACTTCAACCGCGCTATATATATCTTATGCTTCTCTCCTTATTCACGTACAGCCACCACAAAACACTTATTTCAATTCGGAAGCTATATGTCGAAATCATCGGTATCAGCGACTCACCGGGCAATGGAACAAGCGCCGGCGAGGGTGATACAGTTCGAGAGGAGGCTAAGCATGGAGAGGAGGCTCGAAACCATCCATGAAGAGGCCGCCACCGCCGATGACCACTACGTCCGAGACGGAGAGCGGCAGCGCAGGAGGTGATGAAGCCGATGTTTCAAAACGGTCATGGTGCATCAGCCTCTGTTCTTGGGTGAGATCACATGTAACACATATATACAAACTTGTAACGAGTTTCACGTTTAATGAATAAAATCATTATATATTTGATATGCATAATTACAGTTCAATATGCGTCGACAAAAAATCACCTAGGCATAGTACTCATTAACGAGTCATATGTTTCTATATGAATTTTTCACATAATTTTTCACATATGTACAATTACAGTGTGTCGACAGAAAATCACCTGAACATAATACTCTCATTAGCGAGACATGCATTTTAAAATTTTTAAAGTACGTGTAAATTGGAATTGGACAAGAAAATAGGCTATATATAACATGCATAATCCTTTTTACTTGAGGATCACTTTGTTTTATATATTATACCAAAAATAAAAAGATGGCATGCTCACTTTTCATTTGCCCAAATTGTAGGTTAAAATTTTGGTTGAAATTTAAACTTGAGGAGAAAAGAGGACAGGGTAATTAACTAAATTTAAACTCAAACATGATAACAAAATCACATTGAAATCCCTTCTAAACGCTAATGGTATTAGGTGGGATCCACTAATATATCGGATTTAATCAAAACTCCAAAAGTAAGCGTGCGCACCGATATTAAAAAGAAAAACCCCGAAGAAGAAAACAACAACGGTGTCCGTTTGGGTTGAGTTTTGGAATCACAATTGTTCAAAGATTTTTTAATTTTTTATAATTTATAAGTTAAATAATTTTTTCCATCATGATGCTATAGGATATTATTTGATAAATGCATTAAAAAAAGGGAAAAATCCAAATAACCCCTGCAATCTAGCCTAAATCCATATAACCCCCTGCAATCTTCATATATCCATATAACCCCCTGTAATCATCCCTCTATATCTAAAAAACCCCTCCATTATCTTTTCCGTCCAGCTGGTTGACGGGGCAGGGGGTTATATGGATTTATGGCAGATTACAGGGGGTTATATGAATTTATGACACATTAAAGGGGGTTATATGAATTTTTATATTTTTTTAATTAATTTTTTTTTTACATGTGGTTTAAAAATTGAGTTCTTTAACATTTATTTATGAATTTTTTTCAAGATGCCATGCATTTTTAATTTTAATAAAAGAAAAAATGTTATTCAAATCATAAACACATACAAAATCACCCACTAAAGAGATATATACTCTATCTCTTGGTATTTAAAAAAAGAACTCAAAATTACTCATCTATATACAATTTATCCCTAACAAAACTCACTCTCATGACACCAATATAAAGAGGTGCCCTAAGATTTAATAAAAAAAATTTGTTGGTTGATGTTACACACTTTTTGTTATATAGATTTAGGCAAGATTTTTTATTAAAATAATGTGTAACATCAACCAACAAAAATTCAAAAATGCCAAGAGGATGATGAGTTTTATTTTTTTATTAAAATTAAAAGTGTATGGTATCTTAAAAAAATTTAAAAACAAATGTTAAACAACTCAATTTTTAAACTACATGTAAAAAAAAAATTAAAAAAAAGAAAAAAATCATATAACCCCCTGTAATATGTCGTAAATCTATATAACCCCCTGTAATCTGTCGTAAATCCATATAACCCCCTGCCCCGTTAGCCAGCTGGACGGAAAAGATAACGGATGGGATTTTTTGGATATAGAGGGTGATTATAGGGGTTTATATGGATTTATAAAGATTGCAGGGGGTTATATGGATTTAATTACGGGGGGTTATATGGATTTTTCCCTAAAAAAAAAGTGACAACTCTCTTTAACTCTCTTTTACAATACAGTCATTTGTTTTTAGTGGTGGTAGGGACACTGCTTTTCTTTATGATGAAAGCCATGTCAGTCGAGGAGGGCATAAAAAAAAAATTCAGTCCCCTGAACTGATTGCTGCAGCCCTTTGGGTTGGTTATCAAAGGTCTAGTAGCCCAGTTTCTTTGTTCGGATGCAAAGTCTTTCTTTCAAACAATTTAAAAAAAAAAAAAAAATATTAGGTATGATATATTTTTTGAATAAAGTAAACAGCGAGACTGGGCAAACGTATACGGGCGTGCAACATGTCACACACACTATAAAAAGGAAAAGGAGTATGTATAATGATGTGTGTCATTAACATTAACTGTTAGAGCAACATTTCGAGCTATTTTTTCTGTTCTCCTTATAGCATTTTTGAAAAAATTATAATAAATAATTAAAGGTACCAGACAAGCGCACAGGCAGTACTTACACGTCCATATATGCATTCTCCACATGCAAATTTTTTCTTCCAAATTTTATCATTCATCTTTATTTATCCATTTACATGAAAAAATAAAAAATTATATATTTTATCCAAACATATACATTATTAGTAAAATATATGATTAGCTGTATATAAATACTGCATTGAGAGACAATATAAAAAAAAAAGGGAGAATGGAGGCAGTCGGGCCTACCCACCGATCTATATAAAATGTTATTACATAGTTTTTTTATATGCATCTATAGAAAATGGCAAGATCATGTACTCACATTAACCATGCATATGTTCTGACAGAAATTTTTCATATTTTCTATAAATGCATTCATACAATTCATCGGAGTAGATGTTTTATTTTTTTTTTATAAAAACATGTATTTTTCATTAGATGATGAATATTATTTTTAAAATATTTATAACATGTGTAAACTATAATTATAATTGAAGTTGAAAAAGGGGTTATTATGTCCATAACATTATTTATTTAGCATATAAGGTATTGATACACTCTTATTATTATACATTATGTATACTTTATTATCTTGATATCTAATTTTAAAATATAAAAAATAAACATTCAATGTGTATGAGTATCTGTATAATTTTTTAATAAAATATTTCATTAGCTATGCATATTTTTTAAAAAACAAATTAAAGCATGTGCTAGCTACAAATAAATAGGCAAATTGTGTCCGGCCTAACCTTGTTCCGATGGTAGAGGACTGGGCACCTGTCTTTCTGACAGTGCTGATTTCAAACCTTGCTAATTTAGCAAGGAGAGGCAAAAAAAGTCCCTGTGGGCTTGGATATTATAAGGTGTTTGGTCTCATGTCAAGTTTAGATATGTAACAGTAGTTCTTGTACTATTAATCAGTATGAACGTGTTTGTTTTATGGGGACTTCGTAGCCCTTCCGGCCTTTGTGTACGGCCCACTTTAACATGGTGACAACTCAGGCCCGCCAAAATTCTATCCGACTATCAAATGCATGCGCAAGTTTTTTTTTTTTTCCTTTGTTTTAGGTGTGATAATATGCATGCCGTAATTGACTGTTTTTTTTTTTTTGTTTTGAAAATTGGTGTTTCATGGGATTTGATATCCTGATCTTATTCAAATAGAGGAGCTAGCCACTTAATTAAATTTAGGTTTACAATAATATGATCAAAATTGACTAGCTAGTTGGGAATTCGGAATTTCTGTGACTATGATCAAAATTGACTCCTGGCTCTATATTTGGATTATAAGTAATGTTTATGTGTTCGTTTTGATACTTAATTAAACCTGCAATTGTTTGGAAAAAATTAGTATTCTATGTTTTGTGAAATATATTTCATCATATGCCCAAATAAATTTAAGGGGTTTGTTACAAGTTGTTCTTATTTGTAGTTATATATATGCTTTGTTAGCCCCATTTTATTTTTAATTAGTTAATGTGCTCTTATTTAAAAGATATATGCTAATAAAGAAGTTCCATATAAATATGTATACACCTTCAAATAAAGGAGTTAGGTTAAAAAATGAACTAATTATATTAAAATCCGAAAAATGAACTTGTTTTAGATTTCATGAAATGATTAAATTATAAATGATAACATATAAAAATAAAAACTAAAATAGGATAAAAAAATAAAGAAATGAATAAAAATTTAAAAATAAAACTAAAAATCCATATATATATAAAATATAAAATCATTATCTAATTAAAACATAAAACATAAGTTGAAGACGTATAAACTAGGACTGTGTTCTCAAAGAATTACAAATATTATAAAAATTTTAAAAAATAAGCCAATGAAAAGCATTGATCAATTTTGTAAATAGAATAAAATTTGAAATATCCCAAATCACTCAACTTCTTTTATAAAATCTTCTTTTTCAAAATTATCAGCCTTGCTTCTTTATTTTGCGGGTCCTCAAAAGTTGTTTAACTCACCCATATTCAAGCCACATTTGGATACGTGGTGGAGAATCTAACATAATGATACTACAGATGTAAACATGTTCTTGGCGTTCGCCTTGAAACAGTCAATACAATGTTTTCGTTCATTTTTATTCGCAATTGAGAAACTTTAGACTTTACGCTTGATTCCAAACAGACCCTGAGTTTGGTCATGTGAAGAGGTGGTGGGGATCCACATCACATTTACAACATCTATTCAAAAATTGATCAATTTGCGAATGTTTCACATGGCATTCACAGATACGCTATATGCCTTCTCCTAATCTTTTGTCATATCACTCTCTTGAAAAATTCTTTACTTAGGACTTTATACTCTCTCACGAAATTGGAATATGCAATGTAGAACAAAACATTAATTTTCGAAAGCCAATTGGTAGTATTGAAGGAAGAACACACTGTAAGATTATATTATATGGTTTTTAATGAAGAGTAACTTGTAGGGCAATTTCACAAACTACATTTGAAGATCATGAAACTCAAATCTCCCATGAAGTGAACATGTGATGCTATTCCGATACGGGGGACAAAGAGACTGTTTGGCAATGTTAACGTGTGTGGACGAGAATATGCAATACTAGTGGTATTCAGTAACTCTCCACAGCTAGTGGTCCACATTCCATTTTTTTTTCCTACATGCTTCTATTACTACTTGACTTAGTAGGGAATAATTTTTTTAACCTATATACTGAATTTGAAGTGTAGGCACTAGTCAAACATCCTAAAAATCCCCAAAAAGGAGCTGAGACACCTTGGGTGGTGGCCGGTGGGGATGAGGAGGTTGTAATGGAACAAGTCTTGCAAGTCATGACCCAAGAGATGCTTAGTATTTAGGACCGTGTTTAGTTTTTAAATGAGAATCTTTTCATATTCAGAGTGGATAATTGAAATGTCTAACATAAACAATAATTGAGTCAATCAGATGACACGCTAAAAATTAGAATGAAATAATAATACAATCAGAAACCTAAAAATGAAATAGACTTTAGTATTTTTTTATTTGAATTATTATTATCGTGCTTATACGAACATATATTATTAGATTTTTTTTAAATTGAAGGTAGATATTTGCTATCCGATTTCATTTTTAAAAATTCGAATTACAAACTCTAAATTAAGGGAGAATAGATAACTAAAAACATTAAAAATAAAGAAACTACAAGATATATGGTCAGTTATTAGATTAAAATAGAGTTTTGTTATTAGATTAAAATAGAGTTTTGTTAGTGAATGCACTACTGGCACTCGTTAACTCATTTAATTTTAAAAAAATCAAACTAGGGCAGTTTAGGTTAATAAAATATTAAATCACTTTTCAATTATTTAAAAATTATAATTTATTATTCATTATTTCATTTATTAATCTTGGGCTTATCTTCAATTGTACAAAGTGAATCAAATAATAAATGTGATTTTTGTGCTTTTTATAACAAAAAGTACAAAATAACTCAAAATCCCTTACGCCACACTATTTATATTTTTATGGATTTGACGCTACCACTTGATTTTTTAAATTTAGATTAATCAGCCTATAATCCATCAAATGAGATATATTTATTTATCACTTATTCTAATGCACGTTTTTAATCTACGATCGAAGCTCGATCAAATTTTCAGTTATGAAAGGTTTATCCAATAAAAATAAATAAATAAATAAATAAAAGGGGAAAGAAAGAGATTGTCACCGTCTAAAGAGGGGGGTTGAATTTAAATATTTTAATGTTATTTATTAATTTTGCATTAATTATACACCATGAGCTCACCGATTTCAGGGGCACATCGTGTTCGTACGATGGATCACTTAAATCAATCAACCGTCCATTCGGTGCGCTCAAACCAGTAACCGTCCTTTTCCCAAATTTTCAAACCCATATGTTACTCCGCCGGATCAGGAAAACTATTCGGTGTCTCCAATTTCAGATGCAGCCACGTAAGATTAAACCGTCAATCCACACCGTCCGATCAAATACACGATTTTACCTCATGATGACTTTAACTCTCTGTTTTGAACGGCTTGGATTTGCTGGATTTCATAGAAATCTGAACGTATAACCAGTACCATTAAATTATCTTTTAAATACATCCAACTCCCGAAAATACCCCTCTTCACCAAAAAAAAATCCAAATTTCCGTGAATAACCGCAAATGGCATCACAGAACGACACGTCTTTCTAAATCCGACTCCGATAAACTTTCAGCCGTCCGATTTCAATCTCGCTCACTCCAAAAAAACATTTTCAGGGCCATAAATTGAATTCCCCAAAAATAATCTTATACAGAAAGAGTGGCAATGCTGTTATTATGGGGAACAATAGGGGCAATCATCAAATGCCCTTCCTCTATAAATAACATAAAGAGAATATCCCTTCCCCTCTATAAATAAATCCCCAAATCCTCAAACCCTCTCTCTTTCTCTCTCTTAAATCATACCCTCTCTCTCTCCCACCGCCGCCTCCGGCGATTCCTTCCACCGTTTCTCCGCCTTTCCACGGCGGCTCCGATCAGATCCCGCCGTTCCTCCGCCGGTCCGAACTCTCCGGCCGGCAATCTCCGACTCTCTATCGCTCTTGTAATTTTTTTGGGAGGGTTTGTTTTTGTGTTTTACCGTTTTACCCCTGCATGTAACCCACCATTCCATTGAAATCCTAGTGAGAGAACCGTCCTTTCATCCGCTGACGTGGCAGAGGGGGTCGTCCGATTATTATTTTTTATTTGTTTGTTTTCGTCGTAAATGCGATGTCGAACCACATCCGTCAAAAATTGACGCCCCTCCCGTCCAGGAAACGAAAAGCCAGTGACGGTCTCCTTGACGCCCCCAAGCCGTTTAGAGCCGAGCCGGTCACCCAGTTCAAGAAGTCAATAGCCGAGAAAATGGCGCAACCCTTGCCGGCTCCATCTAATAACCGGCTCCTAGCCGGCTACTTCGCTCACGAGTTCCTCACCAAAGGCACGCTCTTCGGCCAGAAGTTCGACCAGGCTCGAGTCGAAGCCGCCGCCGCATCAACAGCTTCGTTTTTTCAGCAACAGCCGGAGCAAGAAAAGAAGCCCGCCGCCTCCATCATCCACCCGAATCGGCTGAAGCCGGATGAGCCGCCGAAGGGTTATGCTGACGTGGCCTGCCTGTTGAAGACGGATGGGGCCCACATCCCAAGCGTCTACAACCCGGCCCAGCTCGCGCGCTGGCTACAGATGGGATGACGTGGCGAAAACTTATTGGATCTTATCTTTATGTGGACCCAATCTTTTGCATGAAACAAAAACAGGAATATAAAGATAAGAAGAAAAAATTGGGATTTTTTTTGTGCTCCTTTGTTGTTCATTCTGATTTTTTTTTGTGTGATTGATAATGTGATGAATCGATCATCTTCTCTTGCTTGGGAAATGTGAAATGTGGATTGATGTTCTTTTGTTGTTGAATTTGTTTGTCTCTCACTTGTGTTTGTTTTTTTGTTTGGTTGCCTGTGTTTTCTTCTATCTTCTGTTGCATGAAATGTTTTTTTTGTGAATATTGATATTGTAGACTTGTAGTCACTTATAAATTGATTAATCGGATCAACAGAAGCTAATTGTTTATGATTTATTGTTCTATGACTATGGATTCTGATCTTCCCCTGTATAGCTTTAGGTAGCATTTGGATTCGCTCATAGTATGATAGAAGTAGAAAATATTTAAAAGAACCCACCTTAGAAAATCTTTAAAGAAATGGGTCCTTTGTTTATATACAGAATTGATTGATTGGCTACTGAAACTACTCTTACGAATCCATACCATGCCAAGTGCTTTTTTTTTGGTTTGGTAAAAATAAAACATTGTTGTTTAATGCAATATATTCTTCTTAAATAAACATGTTTTAAGTTTATTCCACACTATTCTCCCCCTTATTATTCCTCTACCAAACAGGGAATAAAGATTTCCCTAGAAGGGTGCGTGACTATGAATCTATATGAGGAACATGTTAGAAACATATAATAACCACATGCATTGAAATATTCATGAAGCCTTTTTTTTTTTTGGGCAAAATATAAGCTCCAATGAGCTGTCGCTTCGCAAGCAACATGCAAAATTAGATTTCGGGAAATCATGTGTAACCAACCTAAATCATATAAAAAGACACATTTACATGAAATCTGTTTTCATCATCATTCACCTCACGTTATAATATATATATATATAGATCACCGTTGAAGAAAATAAATGATCCCAGAAACATTTAATTGGATCAAAATGAAATTCATGAAAACTTCAAAATGAAAGTAGTAGATCTTTTGACCCACCACCAAAAGTCTTTGTAAATTGTAATTGTATCACAGAATGCCACGTGGCTCACTAAACTAGTGCAAGAACGGTCACCTTCCACCATTCACGAACGGTGGGATCTTGTGAAAGGACCATCCATCATGACCGTCCAAGTGATGTTGATAGAAATACAAAATCTTATTTTCTCAAAACAGTTTTGAGTCCTATTTAACGTTGATTCTCATTCTTTTTATATTGGAATACTCAAAAAAATTCTTTTAAAATCCTTTATCATGTTCATTCTTGCATATCTCAAGAATACATCAGAAATGAATTACCGGAAAGAATGAATTCTTCTTATATTTCAGATTTACCAAACTGGTTTTAAATGATTGTCTTAGTGTTCTATCGTGTATAACAGAGAAAAATTTATATTTATTATGATATAGCAATTTCTCAACAAAGGTTACTTCGCTCACCAATTTCTCACCAAGCAGCCGTATTGCTATAACATATATCATCCAAGTTTCTTTCATAATGAATATTTTATGTTTATATTAAGAATTAGATTATTTAATATGTTAATGAATTTGTGAGAATAATTTAGGCTTCATTTTGAAACACATATTAAAAAGTAGACTTTGGAATAAAGCTCCTTTTTAAGATTATTTTAAACCTTGACTTTTATGGGATGAGGTGTTTAATGTTTGGTAGAGAAAATTGCTTTTCAATTCAAAAAATCAATTCCGACCGAAAATCACAGTTTCTGAGCTTTTTAAAACACGAATTTAGATTTTGAGAGAGAAATTAAAAGGAATCCAACTTTTAATTCCGTCGAAATCCAACCCGTTTGACTGCACGATTTTGGGATTTTAGCTTTTCAAAAAGCAGAACAACCCAAATCGTACAACCAAAGGATCCTTAGTGATTTATCATCTTCGTATATCTAAATAATGGATAAGATTTGAAAGATAGCTTTATCTCAAATTTTGAGAGAAGTATATAGATTTTATTCTTATTTACATGATCAAAATCGGAATAAAGAGAGAGAGAGTTATTCTAATCTCAGTCGACCCCAGAAAATTGGAAACTCACCTGATCACGTTATAAACTTTTGAAGAAAATAAATAACCCCAGAAACGTTTAATTGGATGAATGAAATTCGTAAAAAACGTCCAAATAAATGTAGTAGTTGATCTTGACCCACCACCAAATGGACCTTCTATCACAGAATGCCACGTGGTTCACCAAACCAGTGGAGGAAGGGCACTGTCCGTACCATTCACGAACGGTGGGATTTCACCAAAGGACCATCCATCATGACCGTCCAAGTGGCTTATTCTTATTCTCTTTCTAAAACAACCGGAAAAATAAAATGATGTTTGAAATACTCAATCTTGTATTCATTCTTGAATATCTCTAAAGAAATTTATCTAAAGAATCTAATAGAACCGGATTTCTAGAAAGAAAGAAAAAGCCTTCTACAATATAGTTACTAAATTGACCTTACATGAATGTCTAGTGAGTGTTATACCATGTATAACATAAAAAAAATTACTTTTATTATGACAAAAGTACATCTGTATACAACTCAATCCATTTTGAAAGGTATTACTCCTATTAGATTCACGATTACAAAAATACTTCTATTAAACTGATAAGCAATGCATCGATGCCCCTGTGGTTAAGTCTCTATGAGATCTAGTTAAAAAATGGTTGTTTCGCTCCGTTAAATACAAGAAAAAGTCAATAATACGTGTTTTGTTGGATGAACCCATCTCCTTCTTCCTTCATAATTTTCTCCTGCTTCATCTAGTTTTTTCAGTCAAACCCCCCTATCCTTCTTAAGTCTCCTCTTTTTTGATCAAACCTCTCCTCTCATTTATTTGTTTCATCTTCCCCGAATCAAAAGCCCAACAAGTAGTTCCATGAGTAGTCCTCACCCAAACCCTAACTATTATTGAGGTTTGTCATGTTGTAATCGTGAAAGAAGATGTTTTGTTTTTAATTTGCTGTTACAATATCAATGTTAAGATTCTCTTAAATAAAAAAAACTCCTCATTGAATCTTGGATTTGGAGACTAGTTGATTGATGAGGGGTTGATTTGGAGTGGATTTGGTTGGCGGATTTGATTTGGTTGCAGGTGTTGAGAGGACCTAGAGTTAGGGTTTGGTAGAGACAAAATTAGAGGAAGGAGAGGGATTTCATGAGAGGGAGAATATTCGGGTCGAGTTAGGTTAGTTTTAATCAGGGGTAAATAGGTAATCTACACCTATGTGGTTAACAAATTAACCATGATCGATTCTATTTTGCTTACTGTGAGTAATGGAGGGGTATATTTGCACTGCTAATTAGGTTGGTAGGGGTATTTTTATAATCATAAATCTAACAGAGATATTTATACAAACTGAGATCCTAACAAGGGTATATATTCAAAACAAAACCCAACAAAATACAATTTTTCAGGGTGCAAATAACTATTTTCCCCGTACGAGAGGAAGTTGGACCTGATCCGTGGCTAACAAACTACAGTTCTGCACGTAACAACAAGACTGTCTTTATTGAGTGATGGTGTGTGTGAATGTTGTAAAGAACATCCATCATCAGCATTAAATCTCATCCAAGTTTCATTCATAATGACTATTTCATATTTCATATTATATATTGGATAAATTACAATGTGGACAAGATTTTGAGGACAACTCATCTCGATTTTTAAGAGAAGCATATACATTTTAACCCTTATTTAAATTATCAAAATCCGGATAAAAAGAGATACAGAGTTATTATAATCTTTATGCAGAATACAAATTCCTCACTTTTTATATATCAAAATCCAATTAATTGTCCACATTTAATTCCAGAGATTTTTTTTTTTGTGTTACAAACAGAATATGTTGTTCTTTAACCATTTTATCTTCTTCTGAGATGTGTTGCCCAACCAGGTAAACTATCCCATCCTATCCTATAAGATTACCAAATCAGGGTGCTAAAAACAAATATGAAGTCTGAGTTCAACAATAATAACTGAAAAACATTGCAGTATGCATGGGTAACAAATTCACACCACCAAAAAAAATTAAAACAAAAAAAAAAAACCACATGAAACCATGCACACTCTCAGCTACTCCAAACCTAATCTTGAATGCATGCAGATCAAGTCCTCAAAACCAGACCAAAAACATCACATATATATTTCTACATATAATAATCAAGCAGTAGACAAAAGGGTTTTATCCATCAATTCGATAAATGATGAATCATTGCCACTATCTTCTAGTACAACCTTGAATCCAAACACACACAAGCTTTTCTACACCAGTTGAAAATATCTGAAGACCAAGAGGACTTTCCAAACATTCAAAGAAGAAGAACCATGTATCATACTGAGGTCTGTATTCTTTGTTGCTCTATGCTTGCTTGACAGCAACCGTACGTGCTTTAAGGTTCAGAAATATTGCCCTGATATTGCAAAGGAGAAAAATATAGTCAAGCAGTGTTTCTATGCATAGCAAAAAAATTGTACGGCAATTTATGCATGTATGATAACATACAAAGCCAAGTCCAATTGCTTGGATGAATCCTTATTCATGAAAAACAATCCATTCCACAAGATGTTTAGCTATAAGACCTATTCCATGCATCATTCGAGGAGCTTTTTTCTTCTGAAGGCAATATATTCCCATTTTTATAGATTCCGTGATCATGCTTGAAAAGCAACATTTTGTAGATGTCTACATAGATGGTTTCCATGTTTTTAATTATTTATTAATCATGACTGTAACAACATTACAGTAATTAAAACATTAGCAGCTACATGTAGCTTATGTACTGCAATGCCTAAGCAACCTGTTTAGTGACCATAACAGTTCATGGATCAGAATAAATCAGTACCAAAATTGAAAGACGACGTGTCATGACTGAATGAAACAACGCGACGGAGGCAATCTGAAAATCCAAGCATACATATATAATAGAATTCCTTGTGTTTGTTCACTAGCTAATCTTAGGAGGGCTAGAGAAACAAATTGTTAGGCATGCATTGATGCATAAAGAGAGAAATAAAACTATGGAAAATGAAAGCAATCAGTCCTGCAAACAGTAATCTCATAGGGAAGAAAAGAGGCAGCACACATACCAGCATGACGCAACAAAGCTGTGGAAAAGGACACGAAACTGCAGAGGCATGTATTGGTAGTTCACCCAACCCACTAAGGGCCAAAACTGAAAAATTGTTCAGCAAAGTTAGTCTGATAGTTTCTCAAGAGTAGAACCACTAAACAATTTACAAACTCGTACCTTCCATGCAGTTAATTGAACAGTAGGGTAGTCCTTTCTAACTTTATTCCTCACCAATCCCCATGGTCTTCCTGCATGAATGAACAATTGCTTTAATTGTGTCGATTTTGCTAAAGTTCCTCAAAAATCTTATTTTCATCAAGAATATCAAGTTTCAATGAATTAAAGAAAGCTGTACTCAAAAGAATGTCCCAAAAAAAAATTTTGGCAGTGTTCATAATCATTGGAGAAGCAGCACAAGAAAAGTCACTTCTGTTCCAACTAAATGGTATCCCAGAGAAAACTCTCACAACAAATTTTATACTTTATTGTCTGCTACACCACTTGAAACTCAATATTGGTAGTACCCAACCATCTAGTGGATATGCCTCTGAAATGATTTTCAACAGCTAAACCAAATTACCAATCAAAATTTTCAAGGCTAGACTCAGCAAAGTATTTGTGAAATTGCAGTCCGCACTAGTGTTTTTCATTTAATAATATGCATATTAGCTGTAGAAGCATAAAAAACTAATATAAAAAATGAATTTTTCCATGCATAAAAGAGGCAGGATATAAATCATAAAATCCATAAAATTTTCCTCAGTTGCTCAAAAATGAGATCCAGTCATTAGCTATGATTTACAACTCTGGACTCAAGTGAATTTGATGTTACAAATTATTTCAACCACGTTATTGCAAACTTTACTCTGGTCTCAAATTTTCTGGAATTGCAAATTTAACTCTGACCACAGATATTATGATTCCACGATAAAGTGATTCAGAGCTTGTGGGCAGAAATCATTAGAGACCACAGTACAAAAAATTACGGGGACAGAAAATATTAGTCAACTAAAATTTCCTAGGGGTGCAACTTGGGCGGGTTGAACCCGACCCAACCCGACCCAACCCGACTCGTGGGCGGGTTCGGGTTGGTGTTTTTTGGCGTCGGGTTCAACCCGACCCGAACCCGAACCAACCCGAACCCAATTCGGGTTGGGTTCGGGTTGGGGGGTTCAACCCGCGGGCTCAACCCGAACCCGACCCCCCAGGTTAACAAATGTTATGCTGCCATAACAACATATCTATATCCAAAACCCTAAATTCCTAAAACATAATAAACAATTACACAAATTAGAGTATCACTATGTTTGTTGTGTTTGGGTTAATTATTATAGATATTCACTTTTAATTATTTGTATATAAGGTTTAATTAATAATTAATTAGAGTTTGTTTTGTTGTTTTTTAAATATTTTGTATGATATTTTATGTGTTAAACCCGACCCGACCCGACCCGAACCCGACCCAAACCCGGCCGAACCCGACTTGAGCCCGAATTCAACCCGAACCCGACCCAAACCCGACCGAACCCGAATTCAACCCGAACCCGACCCGAACCCGCGGGTTGAGATCGGGTTCGGGTTCGGGTTGAACACTTCGGGTTGAGGTCGGGTTCGGGCTCGGGTTCGGGTTGGACTCTCTGCAGTGCGGGTTAATGTCCAACCCGACCCGAACCCGACCCAACCCGCCCGAGTTGCACCCCTAAAATTTCCAAGTAGAAGAAAAAAACAAAACCAAGAAAGACGCCTCATGTGTTGAGCCCTTGATGGATCAATGCAAAGAGAAATATACCTTCAACTACCAATCCATAATACATCATAAAGAACATGTTGTTCCACGGTGAAGAAGTCAATTGTTCCAACAGCACCTGAAACACAAAAAAACCGTCACTTAATATTATAGTTAACAATAACCAAAACACAAAGAATTCATTAAACCAGGAAAAGAAAACCAATGTTCTCTTCTTCTTCCAAGCAACATTTATATTTTGTTTGTAAACAGATGCATGGTGGAGAATTGGAGATGACTATTTACATCAATGAATTTATCTGAAATCAACCATTACCGGAGAGAGGAAATATGATTGGCATATAAATTAAATACCTTTTTAGCAACTGTACTCTTTCCCTTCTGACCTTTAAAAATTACTTCCATCAGCTTGTGGAGAAAGTGCCCAAATGGTCCCGCATATGCAAACCCATATAACTGAAATTGGAGGTCAGATCAGATACAAATTGGGAAGCATATTTACACTACACATCAGTAAATGATGCTTCTTCCCGGAGAAATCAATATATACATTATATAAAGGTTCCAAATTACCAAAGCTGTACCTGACAATTCTATTATTAAAAAAAAAAAACAGAATTTACTTTGCAGTTTATAAACAATTAATGGAAGCAACAGGCATGCCAATGGTGTAGAAGATCATTTCAGGTATTCATGCATTTAAAATGGAACTAAAAATTTAAAAACAAAAACATGCAACAGACATGATTTTTTTATGATTCCAGATATGCCTATCAGTTACGAACTGAAACAATGAAAGAACACAGGACAAAAACAATGAAAGAGACAGGTTCATCAACTTGAAACCTTAAAACACTCGGCCAAAAAAACATCATATTAGTTGAAAATAGAGACAGACAAAGACAACTCGGCATGAATTAAAATTTTCTCTTATAGTTGGCAAAAATAATTTAGTGGGAAAAAGAAAACCAAGAATTTCAATTAAGCACAATTTCTGTCATAAGTTCTAACCCTTTTTCATGTCCCAATTATCTCAAATGATTATCCAAGACCCAAAAGAAAAACAATTGAAGCACACATAAAACTATTGAAAAATTTAACATAAAAAATACAGAATTATACAATAGTACATCAAGCATTCATTAAAGAAAAAATTGAAATATCAACCCAAAGAACAGAACGAAAAACCCATACCATAACGAGGAGGAGCCTCCTAAGCTGAAGCCTCTTGATCCCAGATATCTTCTGAGCGACTGCATCACTGAATCCGGCCAAAACCCCAGCTGTCACCGCCTGCAATACAAAACAAGAAGAACCCATCAAAGATAGGCATAAAAGATGAATGACCCAAATCTTAAAAACCCCTAAAAAGTTCTTCCATCGATTAAAAAAGCGACCTTTGTGCGCAGTGGGTGCTTTTGGAGTTGTTGGAGATACTTTTGCCATGTCTCTGCGACCACCTCCGACATGGCTTATACCAAGCTGTGGCTTTTCTTCCTGACCGGATGTTGTTCAGTTGTTGTTTTCAGGGTTTCAGAGGGACTGGTGAGGAGAGAGAGGGGGGACGAAGGGGCTTTTGAAGAGGGAGAGAGTAACTATGTCAACCATAAAGGGTGGAAATTAAAGAGAGAATATTTTGTGCTTTCAGATATTATAATAGGGGGAATAAATTGGACTATTCTCATTTCATCAATTTTCTTATAAAAATTTTACACATGATCTTAATGTAATTTTTTAATTTTTATAATTCATACAATAAATATATATATTTTCCCTTATTACTTTAAACTTTTTAATTAAAATAATGGAGACTGCAATTAGGACTCTAATCGCATAGAGGAGTTCTCTTCTCTTCATAACATTATATCTTTTAATAATTTAATTTTATTATATTTGATTTTATTAGTCCCAAATTGTGAATTGGATTTCATTTTTATAAAAATCAATTTTTAATCAGCTCTAAACAGATATTTTAAAATTTCCAAGTCAATAAAATAATATTATGAAAAAGATTCAAAGTACTTTTTATAAAATAAATTGTTTTTAAAAATTAATTCAAAGTAGTTTTTATAAAATAAATTGTTTTTAAAAATTAATTCTAAAAAAGGACTTATGAAGGGTCTATATACATGATATTACCAAAATAATAAGCTTCATTTTCTTTTGATTCTGTTCCTTCGTATGAAAAAAAAAAGGCAAAGTAAAACTTTTGACCATTATAAAATTTGTGTAATAAAATTTTGTTGGATATGGGTTGTCATATCAATTTTTTAATTTTGACCAAAGCAAAGGACATGTAGGACCATTTGTAAGGGTTTACATCCATGGAAGATCTCCATTGGAAATGCAGGACTCATGGAATTTAAAATAAAGTTCCTTGGAGGTTTGACTTATCATGTGCTTTGTGACAACAAAATGTTTGGATGCCTCTAAGGGTGCGTTTGGTTGGGCGATTGCACTGCGATTGCGATTACAGGAAGCTGCGTTAGCAATCGCGCAACCAAACAGTTTTGTAATCGCAGTTTTAAACCCAGCGATTGCAGGCAAATAGTGCCCAAAAGCTGCGATTTCAAAAAGCTGAGAAAGTGAGCTTCCTGCGGAATCAGGTTTACAATCGCAGATTCCTGCAGAATCAGTTTTGCAATCGCGCAACCAAACGCACCCTAAGAAATATTATATCTCTGTTTTGGCTTGTCTGCTTGTTTAACAAATCTGAAAGAGGACAAACAAAAAATTAGGTGGTGAAATTTCAGCTTCTCCCCTTCTGACCAACGCGAACAATTAAGAGTCTGTTATATATATAAGTAGTTATAATAATATGGGTTGGGTGGTTGGTCAAGTCTTTTTCTGTAATTATATTGTGGAAGCAGTTGAGCTCTTTCTATCAGAAAAACTTATGTTTGATATAAACTCAGGAAAATCTCCCTACGATTAGTTAGAATTGAATTTGAGTTAGGTAATTCAGCTAAGTCCGGGTCAGGGTAGTATGTAACTGATATTATCTGTATGAATCTCCACAATGTTGGGTTTTAAGTTACAGAATTCTTATAATCAACTTTTCACTCTTAATATTATGTGATGAGAAATTCATTTTTGCAATGTCTTTCATGTCATAATTTAGTCACAAAGTATTCTAAATTTTTTTTTAAATTTAGAAAGGTACTCTATTAAATATTATCCTCATATCCATACGTCGAATATACTTCCGTTCATCTAACTATGCATTTAATATGTTCAGATTTGTATCTGTTTATTTTGGATGATTTCTCATAAATTAAAAAACTAATTATGATTGTCTTGCAACTTTTACATCTAATAAAAAAAATTACATGTATTTCTTAACTCTTATGCTAATGATTTTTGTCAAAAAAAAATGCTAATATAATATTATCTATACTCTATGTAAAGCGGGACAGAAGGCAGGTTGTCCACCTAATGCGACATAACGACCCCTAGGTTTTCAAAGTTTTACAAAACGACCCTTATGTGATATAAACAAGTCTCTCATATTTATAACCAGATCCCTACAAAAACTGGCTGATTTTGTCTTTTCTTGGGCTTTCCGCAGATTCACCCTCAGGTTCTACCAGTTTCATGACTAGACCCTATCTGTGTTGCAAACAAGTCCCTAATCCAGATTCTAAGAATTATAAGCAGGTCCCTAATATCAAAACATGACTTTTCGAACTTAATTTCATGAAACTTCATCTAATGATTTTTCAGACCATTAAGATACCCATAAAATTATGAAATATAAATATTTTAGTCACATTAATAAATACAAAAATTTCAAATAGAATCGGACCCATATGTTTCTTTTTTTTTTGATTGATTTTGGATTTATATGTATTAATTTTTCTTTAGATTTGAAACTAAGTATTTTTTTAGTTTTTTTTTATATATATTAGTAATGTATGATGAATTCTATAGATGTAGGTAAATTTTTTTTTGTCAAATCACATAAATTTTCATTTCATATAATTATGATTTTGCTTTCATTTTCTCTATTTTTTATTCGTGACAGAGCAATCTTCAATGTATAACACATGTAAAAGGGTCAAAAACCTCATATCTAACATATATTTTAATGCACCATGATACTGCCAAATTTTCATGCAGTTGGACATATTGATAATTTTATGAAATTAAAAGGTTATTTCTGTAATTTCAGGGGCAAAAGACTAATGTTTATGGGCTGTCATTATATGTGTCCTTTTTTTTCTACACCTCTTCACGATGTTTGATGTACAATGTTTAATATGCAAGAATTTTTTTCACCTTTAACAAACATAAATTATATATATAATAAATCAACATAAAAAATATAAATATATTTTATTTTATGATATTTAAATATTAAAGTTACAAATATCTTTACATCTTATTTTTTTAACTTGAAAAAATTGATTGTATAAGAAACTCACCCCCTGATTATTTTTTAAACTTTAAGCATTATCTACCTTAAATCTGTTTGCAATAAACCATTACAGTAAAACTGTTTAGTTGTAGGATTATATAAATAGCTTCATGCAGAATGTAGATTGAAATTCTAAAAATACAAAAACAACTACATGCACTATGCAGATTAGGAGTAATTTATTTTTTTACATATTACAAAATATAAATTTGAAATTCTAGAAATAATATCACTTTAATATTTTGTTTAATGTAAAAAATGAGTATTTACGCATAATTGTAAAAATAACAATACCATAAAGATTTATATTAAAAATGTGCTTTTATATACAAAATATAATTTGCTAAAACACTCGTTAGCGCGTACAAATAGACTAGTTTTATTAAAAATCAAAATATGGATTGCAGACGTTGAAATCGGCGACTTATTTAGACATACATAAATAAATAAACAAAGCCTAATATTGCAATTCAAAATAAGTAAATAAAAGCTTTTAATCAACGGACAAAAAGAAGAAGAAGAAAAAACATTACTTGGTCTTCAAGAAATCGCTCTCATTAAATAGACTGGATATTATGATGGACGGTCCCGATTTACTCACACGAAAATCTTAGGATATCCATCACAACGGCTCTATTTTTTTTGCTGTTCCAATCAAATCTATATAAACCCTAGATCCGAGAATTAGTTTCCATCGTAAGTCTCTCACATCTCATACGAGCCCGCCGTTCGCGGCCGAAGTCGTCGTCGATGCGTCTTTTCCGACAGCTCTCTCTCTCTCCTGGTCCTTTCCGAGGTCCTCCTCCTCCGATGAGTTCTCTTTGTTTTTTATGATTTAATCTGTTTTTGCAGTTGTTGAATTCCTGTGTTTTTTTTTCTTCTGAGAATTGAAGGGCTTCGTTGGATAGACAGATTGAGGTCGGTAATGATCACAATGAGAATTTTGAGGTTTGATTTGCAGATTTTTTTAATTTGATTTTGGGATTTCAGATCTAGGTCTCATTTTGATTATATTGCTATTTGTTCCTTATTTGGATCCTGTTTTTTAGGTTCGATTTCCTGATTTTTTAATTTAATTTTTGGATTTTAGACCTGGATTTGATTTGGATCTTGTTATTTGGTTGGTTTTTTCTTCTTCTGATGGGTTAGTTCTTCTGTGATTTGTTCATCACTTAGGTCTTGTTTTTAGGTTAGATTTCTTCCTTGACCTATTGAAGCATTTTTAAGTTTTTATCATATGAGACGCAAGTTGATGATGACACCTGGTAATAATTATTGACAGGCTCAGTAATATGACAACAACAAACTCCAATTGAGCATATTTCTTGAGATGTATTGTATAGTCGATAGAAAGATCAGCCAGAAGCATTTGAGTTATGAGTTATGTATATTGCATGCATTAGAGTAAGAATATACATTTTGTATGTTGGGTTAAAACTCATGTAATTATTGAAGGAAGTCAAATTGTGCATGTTATAAGTAGAAAAGAGCATTTTCTGTTTCTGACTTGCTAATTTACTTAGATTGATATCTCTATTCTTTGAGATTTACGAAATGAAGTTCAAAAAATGTAACAACTGGTGAATGGATTGGATATTGGTATATGGTTCATATTGAAAGAGAGATTCCTTGTTAATGATTTTCAAATCCACTTGATAATGTTACTTCTCATTGAAATCTCCAATTGACCATTAAAATTGCAGAAGATATTGAGAAATCAAGTTTATTACTGAGCTAGACCAACAGATAATCCAATATCAAATGTTGTATTTACCAAAAGATCTATAATATACCTGGAGAGAACTACGGATTTGACATATATTTTAAAATTTTAATACAAGCATGCATCATATTTTATTTTCTTTTTCATTTCTCATTATAAATAGCATTGATTTCTAAGGCATCTTTTAAGTTTTTGGCATGAATCCTGAATGTGGCGACGTAGGGTAGGAAAAGTTGGTGGAAACCAGACTATGGCCATTGACTTTTCTCCTCAATTGCGTCGCTGAGGGTGATGGCCGTATATTTTGTTTGTGTACTCAAGTCCTAGTGTTTTAAACCTTTTTTTTGCAGCTTTTAAGTTTTTGGCTTGAATCCCGAATGTGGCGACGTAGGTAGGAAAAGTTGGTGGAAACCAGACTATGGCCATCGACTTTCCTCCTCAATTGCGTCGCTGAGGGTGATGGCCGTATATTGTGTTTGTGTACTCAAGTCCTAGTGATTTAAACTTTTTTGCAGCTTTTATGTTTTTTGCTTGAATCCTGAATTTAGCGACGTAGGATAGGATAAGTTGATGGAAACCAGACTATTCATTGACTTTCCTCCTCGATTGCGTCGTTGAGGGTGATGGCCATAGATTGTGTTATTTACTCGAGTCCTAGTGATTTAATCTTTTTTTTTTTTTTTTGCATTTTAACACTTTTGAATTTTAGATTATGTCATTTTCATTTCCATTTCTCATTATAAATAACATTAATTTATAAGGCATCTTTTAAGTTTTTGGCTTGAATCCTGAATGTGGCGGCGTAGGGTAGGAAAAGTTGGTGGAAACCAGACCATGGCCATCGACTTTTCTCCTTGATTGCGTCGTTATAGGTGATGGCCATAGATTGTATTTGTTAACTGCGGTCCTAGTGAATTAAACCTTTTTTTTTGTAGTTTTAACACACTTAATTTTTAAATTACGTCATTTGCTTTTTCATTTCTCATTATAAATAGCATTGATTTCTAAGGCATCTTTTAAGTTTTTGGCATGAATCCTGAATGTGGCGACGTAGGGTAGGAAAAGTTGGTGGAAACCAGACTATGGCCATTGACTTTTCTCCTCAATTGCGTCGCTGAGGGTGATGGCCGTATATTTTGTTTGTGTACTCAAGTCCTAGTGTTTTAAACCTTTTTTTTGCAGCTTTTAAGTTTTTGGCTTGAATCCCGAATGTGGCGACGTAGGGTAGGAAAAGTTGGTGGAAACCAGACTATGGCCATCGACTTTCCTCCTCAATTGCGTCGCTGAGGGTGATGGCCGTATATTGTGTTTGTGTACTCAAGTCCTAGTGATTTAAACTTTTTTGCAGCTTTTATGTTTTTGGCTTGAATCCTGAATTTAGCGACGTAGGATAGGATAAGTGATGGAAACCAGACTATTCCATTGACTTTCCTCCTCGATTGCGTCGTTGAGGGTGATGGCCATAGATTGTGTTATTTACTCGAGTCCTAGTGATTTAATCTTCTTTTTTTTTTTGCATTTTAACACTTTTGAATTTTAGATTATGTCATTTTCATTTCCATTTCTCATTATAAATAACATTAATTTATAAGGCATCTTTTAAGTTTTTGGCTTGAATCCTGAATGTGGCGGCGTAGGGTAGGAAAAGTTGGTGGAAACCAGAACATGGCCATTGACTTTTCTCCTTGATTGCGTCGTTATAGGTGATGGCCATAGATTGTATTTGTTAACTGCGGTCCTAGTGAATTAAACCTTTTTTTTTGTAGTTTTTGACACACTTAATTTTTAAATTACGTCATTTGCTTTTTCATTTCTCATTATAAATAGCATTGATTTCTAAGGCATCTTTTAAGTTTTTGGCATGAATCCCGAATGTGGCGACGTAGGGTAGGAAAAGTTGGTGGAAACCAGACTATGGCCATTGACTTTTCTCCTCAATTGCGTCGCTGAGGGTGATGGCCGTATATTTGTTTGTGTACTCAATCCTAGTGATTTAAACTTTTTTTTTGCTATTTAACATTTTTTATTTTATTTTTAAATTACATTATTTTCTTTTGATTTTTTCATTATAATAGCATTGTTTTCTAAAACAAATTTTAAGTCATTGACTTGAATCCTGAATGTGGCGACGTAGAGTATAAATATTTGATGAAAATTTTAATTTTAAGATATGAACTACTACTAGATATAAGAGTGGGCCGCGGAGGATGAGGACTGTGAATATATTTGTTTACTGTGATTCTAAATTGAAATAAAACATTTTTTTCGTTGCTCATAAACCTAGGGTTCCAAAGGAGCTTTGGTTTTCTACTTGTTAGTCTTTTTTCTTGTGTCTTTCAGATCTTAGTTTCAATCTATCTTACTTTTATGTTGATTTTATGTTGTAATATCTCCTTATATCTTATATTGTTGATTTTATGTCGTAATATCTCCTTATATTTTACTATGACGATCCTAAATGATATCTGTTCCTATTTAAGTGATATTTTTTTAAATTATATTTTTGCTTATCTATGATCTTTAGTGATATATATATTTTTTACTTATCTACTTATATTTTACTTTGACGATTCTAATTTCTAAGTGATATTTTACATATAGTTTTTAACTTGCATACTTAGTTTTTTGGCAATATTTGATGGGTATTTTACTTTTTAAGATCTAAACAACTACTAGATCTAAGAGTGAGTTGCTGATGATGATGGTTGTGAATATGTTTGTTTGGTGCAATTCTAAATGAAATTAAACATTTTTTCACTGCTCATCAACTTAGGGTTTCAAAGTATCTTTGGTCTTCTAATTATTTTATTGAATATTGTTTATTTGTTATTTTTTTTCTTTTGTCTTTCAGATCTTGGTTTCATTTAGCTTTCTATTATGTTGATTCTAAGTAATTTTTTTTTTACTTATCTACTTATATTTATGGACAATGTTTGATAGACATTTAACATTTAGAATCAAAGCAGTGACTATTCATAGGGGGACAACATGGAAAGGGAAACTAGGTAGAATCCAGATATAAGCCATTCAACTTCTTGCGGGAGTGGGCCACCGAGGATGATGATTGTCCAAGATATTGCTTATTATTCTACCGAGTGGGCCATCCAAAATATTTTTTTACTATTCTAAGTGATATAAAGCTTTGTTTTTTGTTGGTCATCACTCATCAACGTTGGGTTTTGAGTAGCATTGACTTCCTGCCTATGCTATTGAATATTTCTTATTTTTGTTTGTCATTCTTAGGGTTTTTCCAATCTTGGTTTTATGACTTTTATCTATCTTGTTATTTTGATGATTTTATGTGATAAAAAAATATTTTAATGTATCTACTTTAGTTTTGTGGGCAATATTTGGTAGTTATTGACATTTAGAATGAAAGCATTTGGTAAGTATTTGACTTTTAGGATCAACTTGGTCATTTTAAAATTAGATTTTAAATTATCAGGCTTATGAATTTTCTACCCCTTCATCAGGAAAAAAGATGGTATCATCCACGCATTGAAAGTGGGTGATGCACCAAATTTTATATTATTTATTTTTTAGATGTTGAAACTAATGGTCTCTATATTTTGTTCTTGTAAGTTGCTGTTCTTGTGATGCGTTTTTTATTTTGTGGGACAGTCATAAAACCAGGAGTTGTATAAGGTTCTTGTTCCCTTACCGGAACTTGGATAAAAAGCATGATTCTCTTTATTTATCAGCATTGTTTTAGCTTTGAATTGGCAACAACTTTCTGAATTTCATAATGTTCAATTCTATATCAAGTTACTAATGGCATTGCTTGTAGCAGGGCCCTTTTGTGTATCATTGGTAAAGGTTAGATATTCCCTTGTTGATGGATGATTTACAGGGTTGATTTATATATATGTTCTTCTGGTTACATGATAACTTTTTGCAGTATGCATATGATTAAAATTGGTCTCCAATGTTAAGCTCTTGTAGTGCTTGCGGGTCAAGCCATTCTCAAAACCTACATGTCATATTTGATGATGGGGAAGTTTCATATTTTGGTCAGTTGTTTACTTGCATATAATCTCTGTTATATGACCACTCAAATTGTTGATTTTGGTAAGGAAATTAAAGATATTTGGTTAATTTGATTAAATTTAATTTTTAAATGTTATTGTAAAGATGATAGCTAGGAACTACTACATTGGAGGCTTGACATTGTCAAACGAGGCACACAATGCTGAACAATAGCTCTTTTTTGAAGTAGAGTTTCGATTGGTAACTCTTTCTTATTCATGTTTCGTTTGTTTTTGGATGTAAAGATCTTTAGGTGCTAAAAAAGCTTTGATTTTGTTAAGAAATTGTTTGATTTGCTAAATGTCTTATTTCACTAAGCAAAAAAAGAAAAAAAGATGTCTTATTTCCAAACCATCCTAAAAAAAGGAACAACAATCAAAATTGGCAGAGAGCGATTTGTTATTTCTGCATGTGTTCAGTGCCCGTCCTTCAAACACACACATGTTTGGTTCCAGATCGGTCCAGCATCTGCAGAACACATGCTCTCTTGTAAGCTTGAATTCTCGTCTCAGCCCTTTGGTCATGGTGGCACATGTCAAAGGTGAGGATCGTCTTTTAGATGGTTTGTATTCTCGTAGATCCTATTACAAACTCATTGACATAAGTTATTCTTTTATAATGCTCTCTTGTAAGCTTGAATTCTTGTCTCAGCCCTTTGGTCCTGGTGGCACATGTCAAAGGTGAGGATCGTCTTTTAGATGGTTTGTATTCTCGTAGATCCTATTACAAACTCATTGACATAAGTTATACTTTTATAAAGCTCTCTTGTAAGCTTGAATTCTCGTCTCAGCCCTTTGGTCCTGGTGGCACATGTCAAAGGTGAGGATTGTCTTTTAGATGGTTTGTATTCTCGTAGATCCTATTACAAACTCATTGACATAAGTTATACTTTTATAATGTTTTTTGGGGAATTGCAAGTGGCATTGAGTGAGTCCGTTTACTATTTACTCTTCAAAATTTTGGGTTTTGGGTTCTACTGAGTTCCACTGATTTCATTTACAGTTTTCTCTTCAAATTTTTGGGTTCTAATAAGTTTCATTGATTGATTATGACTTGAAGGTTTATGAATTTTTTTTGGGGCGAAATGCTTCTTATTTAATGGTTAAAATCGCCGGTGAATGTTTTTTGCCTTCTCCTGTAGTCAGGAAGGTAAACATTTCATTTGATTGTGTTTTTTAATTGTTGAAACATAGGGTTTCACTTACACGATGTTTATGTTCATTGCAACCTCTCTCTGTGGAGTTGAGCCCAAGTATTTTGGACAACATTTTTTTGTTGGATTTATGTTTGATATAGATCTTTGTTTGCACTAATAATTTGATGATAAAGATATAGCATGGCAATTCAAGCATAAAAAAACTTGGGTAATTTTTTACTCTCTATTATATTATTTATATTTACAATTTTCTTATTGAAGGACAATTTGGTTTTGCATTTGAGCATTTCAATTCTAAAACAACTAATTTATTTTTAACCATCACATATTTTAGTGAGTTTAAACAGGTCCTTAGTATTTCCAGCAACGTGTTCTTCATATTATGACTATATACTAATAAATTATACATTGAAATTCTCGTTGGACAGAAGAACTGCCTGAAATTCTTGCTAACAGGTAAATTGTCTTATATTGCACCACTTCCTTCCAAAACATATTATGAATTTATACTGATAGTAAATGTCCTCCAATGAACTCTCTAATGTCTTTTTTAGCTATGTCTCACTTCATGATTTATGTTCTTCTTTAGTTTTATATATTTCATATTCTATGCTCGCTAGTTCTATAACCGGTGCTTGCTCTGATAATTGATTTTTTTAATGGATCTCAGGTGAATTTTTAAAGTGGGGCCCCATCTTATACATCATTTTATTTTAAGTCATAATAATATTATAAAATGGATACACAATATTTTATAATAATTTGAAAGCTTAAAAGCAACAAAATAAATTAAATTTGGGATTTTTAGTTTTAAGTCCCCGGAAACTATCGAATTTAGTGATCGATCCCTCACTTCTTCATATTTTGGTTTTAGTCCCTACAATTAATTAATAATTAAGAATAGGTCCCTGGGAGGGACTTATTCCTAAATTATTAAGTTTGTTTTTTAGTCCCTGGGAGGAACGTATTCTTAAATTATCATTTAAATGCAGGGACTAAAACCAAAATATGAAGAAGTGAAGGATCGATCGCTAAATTTGATAGTTTCTGGGGACTTAAAACTAAAAATCCCATTAAATTTTAATGGAATGAAAAATTTATAAAATCATAAAAATACCTAGCACTATTTATTGAAGGGACTAGGGAGGAGAGAGAGAGAAAGATACTGTCATTGTGGTTGGAGAGTAAGGGAGAAATTTTAGGTTTGATTTTGGAAAGGATTGTGTGTTGAGAAAAACTAATTAATAAAGAAAAGTAACACATCTCATCATTCATTTATTTTATTCTATCGATTATGTGGTAATAATGGCCCCTCCGTGGGTAGGGGGCCTTAGGCAATTGCGTTGATGGCCTTTGCCTAGGGCCGGTCCTGTATGTAACTTTTCAAATTAGTATGAAATGCCAACAAAGAGTGTCTATCCATCTTTTTTGTTGCCTGTTTAACCACATCTTATGAATGTGTTGGTATAGTGAAATGCCTCGGTGGGCCAGACCGAACCAGAAGCGGAATGCTTGTTGGGGTTCTTGTAGTTTTTGTGTATGTGGATGTTTCTTTTAATTAGGATTTACATATGGCTGTTTGTGCAGGGAATTTTTGATGATGAATACATTATGTGCAACCTCACATGTGAGCTTAATTACTAAGGTGTCTAATCATTTCTTTTAGTTAAGGAGAACATGTGCATCTACTCTGCATTGTGTATACATACACAATGCAGAGTAAATGTAAATGATTTAGTTTTGATGGTTACAACAATTTGAGCATTGTATGAACTGAGGGAGAGCTCATTTCTATTAATTGAAGTATTAACCATGAATATTTATTGATGTTGATTTATTGTTTGGTTAGGGACGCCTATTCATAACATGTTATTTGGGGTCTGTGAGCAATTCTATTTCTTCAGTACATCAATATTCGCAAAACAGCTCATGCGAGTCTTTCCTTTTTTTCTTTTAACATGGATGATATTTGACCATCAAAATCTTCTTATGTTTAAGATTGTATCTATGTGATACAGGGTTCCATTGAGAGACTCTTTGGAAGTAGTTGCCCTAGTGTCGGTATTTCATTACAAAGGTAAATGAGTCAATTCCTATTCTTTTTAGTGTTTTATATATAGAATTTGAAAGTTTCATTTAAAGCTTCTGACTTTATTTGGCTGCCTGTGAATTGACTCTTGTGTTATCAAATTTTTGGTGTGATTGAAGGAATTAAAGCATTGAGAAAAATTTTCCAATAAATATTTCTGGGTTAACTCACATGCCTTTAATTTTCATTTATGACTTATTTGAAATTCATACATATGATGTTAATTGTGGATTTCTATGATGTTTTCAAAAGCCTTGTATGAAATAAGGTAGAGAGCAACTTTTTACTTCTTATGTAAGGATTGCATTGAAATATTGCTATTTGATAATATTTTGTAATGCTTAGGTCAATTTTTTTTTATCACATGGTTGCCATTTTGAAATATATCACATGAGTAGTTTTTTTTGTGGATAGTGAAGTATATTTTCTTTTCTGTTATTTGACTTTTATTATTGCTTTCTATATAGTTTTGTTTTATGTTGACCTCTCCCAATATAGTTTTATTTTATTTTATCTTAGTTTTATTTCATTTCTGTTACTTAAATTTATTTAATTTCTCGTTTTATTTTTTTATCTGCGTCCTGATTGTTATATTCTTGGTCACAGGTTACACACAATTGCTCATAGTATCAACATATTATTTCTCTTTACAATTGATTGACCTCACCCCTAGTAGATCCCTTAATTTCATACAACTCCCTCATTCATTTCAAATACTAAAGAACATTATTATTTATTTATGAAAATATTGTGTGTTAGATACTTAGATGGAGTTTAAATTTTTTAAAATAATACAAATAAAATATAACCTCAAATTTCTGTCATATTTGAATTTCTGTCATATTTTTTGACCAACAGCTAGGAAACAATGACATTCCTTGCGAGAATGCTTGCATTAATAAATTTAATAATATCAACATAATGAACCAACCTAGACTTGACATTGTATTTCTGAATGTAGCCCCCTACAATAGCTTTGTTTGGTGCAAATGAGTGAGTTTTTTCAATCCTCCAAAGACAAACAATGGAAACCATTTAAGTTTCTTCGTAAATGAGAATATATTTTTTTTTAAAAAGGTAGATGTTTGCTACCCGATTTCATTTCTGAACTCGAATTACAAATTTTGAATGGGGGGAGAACAGAATTAAACATAAAAACATAGCATAAACGAACAAAATGCATCAACGGGTACCGCGGGTTCGAGGAGCTATCGAACCACGGAGGCACACTATCCCTCCTCGGTTACCCCATGAGCCTCAGACGCCCTCCTCGAACCTAGATCTCGCCCGCCTCGGCAATGTACCTTCCCCAGTCACGTATGCACCTAAAAACATATCCCACATGTTTTCTTGGTACACTCGTGCCTCGTTGAAGATGGCGTCATTCCTTGTTTTCCAGATTGTCCATGCTCCCGCCGGAACGATGGATTGCGAGATCCCGCTTCGGCACTGCAGTTCCCCGCCCTCTTCATTTCTTTTCCAGCCTCCCACATTTCCTCCACCGTATGGAATGTGGTGCGTATACCCGTCTCTCTTCCCACCTTGGCCCAAAATTCCCGTGCGATTTGGCATGCGCAGAACAGGTGTGCAAGGCTTTCTGTGTCTGTCAAGCATAGCCCGCACGCTATCGAGTCCGCTGGAGTCCACCGTGCCCTATACTCTCTCGTGATTAGTCGTTCTAAGTATAAGAACCACATGAACACCTTAACCTTGACGGGGATCTTAGGTTTCCATATTTCACAAAACTTTGCATGCGTCCTGCGTTCCCTATCAGCCCTGCCCACCACCAGTTGTAAGCACTTTTTACTGAATGCTTCCCCGACGTCCGCGGCCTCCACTCGACCTGGTCTTCCTCATCTTCTCGTAGCTTTTGTCCTTCCAAGCGTGCCAACAGCATTGTAAGCTGCGTCATCTCCGACCCGCTAAGTCTGGCCCGCGCCAAGTCGATCGACCAACCCCCTGACCCTGGTGTGAAAAACTCCAACACCGTGCCCTCCTTCCGGGTTGCCAGTCGATAGATGTCGGGTGCCAGTTCACTGAGTCACTCCTCCCCGCTCCACCGGTCCATCCAGAAGTGGATTGTGCCCCCATTGCCAAGCTTCCAGCCAATCACCGTCTCTAGCACCCCTTGGTCCATGAACAACCCTTTAGCAAGTTGTGTGGCGCGTGTGTTCATCCCGGGCCATCGGCGCTCGCCTATGCCACCTCCACCATATCGATCTCTAAAGAGATGGCACCATAGCTGATTGCATCCAGTGATCCATCTCCAAACCCACTTTGACAGTAGGGCTCAGTTCATCACGCCGAGGTCCAACACCCCCAATCCTCCCTCCCCTTTAGTCTTGCATACTGTCCCCCAATCAACCATGTGCGGCGCCCTTCGTGTCCCGTCACCCCCTTGCCATAAGAAACACCTGCGAATACGGTTCACTCGATCGAGAATCCCTGCAGGTATACGAAACACCGATAGGAAGAATATCGGTAAATTCGACAACACTGCTTGGAGTAAAGTCAGTCGCCCCCCCCCCCCAACTCAGGAGCTTCCCTTTCCAACCCGCGAGTCGTCGATCGAAGCGTTCGATGAGTGGCTCCCAGTGCTCCTTCATGCGACCCTTTACAAGCGGCAACCCGAGATGCCTTGTAGGGAATGTCCCTCTCGCACACCCCATCCACCCTGCCAGCGCCACTTCTTCCTCTTCCGTGGTGTGAATCCCGAGCATGGTTGACTTCAAGAGGTTCAATCTGAGCACTGTGAGCAGCCCAAAACAGAACACAATAAATCTGAAGCCCCTCACACTGCCGCCCGATGTGTCGCTCAATAGGAGAGTATCATCGGCATATTGTAGGACCGTGACTTTCCTCCCCTCCATGGAATGTCCCTCTCGCACACCTCATCCACCCTGCCAGCGCCACTTCTTCCTCTTCCGTGGTGTGAATCCCGAGCATGGTTGACTTCAAGAGGTTCAATTTGAGCACTGTGAGCAGCCCAAAACAGAACACAATAAATCTGAAGCCCCTCACACTGCCGCCCGATGTGTCGCTCAATAGGAGAGTATCATCGGCATATTGTAGGACCGTGACTTTCCTCCCCTCCATGGAATTCGCTAAGCCCGTAATCCACCCAGCCTCCTCCGCCTTCCTGCATAGTCTCCGCAAGACATTGGCCACCAGTACGAACAAGATTGGTGATGGGGGATCTCCCTGGCGAGGCCTCTGTTGAGGGGAAAGAAGCCTGCAACTTCTCCGTTAACTACCATAGAGGCATGGGCCGTGTTGATGCACTGCCGAATCATCCGAATCCACAGCTCTTGGAACCCATGTTGCCTCAGTAGGTCCACCAAGAAGTCGCGATCCACACTATCGTACGCCTTTGCGAAGTCGAGCTTAAACACCAGACCCTTTCTTTTGTCTTTTTGCAAGGTCGACACTAGCTCCTGAACCGCTATAAATCCCTCCTGAAGCAGCCTGCCGGGCAGAAAAGCTAACTGCGAGTCTTCTACTAGCGCCCCACAGACCTCCTTCAATCGTACTGCCATTACCTTTGCAACAATCATGTACGCCCCATTTACCAAACATATCGGTCTGAACTCCTCGACGCGCATGGCTCCTTCCTTTTTTGGGATCAGCACAAAGTTTGACGCGTTGAGGCACCCTACGCTTTGGGTCCCCATGTGGAAGTCTGCGAACATTGCAACTAAGTCATCTTTGACTATGCTCCAGTATCGCTGGAAGAAGATAAGCCCAAACCCATCTGGTCCAGGGGCCTTATCTCCCTCTGCCTTTGCCAACGCCCATGAATCTCGTTCTCGGAGAAGGGCGCGTCAAGTGCTGCGCATTGAGTCGGACTTAACTTTGGAAGCTCCATATCCTCCCATGTGGGTTTCCACCCCCTCCTCTTACTGTATGCGTGCTTGAAATGCTCGACCAGTTTGGTCCGGATGTCATTTGGCTCCTCCCATATTGCGTCCTCTATCCTTAATTGCGTGATTCGGTTTGTTCGTCGTCTTTGACAGGCAGCCCTGTGAAAAAACTTGGTGTTGTTGTCCCCCGCACGCAACAATAGGGCCTTGGACATCTGACGCCATTCGATCTCTTCCATTTTGAGTATATCCGCTAGCTCACCCTTTAGTCGAGTCCGAGTGCGTCTATCGACCTCCTCGAGCGTGCCCACCTCCTCTGCTCGGTCTACATCTTGGATGGCACGGAGCAGCTCTTGCTTTTTGGCCACTCTTGCAGCCAGGACAGTCTTGCTCCACTCGCGTAGAGTTCGCTTTAAACGGCGGAGCTTGAACGCCACGCGTCGCGCCCCCCGTAGGCCGCTGGCGCTACCGTTCCATGAATTCCTGATGAGTTCCTCGATCCCCTCCACCTCGCACCACCAGGATGCAAAGCGGAATTGACCTGAGGCTTGTCTTGTTTCTTGCGAAGTGAGCAAAAGGGGTATGTGGTCAGATACCACCCTCGGAAGACCCTGCACAACACAGTTCGGGTGCGCGGTCTCCCACTCTTCGTCGACTAGTATCATGTCCAACCTTGCGAGGGAAGGGGACTCACGCATGTTGCTCCATGTGAACGCATGATTCGTAATTGGCAGGTCAATGAGACCCTCCTCTTCTATCCAATCCGAGAAAGCCGTCATTGCCGGCGTGACCTCACCCCCTCTATTCCTCTCCTCTGACCTCCGCAGGACGTTGAAATCACCCATAACAAACACCGGTACATTCCACCGTGCTCGACTTGCCGACATCTCTTCCTATAGCCCAGCGTGCTCCGCATCCTCGTGTGGGCCGTACACTCCAGAGCAACTCCACTGTTCGCCCGACTGCTTGTCCTCCAGCAGAATTGAAAGGCAAAACCTGCCCATGAATCTGTCCATCACCCTCCAAAATCCTGAGTTCCAGCAGAACAAAATTCCTCCTGATGCCCCCCTTGCTCCCTTGGCCTCCCATTCATCCAGTAATCCCGCCCCCAACTCCTGGAGAACTCTTCTGTCCACCGTCTCCATTTTGGTTTCTTGAAAGCAGCAAATTTGACGGGGTCGTTACCAAGTCTCTAATCGCCCTCCTTTTCACGGGGTCATTAAGGCCCCTAATATTCCATGTGATGCACTTAAACATGATCACTACTGTTCCCCTTGCGATGCCAAGACGCTGTCCCGGCTTCATGCTACCAACGCGTCGCTTGGGCTGTGAGTCGGCGATTCCTGCCGGTCCTCAGCCGATGCGCGATTCTCCACCTCTCCATTCTCCCGCCGGTCCTCCATGTCGTCCTGCCCGCTGACATCGTGCTCCCCCTCAAAGTCCTCCTGCACGAATGGCCCACATGGGCCAAACTCTCCGCGAATATTGTTCACGAAACCAGATATTTGTCTCTGTTCCTGCACTTTAAAGCCCAAGAGATGCGCTCGGCCCCGCGCCATCAGATCTCCTCCTGGGCCCTGCGGTCCACCGACCGCGTGTCGTCGGGACGGATTAGCTGGGTGCGTTTCCACTTCCTCCGCCGGCTCTCTCCTCCCCTCCTCAACGACCACCTCGTCCCTTGGAGTGCACTCCGCCACCAAATGTTCCCCGCTAATATTACGTGCATGGGGATCGAACGACCCAAAGTAAATTGGTTTGGGTGTCTCTATTTGCACCCCTCAGAATGGGGTACACACCCCTCATAAACGGATAATGCACAAAAGATCCGTTTATAATCGAATCATATGCACACCCCATTTAGATCATTCGCGACACTATCAGTATCGACATTTGGTATTTATGTCGACAGTGATTGTGTCGCAAGGTTCAAAAAACTAAACTCGTAGCATTTAAATCATTCGCGACACTATCAGTGTCGACATTTGGTATTTATGTCGACAGTTATTGTGTTGCGGAGTTCAGAAAACTATGCTACACTGGATCATTCACGACACTATCAGTGTCGATATTTTGTATTTATGTTGACAGTGATTGTGTCGCGAGATTCAAAAAAATGGTGTTTAAATGATTTCATTGTTTTTTTGTTGGGTGTATAAAAAAAGGGGTGTGCACCCCATTTTGAGGGGTGCAAATAGAGGCACCCAATTGGTTTCAAACTTTCCATACCCGATTGGTCTCGGTGTATCCATCTCCATTGTTGCGTCGGACCCACCAAGTGCGACCCACCCATCCCCTTATTAGACCTCTCCACAGGCCCACAATCCGGCCCACTCAAAATTCCATCGCCCTCCTTGTCTTTCTCACCCTCAGACCCACTAGACAAACCAGGGGACTTTCTTCCTGTGTCAGGCGCTGCCTCGGTGTTCCCCACTCCAGGTGCCCTTTCCAGCTCACCCACTACCCCCTTGTCAGGATTCACAGTCCTTCGCCGATTTTCCTCGGACATGACAGAGTATAGACTGTGATCGAGGATGGTCGCCAGGCCTTGCGTGTTTGACTTCCCTTCCCTTGTACGACTACCGTCACGTGCCTCGTCGTCCACGCCTGCTCGCGCGCCGCTACGGCGTGGCTCGCGCCGAGCCGATCTCGACAGGTGACTGGATTGTCTCTTCCTCCTCTTCGCCTCCCTCCCCCTGCTCATCGCCTCGTCGGAGCTCCTGCTGCACCGCGTCTGGTGGCCCCTCACCAGTTCGGCCCACGACATCTTAGACATCATAGGCGTCCTCGTCGCCTCCACCTGTATTTGATATGCCTCCCGACCGTACGCCAACACCATTGTTTTCGGCCATTTCCGCCAAAGCCCGGCCACCAGCGTGATCTCCGTGAACGTCAACCCCTCTGGTCTATCCCCTGTCGACCTACCTCGGTAACATTACCTAGTCCATGCATGAGTTTACACAGACATTCCTTCTCTTGCCAATGCAGTGGCAGGCCCCCCAAGCGCAACCTCCACCTAAATGTTTCCGATGGTGAAGCGCTGAACTCGGGTGACCATGCCACCATCTTCAGAGTTCCCCTTCTTCCCTGCAGGACTCCACGCCTGATCATGCGCCCTCGTAGTTGAGGGTTCATAACCTTTACGAGAAAGGTCCCATGGCCCAAGTTCCTCTCCAAGGACCAATACCTTGTTCCCCAGCACTCTCCAATCTCGAATATCACCTCCTCTCCCGTCGGCGCCCAACCCACCGCCGTGAACACCATACAGCATCTCATCACCCTCTCTGCTTCGCACGGGTTGAAGCAGTCTCCCAGTTGGATCTCCAGTGCTCCCTCCTACTCCACTTCGCGTCCCCTTCCCTTCCCTCCCCTGCCTGCCTTGCATGCGTACGACATATGGCCTGTCCCCCCGCAACGCCGGCACGACATGGGTTCCCTGCAAGAGTTACTCCAATGCCCCGACCTCAGGCATCGGAAGCACCTCGAGCTGTGTAACCTCGGCAACTCCGCACCCCTCGTACGCCCCATCTCCATCCGTTCCCTCCTTCCAGACATGCCGTTCCTGCCTTCCTCTGTTCGCCCTCTCCGCCTCAGCCTAACTTTCCAGCCTTCCTCCGTCGCACGCCTCTCCACCCACCGCGCCATCTCTGTTGCTCTCGTATATCAGTTTGATTCCAATGATGATTCGAGTTCCTATGCTCTGCTTCCCTCTACCCTCTCTTCTCTGCTCACGCTCATGCTTCTATGCTTATGCAAAGTAAGCTGCAAAATTGACTGTGCATGTATAGCACCTTTACATCAATTATTCACGTCTTACATCACAGGGGTTTACTTTTTATCTAATTGTATGCATACACATTTTATCTAATTCTATTTCTGATATTTTGTGATTGTTGTTATTTTACTAAATTTTTGCCGAAGACATCTGAATGATATATAGTATGCATATTATCTTAACAAACTTATTTCGAGCTACCTTGCCATTGGTTGAGAGACATTCAGTATTAGTTATTTCCCTATTTGCCATTTGTTGTTGCAGTCATTTTATATATATTAACATGTTATTTGGAGTATGAAATTCTTGAATGTATTGCTCTATAAAAAAAACTTGCACAACTCACATGGCAATATCCATCTTCCATAAGGATCTCATGGTTAAGATTGTCAAGAGCACTTTACAACTGATCCTTAAAATGTGTTCCTGCATACTCTTTGCAAAAATAAAATAATATTCTCAAAACTTGTATGAACATTTTGTTTTTTGTTATTTTTATTCAACTTCACCACTTAACATGCGGACCTACATTACCCACAACATGTAGAAACACTTGACCACAAATTATAATGCACTTTTAAACTTACTAGTTATTGTGATACCACTATGTGCAGATGCACATAAATAAAGTCTAAATTTTTTTTAGTTAATATTAATGTCAAACTCCTCTCTTAACCTTTTTAGTTACAATAACATCTTGGAAACATAATAATAACTTTAAATGCAAAAAATCTTTTTAATGTCTCTAGCTTAATATTAATATTTTGATATTTAGTATCAGGAATCAATTTGAAGTTAATTTCATGAAAAAATTGTTTTTCATCAAAAAATCCGCATTCATGTCAAAAATCGTTCTAATTTTATTTTAAAAACACGGATCGAGAGAGAATATAAAAGGAATATTTTTATTCGGAATACCCGTTTAAGTACAGTGATCGATCAATTCAACTTACTTTAGCGGAATGTCCAAACGCGCAACCCAACGGAGCCTAAGTGTCTAGGTTAAATAGGAGTGGCTCTCATTGACCTGGATAAGGTGGGGTGGGGTGAGGCGGATATTGCTCTATAAACTTTATAAATCCTTTCACTCATGGCGTGAAATCTGACTATCAAAATTGATACTTGGGTTTTAGTCCGGTGTAAGAATTTTTTTACCCAAAAAAATTAAAAAAAAACTAATCCCATTTGTTAGAGATCCGGAATGTACGATATATTAGATATGATTTGAAAAAATATTTATACAACATATGTTATAAAAATGAATTTGTATTATATGGAACACACTTTCATACACATACATGGCTTATATTATCCTTTCTGATTTTGGGAAAAATCGATACAGGTCCTTGTAAAGTTATTTTACTAAATCGGTTTTAACCTCTGTAAAATAAAATCTCAATTTTAAATCATCTCTACATTTGATTCCTATGTTAATATTTAAACATTATTAGAAAAATATCGTTTCAGTCTCTACCATCACCTCAACTAACCAAGTACATGGTTGATCTTAACTACATATTAAAAGTTAAAAAATGTTATCACTCCTTATTTTTGAAAAATCGATATATCTCTCTATAAACTTATGAAAATAACTAAATCTTTTTAGACGATATTTATTTTAGTTTCTATTGTAATCGAAATTAACCAGATTTGTAGTTGAAACACTGTAATACCCTTTTACAATTTATTTGACAAATTACTGTAAGACACTAACCAGATTTGTTGTTGATTTTAAAGAGATTTTTACAGAAAAGTTTTCTCATTTTCATAAGTTTTCAGGGAGTTGTACCATTTTTTTAAAAATATCGTTAGTGAATATATGATAGCAGGAGAATTTTCAAGAAAAAATAAGGGCATTTTGGTCATCAAAAGGACTAAATCGAATTTTTTATATTTTACTGGGACTTATTTTAATGTATTTTCTGGAGTAATTTAATCTAACAGAAAAAGGAGACTAAATGAGTCATTACCCAGCCTACTTATATACTTTCTGTAAGGGTTACGATTTGTGAAATGTGATTTTCAAATTAAACAAAGTTTTTTTTATAGGGATTAACACTGATTTAGCTAACTTTTCAAGGAATCATATCAATTTTTTAACAAACGAGCCAAGCCATTTACCGAGCTTTTCACCAGCCCATGAGCCGAACTTATTATATAAATATAGCACATCCAGATATAGAATCGAGCCCGAACCATCTGATAAACAGCCGAATTAAGAGGTCAACACAACGCGAAGTTACCACCTTAGGGATATATGCCTGCAATTTACTCTCCCAACATTCAATGCAAGAAATGGACGAAAGAACATATTAATTCTCCCCCTTATCGCCTCCCTCCCCCTGCTATCGCCTGTCGGATCTGCTGCCCCGCGTTTGCCCCTCACAGTTCGGCCCACAATCTTAAATCAGGCGTCCTCGTCGCCTCCACCTTATTAATGCCTCCCAACCACGCCAAATGTTTTCTATGAAGGCCATTTGCAAAAACAAAGCCCGGCCACAGCGTATCTCCGTATGCACCCCCTCTGGTCATCCCCTTCAGACCTATGTAAACCTATATGCAGAGTTTACACAGACATTCCTCCGGCAATAGTGGCAGGCCCCCCAAGCGCAATCATAAACTCTTTGCTTTCGATATGAAAGTTCGACTCGGGTGACCATCTCCATTTAAACATAGTTCCCCTTAGCTCCCTAGACTCCACGCCTGATATGCGCCCTTAATTAGGGTTTACCTTTACGAGAAATCCCATGGCCCAAGTCCCTTCCAAGGACCAATATTTTCCCCAGCACTCTATCTCGAATATTTATTGTCCCGTCGGCGCCCAACCCACCGCCGTGAACCATTTATAAATTACCCTCTTTTCGCAGGTTGAAGGTCCCAGTTTGATCTCCATGCTCCCTTACTCCGCTTCGTGTCCCCTTATCCCTCCCCTCCCCTGCCTGCGCATGCGTACGACAATGGCCTTCCCCCCGCAACGCCGGCACGAATGGGTTCCCTACAAGAGTTACTCCAATGCCCCGACCTCAGGCATCGGAAGCCTAGCTGTGTAACCTCGGCAACTCCGCACCCCTCGTACGCCCCTTATCCGTTCCCTCCTTCCAGATGCCGTTCCTGCCTTCCTCTGTGCCCTCTGTCGCACTTTAGCCTTCCTCCGTCGCACGCCTCTCCACCCACCGCGCCATCTCTGTTGCTCTCGTAAAGTTTATTCCAATTATTCGATTTATGCTCTGCTTCCCTCTACCCTCCCTCGCTCACGCTCATTTTTGTTATGCAAATACTGCAAAATTCTGTAAATGATCACCTTTATATTATATGGATCTTAACAGGGGTTTACTTTTTATCCCAAGATAACAAATTGGATGGGGTAATTCTATTGGAAATAATGTTTTCGTGTGTTATTTTACTAAATTTTTGCCGGACATGTGAGAATGATGAATGATTTATTAACAAACTTATTTCGAGCTACCTTGCCATTGGTTTAGAGGATTCACTATTAGTTATTTCCCTATTGCCATTTGTTGTGGTCATTTTATATCTATTAACATGTTATTTGGGTAAATTCTTCGAGTGAAAGTATTTTTAAAACGAATGCACAACTCATGGCAATATCCATCTTCCATAATCTCATGGTTAAGTGTGAAGGGATTGTACAACTGTCATAATGTGTTCCTATTTTTGAGTAATTAGGAGGGATATATAATAATTCTCAACTTGTATGAACATTTTGTTTTTCTTGCTAAGAGATTTTTATATACCACTTAACATGCTGACCTAATACCCAAAATATAGAAACATTGACCACAAATTAATAATGCACTTTTATAGGATTATGAAAATCTTTACATATATCAAGTGGTAACATAATCCTTTTTATCCCACCTTAATCAAAATAGAGTACAAAATATATTCTAATGTCCTCAACGGATTATATTTTGAATATCAAACCTTTCATAACCTTTTTACGTATTCCATTATCCTAAGGCTCCGTTTAATACCAGATTGAAAATGATTTTAATAAAACTGTTTTTTAAGATGATTTAGACCTTACTTTTTTGGTTTTTTTTTTAATTGAATAGCAATGTAGGTTTAATGGGTAGAAAAAATTGCTTTTAAAAAAAATGATTCTGACAAAAAGGATCCTCTTTTTGAGATTTTAAAAACCGGATTTCGAAAGAGAAATAAAAGGAATAGTTTTTTATGCCGGATATGATCCGTTTGGTTACGCGTTTGGGGATCAAATTTAACTAGTTTGTCTAAGTTAATAGGAGCGTCACATGACCTGTTGAAATGTATGTCACATATTAGAATAAACTTTATTTATATCCTTTCACGAATGGCGTGAAATTCTTAAATTAAAATGTTGTACTTGGAAGTTTTAGTCCGGTGAGTCTTTTTTACCCAAAAAAATATGAAAAATAAAAAATATCCCATATTGAATGGAGTGTGGAATGATATTAGAACTATCCTATTCAAAAAATATTATGATAATCAATTTTAAATTAATAAATATGTTACATGATGTTCATAAATGTATGTATTATAATATAATATAAATAAGATTAAGATACTGTAAATAAATTTTAATGGAATTGAATAGAAATGTAAGGGTAAAATGATCTCAATTTTAATTCTATAATCTCTAATATATTCGACTTTGTCACAAAATTCTATAAAATAAATGTTACAATTTAAACAAAAACACACAGCTTAATCAATAAACAAACAAATGATCAACCGAAAAGCAAAAAAAGCACAAAGATCTGAGAGAGAGAGAGTCGATATATCCATGGACCTTTATTAGATATGGATGATGATTAAGGAGGAGAAGATGAGAGGATTTAAAATGTTAAGAATTTGGAAATGGAATGGTCTTAATTTTAGGGTCATACAAAATCTATTTTCTAGATTTGATGAGTGATGAATTTTCATTTGAAGGTTTTAATAGTCCAATTGACTCCGAATGAATCATGGGATATTTTTTATTTTTCATATTTTTTTGGGTGATAAAGGGATTTGAAATGCCAAGTGTAGAAACAAAAACTATCTTAATCCGTTATGACTTTAGCCGTCGGTAAATAGGTGTATTAGCGACAGACTAAGTCCGTCGGGGTTTCTCTACTCAACATAAAAAAAGGTGAGGTTATAGCCACCCTATGAGTTATTCTATTAACCCCGTTTATTTCTTATATCTAACATATCGTACTAGTTCGACATAGAAGATGTCTTCTACATTTAAGATAGCTTGACGTGTATCATGTCGATCTAGAACTAAGATACCTTATTTTCAGTTTGACATAGAAAATATTTTATTAAAAACCGTGATACATGAAACATCATGTTTTATATAATATAAACGTTATCAATTTCTATATAACCATCAAATTATGATCATTTATTATTTTTTTTATAACGCCTCAAAACCGTGATGATAAAGGATGTATGCTGCATACATCGATCACCTAATATAATAATATAATTATTGTCATACATTACCATAACTTCAAGACAAATAAAACATCCCCTGCCCCCCAAAAAATATATACATATATACAAACGTACAATCTATTAAGCGAAAGAGAATGTGCTTCTTCTCTTTGGGCAAATGGTAATTATTAACACAAAATTAAAAAAAATAACAGAAAATTAAAGATACATTGAATCCTCCCAATGATCATAAAAAAAATTGATGAAATAGTAGGCATGTGGCTTAATGATCAATGGATTATTGCAAAGTACTGTTTCCAGAAAATGAAAGTCACAATGTTACACATGCCCCATGTTTTTACATCAGACGTACATCTTTGAGTTGTACGGATTTTCATGGAAGGAAACAGGGCCTGAGATTGACAAATGAAATGGGGGGGGGGGGGGGGGGACATGTTTGTAAAATGACCCCTAAATTCATTTTTTTTCCTAATTTTTATTATTAAAAAATTTATATTGTTAAAAATTTAATTTATATTTTTTCAAACAACTGAGCCTATAAAATAAAAACTAACATAATATATAGATAAGTTTTTAAAAATTAAACAAAATAATTCAAAATTAACAAAAGAAAACACAAAATTCCAATTAAGTAGGGATAAAAAACAGAAATTAAAAGAGAAGATAAAAACAAATAAAAAAAAGTAAAAATTAAAATTAAATACAAAATAAAATAAAATCCAATAAAATAGGGATAAATAACATTTTTTAGATTTTGTGGCCCTTGAAAAGGTGTTGTGGCCCTTGAAAAGGTGGTGCCCTAGGCTATTGCCTTGGTTGCCTATCCTCTGGGCCGGCCTACATGGAAATATTAGAAATGACCAACCCCACTCCCCCCCCCCCCCCCCCCCCCCCTCCCCTCATAGGAGAACACATGTACAACACAACAAATGCACAAAAAAAAAGCCAATATGCAGTCTGCATCAGCAACCCTAGCTTTTGCATTGGTTCTCATTGTGATGGCTCACAAAACCCACGCCCAGAACAGCCCACAAGACTTCCTCAACGCCCACAACACCGCCCGGGCTCAGGTGGGTGTCGGGGCGGTGGCGGCGTACGCGCAGAACTACGCGAACCAGTTGGCGGGGAAGTGAATTAACTCAAGCTATCCAATGAATCGGGCGTACAATAAATGATCCAGTTTCATATGATTTGCAATTGTATACGCACTAACAAACAAAATCCCACTGAATACTTGATGTAAATGAACATTGTGTCTATGGTCACAACGACCAGAAAACAAACGTAGCAACGTTTGTAACAAACCAACAGTGACCACATTTTTGCTGCCCATCAAAATTGTAATTTCAAGTACAATTTAGTTGTTGGAAATAGTCAATCAATCCAATTTTTTTGCATATACCTTATATCTGATCTATGGTGTTCATTTTGCATGGGCCCACAACCAAAAATATTTTATATTATCTGTGAAAAAATTATTTTGGACAAAGTGGCAACATATGATTGATCTTAAATTGTTTTTATTTATTTATAATATTTCCCCTTCGAACAAGGATCAGTATAGTGCAGTAGATTCCCAAGTCTTCCCAAGTAGGCCTGTCAACGGGTCGGGTCTAGACCCGGATCCGACCCGACCCGGACCCGACTACACGTGTAATATACCCGACTCGATTTGGACCCGACCCGAGTTGGACCCGACCCGGCGGACCCGAACAAACAAACGGGTCGGGTCCGGGTCCACCCCGCCCCGACCCGTTGGACCCGAGACCCGATTGTTTTATTAATATATGCTCATATATTATAAGACTATTAGTATCAATTGATATATAATTTTATTTCTTATTTAACTTATGTTTATATCTATAAGTTCATAAATCATAATCATAATATTTTTTTCGTTGTGTTAATGTTACAACTTGCAATAACTTGATTGTTTAATATGTAATAAACTTAGTAATGTATTTTCGTCGGTTTGTTTTGGACAATTAACTTATTCGCTTTTGAATTTGTATAATTAATTAGTTTGTTGCATGATGTATGTTTATTATTTTAGTTAATATGTTAGTGTTTATTGTTTTGAATGTTGTTTAGGTTAATATTGTTTTGAATATTTGTATAATTAGTTATCTTTATTGTTTATGTTAATATGTTTTTTATATTAGTGGTTATTGTTTTGGATATTGTTTAATAATTCATTTACTTCTTTTGAATTGTATGAGATTATGTTCAAACATAATCTCATTAATAATAATGTTTTATTACAAAAATTTTCAAATAGAATTATAAAGCAAACAAATACACGAGATCTTCCTCTCTTTTTTTCTTTTTTTTGTCAACCATCCGGGTCGGGTCGGACCTGGACCCGACGGGTCCGGGTCCGGGTCCACATTTCCCCAGACCCGCCGGGTCCTAGATTGGACCCGGACCCGTCGGGTCTTTCCACGGGTCGGGTCCGGGTCCACCCCAACCCGACCCGGACCCGACCCGTTGACAGGGCTGTTCCCAAGTCTTACTAGTATAAGATAAAAATATGGGACTTCCATCTTTCCAAATAAAATATTCAAAATGTCAATTTTGGACCTTTATATTTTTGGCTGGTTGTGCAAATGTTCAACCCGGTCACATAGTTGTCCCTCCAATAGACGTGGATGCATTAACACAGGCACTCCATTTGATTGAATATAACATTTCAGTACCTTTGAAAATCAAAATATTAAAATAATGTCTGCATAGCAACATGACAACTTAATACTGAAAAAGTCAGGTGAAGTTGACCTAATTTATGTTGATTTTTTTCCCATGAAATGAGATAATTGTAATGTTCGTGGTTACTTATAATTTCCCTTCTAATATTTTTCTCTTTTTTATCACATGTACACCTGGCTGTTACAAGTAACAATACCATCCACACCACCTACATACACCATCCCCTAAAAATAGTAGTAAATAATATAAAAAAAAAACAAAAACATCAAAATTAAAAGACACAAAGATGAATCCCTGTAACCCTTGCCCATTTCAACCAAGCAATAGGAACTCACTTTTCAAAGTCCCCCTCTTACTGCCCATCAAATGGTTAAAAACTAAAAAGAAGAAAAAAAATACAAAATAAAATCAAAACTTATTAGCCCTCACATATATCTTAATAAGGCTCAACGAATAACCATAACAGACCAGTCGCCTATCTCCAAAGCTTCACAGACGTGTCATGGCTTGCCGACGCAACCATTCCGCTGACGGGAGACTGGGCCAATGCGGCGATCAAACCATCGTGCGCTTGCACCGTCATGCACTTGTTCTCCGTCATGTTCCACAACTCCAGTGACTGCGATTACGACGAACCATGAAAATTTAAAAAAAAAATTGAAAGCAACTTTCATTCTCCATCAGATGAATACTACAAGAAACTGGGTTTTTACCTGGTAACCCCCTATAATGAGGAGGTTAGAATAAGTTGGATGGAAGATACACGAATGGAATTTGTTCCCATTGGAGCTCAGCTCATGAACAAGATCTCCATTTCTGATTGACCAGACTCTCACAGAATCCTGGCTCACAGAGGCTAAATATTCTCCATTAGCATCCCAACATACTGAGTGCACCTCTTTTCCATGGCCCTACAAAGAAGAGGATATGGTCAAATGCTAGCACGAGCCAAACTTGATGATGTATGGTCTTTCATTTATTTAAATTTGGGGAAATGATCTAAGCTGGGTATTTTGAAAAATTAGAATAACCACTCGATGAATAATCAAGATTAGGCCCCTGCTAATGTGGGATTCTTTGCTCATTTGGTAGCATTGTTTTTTTGTGCGCAAGGCTTGGTGTAATGCCAACATAACTTACATATAACAGGTATTAAATGTGGTAAACAAAAATATACAGTCAGATACCTGTAAAGTGTAAGACTTTCTATCCGTTTCGACATCGAAAACAGAGACCATGTTATCAGCTGCAGCAGCAAGATATTGTCCAATTCTTGGCTGAAATCTCACTTGAGCTGTACCACCCTGACCAATTAACGGTGTATATCCAAAAACACAGATCAGAAACAAAACACCACTCCCCCAAAACCTTTATATGTATATAAAAGAATATAATAAGTATAGTAAAAATTGAGAGTTCTAGACGAAACCTTTGAGATACGTGTGCATGAAAGCTGGTTGATGTTCCAGTAACGCATTTCACCATTGCCATCACAAGAGCAGAAGAGATCAGTCTTCTTCGGATGGAAATCTAGTGACATCACAGGGAAATTATGTCCGCTATATGTCTTCACTAGATAGTCTGGCTGCAAACCATATTATTTATAAATAAGATTAATTCAAACATCACAAAGTTGAAAATGGGAATTTTTAAACAGCTCAAGTGGCATAATTAGCCGATTTAAAAAAAAAATGAAACAACCAACTGTTAAGTGTGAACAGACAAATAACAAAATAAAGAAGCCAACGGTAATCCAGGTCAATCAACTTGTTGCAAGAATGGTTTCACTGATTAAACTTACCATGTTATTAGGGGGCATTAATTCATGGAAAATAATACATAATGAAATTTTGAACGGACATATCAATTGTCTGCATATCTACATACAAATTGTTCTGCAAAAGCACCTAGCAACATCCAGGTAATTGGAGAACTATAGGAATTATAGCATGCAAAAATCTTTCAAAATTTATAAACATTGAATAGATGAGGACAGGCACTAATATAATAGGTTTAGCACATCAAGCACAAACCCTTGGGAAACAACCTAGTTCCGTAAAGCCAATCCCAGATCAATCAGAAACAGCCTTTTTTTAATGCTCTATAATCTGAGAGGAGAATTAAATTGGGAGATTTTTTTAGTAAAGCTTTCCTAATTCAATTTAACTTAAATGATAACCTAATTCAAATTAAATGAGATTCATTGTCCGCTACTTTCAGTAATCGCCTGCAAAGTTAAATTCTGTGATTCAGTATGGCTGGTGGCATCTAATATACCTTGCCACCTACCACAACTTATATTGTTAGCATTCAAATCCGCCTCTTTTAGATAAGATTCTTTTTGAGGTAGAAAGTAATATAAAAGTAAGACATCAACAATCATTTTCTACACTTTGCACATAATCAAAGGAGCTCAGTCACCTCTCCAATTCCCTGGGAAGTTCATGGTCATGATTCAATTGTCTGTCTAATGCAAATTTCCTCAACTAAAATTGGATTCAATGGAATCTGCAGAACAACATTTTCAGGATCCATTTGCTTTCGAGGAGAAAACATGATAACAATGATCATAGACAAGCTTTAATAAAAAAAATGAATAAATGAAAATTGATTACCATCAAATCACGTAAAATAGGGCTATATCTTCAATCAAAGAATAACTGAATGATGCAAAGAAACAGAAGTGAAAACATCCTGGAGAAATACACTCTACAGATTATATATTTCTACAAGTAAAAGAGTATCCAGTAATCATGTACTCATGGAATTCAATTTTACTTGCGATCGATCAGAAAGAGAATGAAATCATACTTTTGCTGCATCCCACAGCCGCACAGTTCTATCAAATGAGGATGTTGCCAGCTGTGTTGAACTTGGTCTAAAGCGAATATCCGTAATTATAAGAGCATGTCCTTCTGGTGTGCTCTCTGTTTTTAGTGTGTCCATGTTCCAAAGTACAACCTACCAACAAATACACAGACTAATCAGACACCCATTTTCTACATAATTAAACCAATGTAATAACTGACAAAAGTTTCAAGAAGATATCTCCAAGTCGTTAATGTAAATTTAGTAAAAAGATGAGATGGTCCCATTAGTGTTTGTCAGTCTCCAATGAGGGACGCTTAATTGCTCACAACACCTCACATGTTAAACATGTGAGGTGCCATGTGTCAACCTCTAATTAGGAACATGATGACAAAAAACTGATGGGATCCAGGCATTGACTGTATCCCATCCCTAAAAAGATACGTCTTGTGATTTCTATAACCAAAAAAGGAGCAGCTAGAAACATTCAACTTCCTTAATGAAATTTCAATGTGAGGATTCACATGATCCAAGTGAGCCAGAAGGAACACAATGATTTTGATTCAATTACGGACATCATCTCTTTTGTGTAAGACAGAAAATAAATACATTAGAAAAGAGAAACAATGAAAAGATTTAAATCTTCAATCCATATCCTTCATCACCTTCACTTCTAGAGGCTTTCAACTTCTTGATGGGAGTTCATCCATCAAAAGTGACCTTTAGTTTAATCAGAATGCTAAAATCATAGCTCCAGATGTCAGTGATTTATACCCAAGTTTCTTGAACTCGTTTAATGAAAGGAGGTTTTAAGTATTCAAGATGTTTCAAGGGATTTTCATGTTTCAAAGTTTTTTTTCGGGAACTTGATGTGGAGTACTTTCCAAATTCTAGCTGGCTTTTACATATTAAAAAAATAAATCAAACAATGGGATAAGAATAAAATTTTACAGTGAACTGTTCAGAAGACCATTAGCTTCTGTGTTTACGTATAGAAGCAAGCAGAGCAGCCAACTGTGTATTAAATTTGGCTTGTATCCATGAACCTCCATAAAACATCATTCTATTTAATTTAGAAAATTAATACTGTAAGTATGGTGTTAGTTAATCCATAAAGAACACACCCAGACCCTTTGAAAATAAGGCATATTGAGGTTTATATATACATATGTATACATGTGTGTGTGTATGGAAGTGCCAAGGATCTCCAACAATCAACTTATGCATGAACTATGTCTCCAACAAAACAATTTATCAAAAACGAAGAATTCATACAATAATAGCTGCAATTACCTTCTTCTCATGCCCAGCACTGGCCAACAATTTACCATCTGAAGAAAAATGGCAGCAGACAACTTTGCTATTGCTCGTACAGATGCGGCCAACTTCTTGGAAGGTAAATGCTAAAAGGTAGAACATGTGTTATTGAAACAACCAGAAAACACCAAATAACTTAAAAACAGAAAAGGAAAACAGAAAAGCAATAAAATGAGCAATTACATTTTGAGTGATCTGTTTTGTGATCTGTGGGGCTTCTTTTAAATGCACTAAACACATCCCTCATTTCTCCATCATCATGTGAGAGAATTGATTCTACGTTATCAAGGGAACTAACATCCCCAAAATTTTCCATATCATCCTGAATGAAAGAACAAATGGTAATAAAGATTGAATAGACTTTATGTAAATTAACGCTTTAACGCAGAAAAGAAATTTTATACCAGTTGATTAGAAGAAGAAACAAGTCCACCAGCTCCATCTGTACTGTACATCATTAAACTCTTGGGCATGTTGTTAACTTGTTGTAGACCTCCCCCCAAGGCCCCTCCATCACCCGATGTATGAATAGACGGAGTTGATGGAGGAGAGATCGAAGGACCAATTGTATTTCCTGTACCCGTGCTGTTTGCAGCTCCAGAAGCAGATTGCTTCCTTTTTCTGTTATTCTGACATCACTTTAAGCAGTTAATAGAAAAGGAACTAGTACGCTTGATCAAAAGAAAAAAAATCGAAATAGCTGAAAATCATATTACATTATCTAGACCAGATACCTGTTGCAACTGCTGCTGCTGCTGAGCAGAGGACTGCTGCATATGAGCCAACTTCATCTAAGAAAAGCATAACGGGATGTTAAAACAAATGTAGTAGAGTAATACAACAGATTTCCGTACAGGATCTATGTAAAGAGAACACTCCTTGTCCTGGTTTTGGAGGCCTATTGATACCCTTGTCCATGTCTGACATGAAAAACAGGAACATTTATAGCATTGAGCCTTCTCATGTCATTGTTGCATCAATTTTGCACACAATTCAAAACCAAGTTAAACAAGACTGGCAGAGTTCCTAGTTATTTAACATGCAAATATCAGTTGGTGAGTCGTGACTGATACCACTTAGTTCAGATAGATGGCATCATGATCAGGATTTCCTTAAATTTCATGTACATTCCAAAATCTCTGGATCAAGAAGACCCATAAAATCCTCGCCTTCTCTAGTTATGGGAAACCACCGGTTTGGGTGATGTAATCATGGGCTTGACTGGTGTTGGGGTTTTCCCCGGTTTGTTGTATTTCTTGTTTTCAAATTTTCCCTCTTCTCCTCTCTTTTTGTTAGGAGATCCCTCGTCTCCTTCTATTATGAGATTTCTTCTTTTTTTTTTATGACGGAGGGACCTTCCAAAACAGGACTTGATGAAAAATAAATATTCCGAGGTTTCTTATAATAAGATTCTCCTATCTCCTTCAAAAAAAGAAACCCATATAATCATCAATATCCCATATAGCCCAGTATCAACATAAACTTCTAATATCAAAGTGTGGCCAGAGATTCAAATCTCTGGACCATGAAGAACCACAAAATCATCAATATCTGTAAAGCCCAGTATCAACATAAACTTCTGATGTCAAAGTGTGGCCAGAAATTGTTGCTAACATGCCAACTTATGATCCCTCAGCCAGGAAAAAATAGTAATGTTAATTTTGTTGTCAAATTGGCCAAAAATTTTAAGCCAAACATAAATATTAAGCTAATGGTGTTCAAGAAAGAAGACAAGAACTGCCACTTGATGCAGATTGAGGAGGCCAGGTGGGCAAAGATATGCTCATTTATGGCTACTAATAAAATAACATGGATTTAAACAACAAAAACACCTTTATTTTGCTGATTAAATAAAATCTCAAAATATTCAATAATTATTTCAATGAGTAAATAACTATAATTTAAGATCAACTTAATACGAGTCCCCACTATATGCTAACATCTGTGGATGTAAGCATGTCGGAGAGTGTTTTGATATGGTAATAATTCCAGACCGTAATGTGTACACGAAAAGTACATAAGAAAATATATGTATGTACAAGACAGACACAAGAAGATGCAGGAATATCACAACATAGAGGCAATGAACACATACAGCTACAAAATTAAAAGGAAAAAAAAAAGATGGTAGATATCTGTAACTCATAGACACATGCACAAAGATCAAAGCAAACTATACATTGGATCCTGAATGTCCCTGATTTGTACAGTTGTACCTCACCTTTCAAGCTTCAGTATGCAGGACAGATGCAAAGCCAAAGTTACATATAAAAATAATAATTTAATTCTACATTAATGATGAAAATCAGTTTTGATTATATCAGTAATGCAGCTCTTTTTTATATATTCATCACCTAATACACACATGAAAGCAACTATCTTATTGTAACAACTATCTTCCTTAAAGATAAAAGGAATTTTTATAGCACCAGAAAAACTAACCTTCATTATAATTTCTGTTTGATCCTGAGAAGTCACTCCAACATTTGGCGAAGTTGATTGGCTGGGAGAACCTATCAAATCATTGTTTTCAGTAAGTTGGGAACATCTTTTCCATTCAGACTACCACTAGATAACACCCTAAATTTCCGAGGATTCAATTTTCTGAAGTAGGGAACATTACCAAGATTCCCCTGCACCTGAGCCTGTGCGAAGAGCTGCTGCTGCCGCTGGGGGATCAACATTTGAGACTGATTAGGTGCTTGCAGAAAAGGCCTATGTACTTGTGGGCTAAAGCTTGGACGTAGTTGATCAATCCCCTGAAGATTTTGATAATTTGATGTATCAGTATTCATGCTCCTAAAAACAGAGAAGTTATATTCAAATCAGAATTATGATATAATCTTACAGTTAAAGGCCAGCCACCCTTCATATGAAGACTACTGACTCCTTGGTTCATTCCTACAGAAAGGATGAAGCAGAAATATCAAGATTTTGTTGTTTTAATAATTGACACATCAAACTAATTTTTATGAAGAAAATACCAAATAATATAAACAAAGGATCCTTAACAATCAATGAATTTACAGTACTTAAAATAATTCCACAGTACTTAAAATGAATTTACTTTTCATTCTTTAAAGTCTCAGGCATAACCAATTGCTTTAAAATAATTCCACAGTTTCACCAAAATTTTATAAATATCCTCTGCAATTAACTTAAAGATGCTTTGTTAATCTCAAAGGTCGTAAAATCATTTAGAACCAAATTAACCAATCAATTGGGTGATAAATATCCCATTTTTCCAGGCATTTAGGCATGCAACATTGCCTAATTAAGCTATAAAAGAGAAACTGAATGGACCTTGGAAGATTCAATAAGGCTAAGTACAAGATCGGGCAAAGGCTCACTAGCCTCACTTAGAACTTTTTTTTACTACTCAAATCATGTCCTACTCTTTGATTTTTGGATGGTTTCTCAGAAATTCATTTGCATAATGTTTTGCATAGCTGAAGCCAATATTTATAGGAGAAAAGAAAAGATAAACAAGCAGAAAAGTTTTTGTCATATCTGGTGGTTAAGTATTGTCAACTATGAAAATAAAAGAATCACAGTAGCAAAGAAAAAGAAAAAGCGGAAGCTGGATAATTTTACGAAATTATTTTTTATGTTAATTATTTTGAAGAATAGCTTGAAATTTTAAAGAAAGTATTAGATGTTATCCAAGGAACATTTGATAAATACATTAGCCCTTGAATAAAAATTTGCATATTCAAAGCATGGTACGCAGTTCTGACACATTTAAAATGATTCACTTACCAGCAGGACTTGATCCTAATGGCTGCATAACACCCTGTGCATAGATTGATGTATTCATAGGTAGACATCTCTGAGATAAACCCGAATTCGCATCACTTAGGATGTCCTATGATAATTAAAAAATGAAAAGAAAAGAAACAAAGAGATTAACAGAAACAAATTATGTTCATATAAATGGAAAATACAACAAAAATGAACAAGGAAGTCAAAGAGTGCAAGTAATTACAGTGCTCTGTTGAGCTTGTGCCTGAATCTGCTGCAATGATACACTGCCGTGATTGCCTTGGACTAATTGTCTGCATCAACAAATTACAATGAAAACATTAACAACAGCAACAATAAATTAACTAACTTCCTGAAGTCATGCAATCTTCTTCTTCTTTTTTGTTATATTTTAACTTCAGTTAGTAAGTTGATAGAAGGAATAAAAATAAGAGAGTAATTGAATGGATTTCTATACTGATGCCCTAACAATCAGCTGAAATGTTAATGGCCGGCATCAAGGAATATTAGTACAAGAAAGTGAAATTACCCAGGATGATTATTTGCTGATTTTAGAAGGGACATTCTGCTAGCATCAAGTTGGGGGGACAAGTTAGAATCTAATGACTGAGGATATTTCACTCGTCCATCGTATAGTTTTGCAGCCAAAACACTGGCTGGGGATGGCCCCCCCAGAATTCCATCAGAATCGATAGCACCTCCAAGAGATTGATAACTACCATCCCTTTTCTGTATCTGTCCGTGTTGCTGTACAAATTGCAATTGCTGCTGCATTTGTAGCTGTTGTCGCTGCTCCCTTGCTTTAATTTGTTGCATCTACATACACAAACACACAAGAACTATAATAACCAAACAGCCAACACAATTTAACAGGAAAAAGAAGGGAAGAAAAGGCCACTTTAAGAAGCACCTCTATGTATGCTGCAGCAACCTCAGAATGCTTTTCATTTGTCCTTGCAATAAAGATATCCCAAAAAACAGACCACCATTCATAAAGAAATCCTCCAGGTGCATCAATTGCTACATCCAAGGCAGAAACAAGATGATTGTCACTGTTGCTCATTCTCTGTAGGAAACTCATAAAGACGGAAAGGAGACACTATCTTTTAATGTAATTCATGTCAAGGGTTGGTCGGGTGAAGGGGAAATTAGTCAAAGTTTTGTTGGGAAGTGGATATTAATATATTTGTAGCTAAAAAAAGGTAAGGTGGATCCATAGATGTGTTTGGAAGTGCATTATTACAAATCTACAACCAGTTGTTCTAAAGGATGATTAAGATATAATATTGCATTAGATGGAAAGGAAATGTGCAATGCCACCATTGATTACATCTATAAATAAAAAGATGAGCAGACTTTGTTCCATGAAACTTGGTGGTTAGGCGTGTGAGTGGGAATGTATTTGTGTTATGGGCTTAAGGAAGTGTGGGTTGAGGAGGGGATTGGGGTGTTGGGGATTGTAAGGTGTGGATGGAAATTATAAAGGCCAAGGACGTGAATGAAATTTCACAAAATGTACCTCATTGTGGGATTGTAGAGCCAACAAAAAAACAATTTCCCCATCTTTTATTGAACAAAAAGATGATTTTTCTTATTGTTTGTCCAAAATCCTAAGGTTGACAATTGACATCAACAGCCAGGCAACAGAAACAATCCAATGAATCCATGTAAACCAAATTCCTCACTGAGAGAGATATCATCCTCAATCAAGAAAAACCAGAGTGAAATTCTTAAATTTAATCGAAGTATAAATTTCATGACAAGTGGTTATGTTCAACAAGTGAGAAAAAATAATTTCTTTTTCTTGCGGATGAAAATTCTGTTCTCTATAGATGAAACGACAATAGAACAGTAGGCTTCAAATCTAGTATACAAAACATGCTGTGTACAAATTGAAAAGGTGTACATACAACCCAAGTTCCCAGATGGCCAGATCCAGCACATAGCCTATATTATCGGCTACATAATGAATATTCATTCCATTCTTTTATAAATTTTCATTTTTTTCCAACTATTCCAACTTCAACGTGTACAAATTGAAAATGAAGTAGAATCTGCAATCCACTTTTTCAACAGAATTTAATGTGAACAACAATAATCAAAGAGAGGGAAAAAAGGTAATGGAATGAGTAAACTATTCAATCAATCATACTCAAAGCATTGATATAAGAAATTTGATCAATTTTTCTTTTATTTCTCTTATTTTTTTCAGCCCCTATTTGCTTATTCCTGCTTTTAAATTTACATCAACCACAAAAAGTATCCTTCTATTATCGGCTTTTGTTCGCGCCAAACCAAGAAAAGGAAATTCAGCATGGCAATTAGTTGTTTTAACTTTCATCTATTAAAAAATAAAATGTTGCAAGCAAACCCACTCAGTTCCCTTTATCAGAGAGCAAACTAAAAGACACTAAAAAATTGTATTTCAGCTTCCAAATCACTCATGCACCATGATAATTCAAATATACAAACAATAAATTGCGTCTTTTACTTGGCTGACCCATGTTCAAACCCAAAAAGAACAAGATTTCAGAGAGATAAAATCAAAATTCGGCCGAGTTGTTCTCACCTACGGGGTCAGAGGAGACCTTCCCTTCATCCATGAAAGCTTTAGCTGTAGATTGCAAGTTCTTTTTCAACAAATAGTCATGTATGTAAACATCCAGCCTACAAAAGAGTTCAGACGACTCGATACAGTTCAATCTTGCATTGAAAATAACATAAAAAAATTTATTACAAAAAAAATCTGAACTAAGACGGATTAAAAACACAAATAATGCACACATCTTTTCCGCCTCCCAATTGCTTCTTTGCGCCATGGCTTTCAGCCCGATCAGCACCTGTATGAGCAAAAGATAACAATCGATCACCAATACTTTCCTTCTAAACGAGGGAGATCTCCATTTCAAAAACCCTAATTTGCACCAAAGACAGATACAAAACCCATGATACAAGAAACTGACCTGAAAATCCTCCAAAAACAAACCACAATTTCTGCAAACCCTCGAAGCGACACTTCTTTACAGCTCGATCAAGAAAATATGAATTAGGGTTTCATCCGAAAGAATGGAATATAAAATCGAAAATAAAAATTAAAAATCGATTAAGAAGCAGTCGTTCCTTTGCTTAAACTCTGATTATAGAGCGAAAACGAAACTCCGAACCTGATGGCTTTGATCCGAAGCTACGAGGCTCGGACGAAGTGACGTATTGGCGATCGCATCCGTTGATACGCTGGACCCAAACGAGGGACAGCCGTTCGTACGGTGAGTTTCGTCTTTTTGAGTCTCAACGGTCCCTCCCGGCTTGAGGGGTAAATTAGTCATTTTATGGCTTTCGTAATAGGACGGTTGTTAGAAACGCACAGCTGTTGACGAATGATTTTTTTAAATTCTTAAACAATCGGATGAAGTAATGTGTTAGCAATCGTGTCCGTCAATACGATGGACCAAAACGATATCCACCCGTTCGTACGGTGAGTTTAGAAGGTTATTTTCGTCCTTTTGAGCCTCAACGGTTCTCTCCTGTTGGAGGGGTAAATTAGTCATTTACGTGTCCGTCAATACGATGGACCAAAACGAGATCCACCCGTTCGTACGGTGAGTTTAGAAGGTTATTTTCGTCCTTTTGAGCCTCAACGGTTCTCTCCCTGATGGAGGGGTAAATTAGTCATTTACAACTTTGATGATAGGAAGGTTTATAATAGGAAGGTTGTTAGAAAAACACAGCTGTTAAAATAACGAATAATTTTGGGAAACTTAATTATAGGTCCTACGATCACAATCTATTATATTTAGGTCCTGACAATTTTTCAGTTTTTTTTTGTCCCTAAGACGTTGAAAAATATTTTTAGATCTCTCAGCCAGATGTTATTCAAAAGTACTGAAAATGCTCTCGCCTAATTATGTAAATATTATCAATGTATTTGGAATGTTTACAATATATTGAAATAATTGGGCGGGATGCATTTTATGTAAAGTTAACAATATACTAGAAAGTGTTAATAGTTGTACAGGTAAAAATCTGCACTATGACACATGTCATGTAAAAGCGATATGTGGACCATTAGCGTAAGGCCCATCATGCCCAACCTACGAAACGCGATGACATTGGAGTACTGACACGACTAGACTTGAAGATCTAGTCGGACATATCTCAGGAAGAAATGATACCTCGAGCGATCTAAGGCACAATCAGACGATAGGTCTGGTCGGGCGACCTTATCGCTCAGATGCGAGTGATTAAGGCACGACCAGACGACAAGTCTGATCGAATGACCTTATCGCTCAGGTGAGTGATCTAAGGCACGATCTGACGACATGTCTGATTGGTCGACCTTATTACTCAGGTGCGAGTAATCTAAGGTACGACCAGACAACAGGTCTGGTCGTTCGACCTTATTACTCATATACGAGTGGTCTAAGGCACGATCAGACATCAGATCTGGTCGGTCGACCTTACTCCTCGATAAAGCACGCGGAAACATGATACGTGAGTAGAAATGGAAACGGTCAGAAGACCTTCAAACGTCTGTTAACACCACGTTGACACTTAATGCCCATTATCATCAAGATGTGGGTAATTAAGGACGACGTGGAGGCTAAATGCAAGGAACGTTTCCTTAAAATAGTCCATCAACCCTTAGTGGCAAAACGGTTACAGAGTAACCAACTGAACTACGTGAGACTTGATCCCCCAAGGGTATGTAAGCAGCCTATAAAAGAGTCGCGGCAAGCACTCTTACAGATCAATCGATGAGATTCAAGATTCCACATTTTGATCATATCATTAGCCAGGCACAGTCTCTTTTTTCACAAAAAAATCCCTGTTTGCATAATCCTACCACTTAAAATCCCATACCCAAAAAACCTTTGTTCAAAGTTTCGAATCTCATAATCACAAATTCAACTGTGAGGAGAAATTATCCTCCTCAATAGTGTACTGGAGATACTTAACAATGTATTGAGGAGTGTTAACAGTGTATTAAAATAATTATGCGGGGTGTATTTTTGGTATTTTTGAAAAGCATCCAGCTAAATAGACCTAAAGATAATTTTTCACTTCTTTAGAGACCTATAAAAAATAAAAAATCCTGGGATCTAAAAATAATAAATGGGTGAACACAAGGACCCCTAATTAATTTTTCAATAATTTTTTTTTAAAAAGTCTTAAATGATCATGATTCATAAATTGATTATTACCCCTAATTTAATCCAGATGTAGAAAAGAATGTCCCATAGGATAATTTTTATAATATAATAATAATAAAGAACATGCAGATTGCCATTGTAAAGTTACATTTTTTTTCTTAAAAATAAAAACAAAGGCACCTATGACAAATGCGCGTGTCTTATGGTGCATTTGGTTGGGCGATTTGCAAAACCTATTTATTGTATAAATCTGAGTTTTAAAATTAATTTTACATAAATCTCAACCCCTCCCCCGTTGAAAATTATAGTTTTTTAATATTATTTGTCTGAAATTTATCTACAGTAAGCTTTTTATTAAAACTATCTGGTTACACAATTTACAGAAACAGTTTCAACATACGCAAAAATTGTACAATCATACAACCAAATGCTATCTTAAAGAACTACGTATATACTCATGTTTTATACATTATTTTTTTATGTAAAACTATATATATTGCATAGTTAATCAATGTATTAAACATTGAACCGTTCATAGGAAAAATAACCATTTAAGATCAACAGTTAAACCATCTTGAACTATGGCATGGCCATCAAATGTAATAAATTTAGTAATTATTATTATTTTAAAATTTTAAAAAATCAGTACAAGTGGTCTGGTTGGTTCTGCAAAACTATATGCCATTTTTTAATTTTATATAATGGTGAAAAATATTACACTCAGTCATAATCACTTTTGGAATCATAACAGATTTATACTCCAGGACTACATGAATATTTGAGTGTGTGGAGTCTTGGGTGTATATTTTTACCCTCAAATTTATATGCACACTCTCCCATTTACATGTTTCATTGAACATATATCTAATTATTTAGAAATCTCAATATTTAAACTCCTAAATAATTTATTTTGTAACAAATTTTGGTATTTTTTCACTAATGAAATCCTATCTCTCTCTTTTGGTCACCCTCTCCCCTAGTATCCTTCATCATTCGTTCTCATTCATCACCTGATATCTCGTCGCTTAATCTTCCTCACCATTTGATGCCTTCATGGTCTAGCCTCCCCTCGAGTGATTAAATGTATTGGTTTTGAATGAAAACAATGATTGAACGTGTGAATGGAACTCTATGAAAATGTTAATTGAATCTGCTATTATAAAGTGGTTCTTAATGTCTAAAGATTGACATAATTGACTAGTTTTTCTTTTAATAAATTATTTGCATATTTTTTTTTTTTTTTTTTAGAAACTTATGGGTATATCTATTCCGATCAAAATCAAAACCGACAATGTTCGAATGAGATTATAAGAGGGAGAAGAAGTAAGGGGGAGAAAGAAATAAGAAAAAGAGAGGAGTTGGATGACCCTCAACCGCCCTCCAAAATAAAAAAAATAGTATCGATATTATAAATGTTGACAAGGTAGAGATTTGTTGACACACTGTTTGTGCAAAAATCAATTTGTTGACGTAGTAAAAAACCTTTGTATCAACCCCCACTGAAGATTGTACGCCCTTACCACCACCAACAATGCGTTCTTGCCCAACGTGACAGTTGTGCGTGGGCTCACAATCATCGTTGACAACTACGACAACCCTGGTACAGTTGAACGCATTGTTGTCATTCCTCGCATGGGGATAGTATGAGAGGCCGAAGAGGTTCGTGTTGTTTAAGGGGGATGGTTAGGCGGCTAACGTGGGTTGAGGGGGTGATGAGTGTTTGGGGTGAATTAACTTTTTGACTTACTTAGGAATGACTTTTAGGATTTTCTTCACACATGAAATCTCTTGGTTGCTAAGTAGGGGGTGAGAATAATAAAATAGTGAACATAATTTTTGATACATTTTTATAAGAGTATTTAAAATATAATTGATTGCATTGCCTATGTATCTTATTGTTAGTTGTTAACACAGAAGATCTATGTGTTTCTACCATAGAGAATCTGAACAAGAATTCTTTTTTTATATATTTTTTTATAGGGGTGGGATGAGTAACCGGAGGGGTGGAATTGTGGAAACCTTACCCCATCCATTCAAGGGAGAAGCGCACTGTTTAGGGTGATAGACATCCTATATTCTTTTTCCTTTTCTCGAGGCGAAGCGCCTGCGAAGGCGTTCATGGAGGAAAAGACGGCCAAGGAACCACCAACCAAGGTGGAGGACCAAACCCTAGATTCCATGGACGATACTGGCGACGACGAGATCGATAAGGCTTTTCAATGCTTCATTTGCCTGTAAGCCTTCCCATTTTCGGTATCTCCGTTCGAGAATGTCTTTCGCTCATTTATGATCTGATTTTTATGCTATTCCGGTGGTCGCGTGTTTCGATTCACGGTGAATGGATTGAAGAACATGTGGTAGATCGGATGAATAGGCAACAAATCAAACATAACTCGTGAACGTTGTTTTGCTCGTCATACTTTGAAACGATTGATTTGGATTGTTAGGGTTTTATGGATTAATCTGATTCGCTAATATGCTTTTGAATTTCTGTAATATCGATTTTTAAATTCAACTTGCAAAATATAACTCCACAATAAGATATTGGATGAATTTTTTGTGTGGGTGTAATAATTTTGAGTTATTTTATTCAGTATTATTGTTGATTACAATTTTTGTTTGTTTGTAGAGATTTGTTTTACAAGCCGGTTGTGCTAGGTAAGAAAAATTTCCAGCATTTCAGTGTTAATAACGGTGGTACAATCTCTTGGATTATGGTGGAATTATTATTTTGACTTTTTTTTTATTTTTAATTTCTTCGTAGCATGCGGTCACGTCTCTTGTTTCTGGTGTGCCCACATGTCCATGAGTGGCTGGGTACAACATTCTCATTGTCCGATTTGTAGGCAGACGTACAATCACTTTCCCTCCATCTGTGAATTGCTTCACTTGTTGCTTCTGAAAACTCACCCAGTGGTCTACAAAAGAAGGGAGAAACAAGTTCTGGGTACGCTTCAGAATATGTAGTAACATGTTTAGCATTACCGCATCACGTATTCACGTGTGTTTTGCATGTAATACGGACTCTCTCTAATTTGGAGTATGCCGCCAATTTGATGCAAATATTCATGTAGTGTTTATTCAGTCATATAGTTTCCACTTTGTTTAATATATATAGATTATAAAGCTTGATGTTTTTTTCCTTTTTTTTTTTTCCATTTTGATATAAATTTGAACAACAGTTCTTTGCTTTCATTGTGTTTTGATCCTCGTCATCTAGAATTTGTTTATAACTCAGGGTCTGGATGCACGAATAATTACTAGTTTCCATCATGGTTATTTATTATTCGTTTCCTTTGTTGAGTTCATCTGATGTATGTAGATTGTGGTGGTTAATTATCAAGGGAGTAAAAGGATGATGATGATGGCCCGTTAGTGTTTTTATGTCCAGAAAAAGGAAAGAAGGCATTTAGGTGTTTAATATGGTCTGTCAGTTATTTCACAATCAATGTTTACATGGAATGTGTGGATGTGGAGATGGATAGAGAAGATAAATAAGAATACATGGAAGAGATGGGAATAGCATGCTGAGTGGGGGAGCAGAAAGAGAAGAGAAGAAGTACAAGAGGGGAGAGATGATAGGAGGAAGAAGTTTTCTTAAGCAATAATGGAATCCATTTGAAGATTCATTCCCCTGTCAAATAATAAAGTGCATATTTAATAGAACATTGAAAATTAATTTGCATAGCCAGCTAAACAACTGGAACCCCATTCAACTAATTTTTATGAATATATATGATTTACACAATACCCTTATAACAATATTTCATGATAATACATATTCATCCTTTGCTTTGAGACCAGAAATAATGAAGAGGAAAGACATGTTTTATTTTGTTTTATGAAGGGGCATTTCCAACATTTGTTTTTTTGCCAATAAATAGACTTATCCCCTCTGCATAAACACAACAAGAAAACAAGTTTTCTTCCTTCTTTGCTACTTTCAACACCACAAATATATCACTTCTTCATCCTCTGCAAGGTGATCAGTTTGTTATATCTATATTCTTCATCATTCACCTATTTTCTTACTTGAGTATATAAATATTTATGGAGATTGCAAGGTAAAAGCAGTAGCCACCTGAATAAATAATCTCTCATGTCATTATCAACCTTATCAATGACCTATACTACCCTTGCAATACTTTATTACCCACATACTAGTTCATCATCATCATCATCAGAACAGAAATTGAATGATATTAAAGAAAACACCAAATGAACATATTGCTCTCTTCGTATTCGATGTCCTTTTAGCTGTTCCCCCCATTATCTGAACTATCAAATGTTGCCTCAGTCTATAGTCTTCTTTGCTACCAGAACCATCCTTGACATATCATTTAGTCTGTCCAGTTTTGTTTTGTTTTGCCCTGTCTTTGGTGCTTTTCCAATAGAAATTGTTCATCATGCTGAACGAATTAGAAGGTTGAGCAGTCAGAAAGTAATATTTCAACAGGTTATGTGTGATAGAAATGAGGTATTGGAAATTCTTGGACAAATAAAATTTAGTGAACAAGAGGAAGCTTAAGAGTATCCAAGGGAATAGATGAAATTAATCTCCATCTAGAGGTCTGGACATGTATGATATTTGCCAGTGACATCACCTGCAAGAAATTTTGAGCAGAATAGGGATCATCATATTTAAAGAGAGAGAAGTGATTCATAGATTTTCTTTCAGAAAAAGTTCATCATTATTTGTCGACTGAAATTTGGGTAGCCTAAATAAAAACTCTGTCATGGTCCAACACTGAATACAAAGAAACCCTGTTTGCCCATTACCAAACTCAATCAGTACTTGATTTGATGTTTCCACTCTGAGTCCCGGAAGTGCATTTGTACATCATTTCAAGTTTTCACAAGGTGTATCATTCTAACGAACAACTTGTGTGATGCCCCAAATTGTCTAATTTCCAGGACTCTCATTTTTTTAATCTTGAATTTTCCTTGGACCATCAAATAGTGCTTTCTCATTCTCCTTGCTCTTGGTTATTAGTAGCTCGCCTGCCATGGCTTGTCAATATACATTGGAGTGTTTGCTGTGTTATGTGTTTGTACGCATCGATTAAATACTTCTAAAGTGATTTTGGCTGGCTTAAAGCCATCAGAGAACATACAAAATGTTCATGTTACAAGCATGCTACTCCTCATTATCTATGAGATCAAGATCCCATTGCTTATATTTTTTCTCTCTTTTATTTTGCATATATCATGTCTATATTATGGATGCAACTGTTTCAGTGTTCTGATATCTTAGGGTAATCAGTTAGTCACTATATCCAATTAGTACTACTGTGATGTTGTAATGGCTGGCATACTGTTCTTGTCTCAGAGGAAGAAAAGAAAAATGAATGCTTTTCACCCCAGCTTGTTGATGGTCTGATGACGAAGACGGAGCATGGACTTGCTGGTGAGGAATTGAAGCTCCTCCGTTCTGTTTCTATATTTGTTTTGCTTGGAGTAGCTTGTAATTTTACCATATGAAACATACTGCTGCCACCTTGAAAGCAAAGATGATCTTTCTTATGATACATGTACTTCTTTGACATTTATTTCTATTAATTGATGGAAATCAACAAAAGTCGTAACAAAGAGTAACTTGACAGAGAATGCTTTAGAAAATGGAACCTCTGAGCAAATTTCAATCACTGATGTACTTTGCACTGCATGCAAGAAGATGCTCTTTCGACCAGCAGTTCTGAATTGTGGTCATGGTATGTTTTGTGCCCTTATGCATGCAATGTTAAGGTGGATGCCATTTCATACAAGGATCCATGTTGTTTTCTGATTTTCTTATTGTACAGTATATTGTGAAGATTGTGTTCACACCCTGGTAAATGGAGTCCTGAGATGCCAAGTCTGTCAAAGCTGTCATCCTGGGGGATTCCCTAAGGTTTGCCTCGTCTTGGACAACTTTTTGGAGGAACATTTTCCAGAAGAATATGCTCAGAGAAAAGATGCAGTTCAGCTCCGACAACAGCATGCACGTCATGCTGGTCCATCTACATGTATGCTTGAATGACAAATACTATATTTGAATGCATTGATTGTGACTCATTTTGTATACTTTTAGATTCAGTTTATTCTGCATGCTAGCATAAGTAGTCTAGAAATGGTATCAGTTTTTTATTTTTTGAATTTGAAGTAACCCATTTGAAGAATTATAATTGCATGGCACTTTCTTTCTTTGCTTATATGGAACAATATTTGGTCCTTTCCAGAAAGGTATGTTCTTGTGGAGTTACCACCAGCGCATACATTAGTGATCTACAAATAAGGAATATCCGCTTTTTGGTAGTTGTATTGTTAATTACTGGTGTACCACGATTAATTCATCATGTAAGACGTGTATTGTTGTATTGTCCTTTAATACTTTTTGTTGGACATAGATATGAAGATGGCCCTTTGCAAATACTTCTTGTTATTTATAATTTAGTATTAAGGATGTCGCCTCTAGGCCTATTGGACTGTTTCCCACTTGGCTCAATAGAATTTGATCCAGTGGAAAGTTTCATGAAAGATCTAGAGGACTACATAGAATATTCTGTGGAGAGGTATTGACTTTGAATAGATGCAAATGGCACACAGAGAGTTTCATAGACATCTCTTAGCTATTAGGCGATTTAAATTTTCCACCATTGTACGTAGTGCCATATTTCCTCATTTCCAATTAAAAAGTTGAGGGACAGGCTTATTGTACTCAACTCTCTGACTTGTAGAGCAGTTTGATCAAAGTGATACCCTCTCTGGTTTCTATATGGTTGGGTCAAACGGTAATTTTGACTGTGGGGGAGTTTGAGGTCATGGATATTGTGGGAAGACACCTGAAAATAAAAAAGGGCCAAGTTGGGTTGCATTGCCACATGGTTCTTTGGTTAAGCGAAATTCAAGTCCATGGCATTAGACTGATACATTATTTGAAGGTGGACTGTATTTTAATCTCAATTCACTTGGTTCCATTTTTTTTTTTGTGATAGAAATGGTAGACAATCACCTTTGTATTGATAAAAGGCCAAAGCCCAAAGGGAAATTACAAACAAATAAAAGATAATTTAAAGAAAGCAAGGCAGAAAATAAAGGCCCATGGAATAGAGAAAACGGAGGAGAACAGCTCCCCAATAGTAGAAGAGACGTCTACGCATGGTTCGCTACGAATGTCCATAATGATTTTATATATATTAGTCTAATGTTGATTGTTATATTTTGGACAGCCAAAATGTGTCATCACCAGCAACTAACCATTTGATTTTATAACAACAACAGCACTCATAACGATTTTGCTTAAAAAAAGGGGGTGATCTGAATTCTGAACCATCTTCCATCTAGTTATTCATATGCACCTCTTTTATGGAAAAAAATGCCATTTCTTTTTGAAGTTGAAACCTCAAAATGAGGATACATGTGTATTTTTTTAATTTTGTTGTTGTTGTCGACATCGATCAACATAAATCTTTCATATTTAATACTATGTATTTACTTGTGTGTCTCAGAGAATGTTTTATGTTCCTTCTTTATTGACATTTCCACGTGTTAGCAGCTTTTTAGATTTTGAATGAGATGCTTATGTTGATAGCCATATGAGGCTTATGTTTCACATTGTATATTATGCAACTTTCCTTACCCTGGTGAAATGTTGGTCAGCTTGCCTATGGAAAGATTCATTATTTTCCAAATTATTTCTATTTAGGTATCATCGTTGTTTAGATGAAAATCAATAGAAACTTTTCTTAGTCGACGGAAAGAATGTAATTTGTGTGTGTTTCTGACTTCATGCATGTAGATCATTGTACTCCATCGATAGTTATACACATATAGGTGATATCAAATTACAATGTTTCTAGTTTTTTAATCACCAGATTTTAGGGTGACATCTTCTGAGCCAAGTGCACGCATAAGATGTATAATCCATTTGCTAATGACAGAAGTTGATGTGTGTTATTCTAGGTGAATCACAAAATGAAAAAGGCAGCACCAAGTCAGCACGGAAGGATGGCTTATTGCGGACGAATGGCATTGTAACAGAATTTGCTGCTCACATTGGAGTTGGTTGTGATTCGTGCGGGGTATATACTAATGTTACATTTGCCATATATAATGAATTATATAACATGCTTCTTCCTGAGTGACAGAGTTACCTGTGTATCGAGACTGTTTTCTTGAACATCATATTATTTATTAAAAAAAAATTAACTCGTTTTAAATACTCATATTTATCCATCCAGTTTTTTCATGTCGCGTAGTTGGATGGATGATGTAGGCCTTGTTGGAGGCACCATGTTAAGAACATTTTAACATCAATATTTTAATGGTTACCTGAACAGGGCATAAACATGCATAGGTTTTCTGATTGTTTGGTGACTTATTAAAACCAATATCTCCAACTGAGTGAGTTGAGGTTTGTGTATGTGCAGGTCTTTCCAATGATGGGGAAGAGATACAAATGCAAAGACTGCATGGAGAGTATTGGTTTTGATCTTTGCGGAGATTGTTACGAGAGTCGATCTAAGCTTCCCGGTCGATTCAATCAACAGCACACCCCTGACCACAGGTTTGAACTTGACTGGTCTCATTATATGTTGGTGATACAAAGTGCAGGACATCATGACATTATATTGCAAGATGAAGATGTAGTTGAAGATCTAAATGATCCAAAACCCTTTGCCTGAAAACCAATAGGTTGATGTAAAGACATTTATTAACTAAATATAGGGTAAGTGGGGTTGGGCAATATCAAAGCTCAGTGGAAAAACCACTTGGCAAGTAAATCTTATCAATTACAATCACATTGCCTTGATATATTCGGTGCAAAAGCTTTTCTTGTGTAGCCATAAGGAATACGAGAAAAAAAGACATCTAAGATTATATGTTAAAAAAAAAAATTAAAATTGATTGTTTTGGAGTTCTGCAACCCAAAATCGGTCCGTCAGCCGCTGACACTCAGCTATTGGAGTGTATATACTGTTGTAGTGTGGTATGTATTTCATTAGAGCAATGTATAAAAATTTAAATTTTTTATATTTTTAAGAAGAAAAAATATAAGAAATCTTTCAAACAAAATGGATACAGAGATTCTGAATTTATTGTTTGGTGAATAGAAGGAAGTATGTTTTGATTGAGGTAGGGGTGCAACTCGGGTGGGTTGGATCGGGTTCGGGTCGGGTTCGACATTAACCCGCATTGCAGAGAGTCCAACCCGAACCCGAGCCCGAGCCCGAACCCGATCTCAACCCGCGGGTTCGGGTCGGGTTCGGTCGGATTTGGGTCGGGTTCGGGTTGAATTCGGGCTCAAGTCGGGTTTGGCCGGGTTCGGGTCGGGTTCGGGTTGGGTCGGGTCGGGTTTAACACCTAAAATATCATACAAAATATTTCATAAACAACAAAACAAACTCTAATTAATTATTAATTAAACCTTATATACAAATAATTAAAAGTGAATATCTATAATAATTAACCCAAACACAACAAACATAGTGATACTCTAATTTGTGTAATTGTTTATTATGTTTTAGGAATTTAGGGTTTTAGATATATGTATGTTGTTATGGCAGCATAATATTTGTTAGCCTTGGGGGGTCGGGTTCGGGTTGAACCCGCGGGTTGAACCCCCAACCCGAACCCAACCCGAATTGGGTTCGGGTTGGTTCGGGTTCGGGTCGGGTTGAACCCGATGCCAAAAAACTCCAACCCGAACCCGCCCACGAGTCGGGTTGGGTCGGGTTCAACCCGCCCAAGTTGCACCCCTAGATTGAGGGGATGTTCAATCAGAGTACTTTTGCGCAAAAAAATCAGAGCACTTCTAATGGGCGTGATCCGTCATGCGGACGATCTCTGATGGGCCGCTCTCTTATGTTGGGCTGATATAGCGTGCTTGTCATTTTTTGAAAGAGTGTTGTTGCACACAATTTTTTTTTAGTTTAAAATATAGTTTTATATATCTCGTTAAAAATTCAGTGAAGTATATACTTTGTTAGACGTATATATCTCATTAAATATTTTTTTACACTTACTAAAAATGGATTCATTCAATTTAAAATGGAGAGAGATGCATTTTTTTTATTAAAGTATATACTTCGTTAAATGATGTTTATTATTTAAAAATAAATAAAAACATGTTTGGTCCAAGTTTTGGTTGGTAAAACAAACTAAGTCTAACATTTTCTTTCCAAAATAATATGTTCAGTCTTATTTACAGTCCACATCGCATTTTTTTTTGAAGTACATGTTATTATATAAATGAAATATGTACTGATATACAATAGTGTAATTTTTTCAAGTTGAAAAATGAAATTTTTTTATGTCATACATTAAAATAAAACACCATACACTATAATATCACAGTATATTTTACGTTGGGGATGGGACTTGCAAAATGGACTGAATTATCAAGCCGGCCCAACTCAGGGAAGGCGCAACTTACCAAACCAATTAAAGGCCAGTGAGAAATAACTCAAAATGCATGTGATGTAACACTCTCTTTACAATGTAGAGTAAAAAAAAAAATGCAAACCTCAAAGAAACTTAAATTAATTATTTAATACATTGAACTGTTTTTTATTCTTTTTTTGGTAAATTTTCTAGTTCCATTTACATAACATAAGCTATTCTACAATAGATAATTATATAATAAAATTTAAAATGAACTTAAAAATTCATATTTTTTGTAAATTTATATAATTAGTAATAATAATTGATATATTCATCATGAATTATAATATCACAATTTGATTTTGGTTAATAGGATATTTGAATCGGTGATCATTAAACCAATTATATTTTTTGGTTTAATAAACTACTACATTTTAAAACATTGTTCTAGATATCACAGGAAAAAAATACAAGAGAGGTATTTTCCACTTAATTTTGATGTTATTTTTTTATATTTGAGTATCCTATTATAAAAGAGTGTGCAAAACTTAATTTTAGATGATTTCTTGGGTAATCCTCAATTATAAAATATTTTCAAAAATTATCCTTGAAGGATTATAGAAATTTTTTTTATCTAAGCCATATGGAATAGCCAAAAAATCCTATAAATATTTGAAAATTTAAAAAAGGAGCCGGCTCCAAAAGATTTAGGAAAGAAAGTGACTTCAATGAAATTGGGTCTAAATTCAATTTTTTCAGTGAAACACTGATGGAACAATTTTTTACTCTTGGTACGTCTATTTTCTCTATTGTCAGCGTTATAATATCTTGTTACTTTTTATTAGACATCGTTTTTCATGCTTAATATGTTGGTGTCCTATTCTCTCTAATACAAAAAATAACACTCACAAATAATATATAAAAAAAATTTACTTTATATACGGTAACACAAAAGAGATAATTTAGATTTTTTTCCAAGTTGGTTTTATGTGCTGTTGATTGAATTTGATGAAATATTATTGATAATGATGCAAGGTAATCTTATAAATAAAAGCAGGTGATGGAGTAGTGATTTTGTATTAGCTTTGCCATTCTTGTGCGTTTTTTTATAATTAAATGTTTTTAAACATTATTCAATTGTTTGGTATACATACATTTTTTATATAAACATGACATTTTTTTTGAAAATATCTTATTTATGTTTGTGCCACTTTTTATTTTAAAAAATTGGGTATGTATGAGGGGAAAATTGGGTGTGGGAGGAAGAAGAAAAAAATGTGACAAATTTATTAGGAGTGTTGTTGATATTTTAAAAAATCTTTTATTTTTGTTGACCCATATTATAATTAATTTGTTGGGTTACCTAAAAAGTTAGTAATTAATATGGGTTAACAAGTGTACTAAGAACACTCATTAACAAAAACCCTTCACTAAATTTAAAATGCCAAGAGATTCAACAGATGTGACCACCATAAAAAAAAATGGCTGCTGTGGGAAGAGTCTCCATAGCTATGATTCTAATGGTCTTCATCTTCTCTTCCTCTTGCAGTAAGTATTCAAGTTGCTTTATTTTTTCCTTTTTTTTCTTCTATTAGAATGACCTAAATAATCAAATTGGATCAGATCACTACCAATATTAGTCGAATAGGGTACCATGCGCACTATTTTCAGTCCTTCTGTCCCTAAGAACTTGGAACACGCGTGTTTCAAAGGGTGGTGCATGTCCATTTGTTTTACTTTTTTTTTGAAGGTTTGCATGTCCATTTGTTGCCACCAGATTATTGATCCAAAGGACAAATATTCAAGTTGTTAATAGTTTAAACTCTTCATGATTTATGTTTATTTTACAGGTCATGGCATGAACATGGAGAAGACTGACCATAAGCCATGTGTCCCTATTGGAGATTGCTCAGACTTCCCAGACTGCAACTGGAGCTGTATCCATTTTGGCACCAATGGAGGATCTTGTGTTGAAAGCAAAAGCAGTGAACACATATCCATGTGTTGTTGCACCTAAGGCTTCTTTTGTTTGAGATCATGATGTGGAATTTTCATGTTTTCTGAATAATGGACTTTTGTGATCAGTAATAAACCTACAAGTCTTTCTTCATCAGTGTGCCTCATTCAATTCATTATGCCTGTTTTTATCAAAAATAGGATTTGATTATTGTTTGTAGTATGACAGGGATTTTTTAACTGTGTTACACAATCTTCATTTAACACGCATATGGATTAACTTGGAGTTAGTGGCAGAACTAGGATTTTTTTTGGGGGGTGGGTTTCCAATTCTGTAATGCAACACACATCACACCCTCTAAAATTTCAAAGAAATTAACTTGCACCCATGAAGAGGATATGATGCTTGTAAATTGATAAAAGAAAAAAAATAGTATGAAATGATAACTATAAAAAATTATACAAATTAAAAAAGAAGAAGAAAGATAAAAAAAAAAACATATTGATTGATTTTGGGAGAGTGGAGCTGTGAGGTTTTGACTTGGAAACATATTTGATTTGTTTCTTTTTATCATCTCTTTTATTAACTTTTAATGGTTGACCTTTTTTTCTTATAAAAGAGAAAACCATGAAAATCACAAGGTCTTTCTTCTTATTCAATTCATGGTGTAATTTTTCAATAAACATTGCATTCAATGATTTAAAAGTATTAAAGACCTCTGCAAAGCAATACAATTTTCCAGGAAAAAAGGTAAGTATATCTTTTAAAATAAACAAAAGAAGATATATTCACTTTTATGGTTTCTTTAATCATATATAAATTATATGGAAATTTAATTAAACCTTAATGAAGATACGGCAATAATATCATAATCCAACCATTGAATAGAAAGAACTCAAATCATATTCACTTAGCAAACCAATTAAAGACCCCGTGAGAAATGGCTGTCAAATGCATGTCATCTAAACTCTGTTCTTAAAATAGAGTCAACCCTTGCAAACCTCAAAGAAACTTAAAGTAATTATTTAAAACATTGATTTTTTTTTTTTGGAACTTTTTTAGTCCCGTTTAGATAATGAATAACCTATTTTATAAAAGATAACTATACAAGGAATCAAAGTATAAAAAATAAAATGTTTTTATGTATATTACAAATGTAAAAGGTGAGTACTAATGCAAAGGCAACAAGTTTAAAATAATAAAATAAGTAAAAATACATTAAAAAAACACGAAATAAGAGTAATATTTCTACATAAGATGCATTTTACAAAGTATTTGGATATTATAACTAATAGCATCCCAAATTGAACTTAAGGCGAAATAAAATATACCAACTTACAATTTATTACAACCCAAATTAAATTGTTCACAATTTGAAATTTGTTTACTAATATTTGTGACTACTTAACTATTCATTACAATCCAACAAGAGATAGGTAGAATCCAATTGTGGTGAAAAAGAGAAGGGCCTTCTATTTAATTAGGGATATGAATTGTATTCTTTAAAATTATGTTAATAATGGGAGGGTATTGGCCAAAATCTCACCAAATTGTTGGGATTTCACAGTATTCATTTTTTAATACTTAGATTCTGAATCAGATGATACCCACAATTCTTGCTTATAATACCACAAAAAAAGTCATGTGTATTTTTTTCTTGTACTCCTAGAATAGCATCAAAATTCACCACTGAATAATACTAATCAATCAGACCTTAGATTCTAATTTTACTTATCCCTGAAAGATCTAGAGGACTCCCTGATCAAATAAATGCTCATTACACCCCTAATTAATTACATTCTAATTAATGAACAAATCCCACTCAATACCCAAAAAACGAAAAAAAATAACCTCCGTAAATGCAATTCACAATCTTTTAACAGAGCAAAAGAACAAAGAAAAAGAAAAAGAAAAAAATGAAAATTTTGCATATATGTCCCTCACAAAAACTTTTATTGTCCAAATACACCCCTTACAACTTTATTATCACCCCCTCGAACTGTTGGGCCGACACGGCGACACCCGAGGGCCGAGGCCTAGACATGTCATGCGGACAAGCCATCTGGGCTGCTCTCTCAATTATGGGCCAAATAGACGGGTTGTGCTTGTGTCAGCCCATAGCGGGTGATGTAGCTACCCACTAAACCAAGCCCACTAGATTTGACAATCAAATAACACGCAAAGAGGAAAATGATATGCCCAGGTGTGCGCCCCCAGTTGCAAGCCACACTAATTTTTTTTTCTTTCTAAAAATCATATTCTCCCATTGGAGTTCATGATATACTATGAAGTAAAGTATATACTGAAATATTTTTTTTTTCATATTAAAAAATATGATAAAAATATTTGGGTCATGATAGAACCTTATACATTATGAAAGTGCAATATATATCACTATCATGTGGTCTAGGGCTATAAAATATACTAAGTGTATTAGCGCTCGGAAAAAAAATCACACACTCCTATTGTATAGCCCCAAGTGCAGCATAATTCACAGTCCATACCAATTTTTTTTATTTTAAATCATACGCTCTCCTATTGAAATACATGTTATATGAAATGAATTATATACTGAGATACAATAATATATTTTTTTTCGTTTCGAAAAAATGAATATTTTTGTATCATAAACTATGATAGAATCTCATACACTATGTAGCGCAATATATACTACGCTATCATTATATATGAGACTTTAGATAATATTGTAAAACATACTGAATATATTAGAGTGGCCGAGGAAAAATGATACGTTCAACCGGGTCACAGATTTCCTTACCAAAAAAAAAAATTGTTCACAAATTTTGATTTTATAATAATTTATATTTAACTAATAAAATGTACATTTTTATTTTGCATATTTTTATTAAAAAATTATGCACACATTCATATATATAAATTGGATGTATATGTTTTAAAAGTTTTCATAAAGTAGTAGATATTGAGATAGTGAAGTTTATATTACATTAGATAATTTCACGCACACGGGGTTAATGACGTGGCAATTACAAAATTGGTTGAGTGTATCAACATATGTAGGAAAAGGAAAATATTCAGCTCAACTCCGCTGTTGCTTGTCATATGTTGATGAAATATTTAGCTCAACTCCGTTGTTGCCTGTCATATGTTTTATTTTATTTTTATTTTATTATTGAATCATATATATATTCTTTGTTGATGAAATACATTCTTTTAATACTAATCATATGATTTTAATGTATATATTTTTATATTTTTCATAGTAGAGTAGATATTAAGATAGAGTATATTCTATGTTAGACAATTTTATAGACTATTAAATATACTCATGCATCACTGCTTGTGGAAAAATGCTACTCTCAATGCCTTTTGCAACTCCATGAATTGTTTACACTAGTTATATATATATATATATAATCCGCACGACCGCGCCGACCGCATATTATCGGAAATATATATATATATATATATATATATATATATAGGGACGTGCTTACGTGCAGTCATGCGGTCGGTGCGCCCGCGATCACGGGCCGTCGATTACGGGTCCATCGCATTCGACGGTCGGGTGCGAATCACGTCGACCGTTGGATACGATGTACCCGCGATCGGACGGCTCACGACCGCGGGCGCACGATCGCACGACCGCACGTAAGTATTTCCATATATATATATATATATATATGCGGAGTGATTAGGTGCGGGTCGTGCGGTTGTGCGGCGTTGAGCACGGGCCGTCGATCACGGGTCCATCGCATCAGACGGTCGGGTGCGATTCATCTCGACCGTTGGATGCGATGGACCCGCGATCGGACGACTCACGTCGGATCCGCACGACCGCCCGACCCGCACGCTATCACTCGCGTGTATATATATATATATATATATATATATATATATATATATATATATATATATATATATATATATAGGGATCCGATTACATGCGGTTTACGGTCGGTGCGGTGCGCGATCACGGGCCGTCGATCACGGGTCCATCGCATCGGACGGTCGGGTGCGATTCACGTCGACCGTTGGATGCGATGGACCCGCGATCGAACGGCCCACGTCGTAAACCGCACCGACCGCACACCGCACGTAATCGCGACCATATATATATATATATACGGGGGCGATTAGATGCGGCGAACGGCTGGTGCGGCGGCGACGTGGGCCGTTCGATTGCGGGTCTATCGAATCCAACGGTCGACGTGAATCGCACCCGACCGTCCGATGCGATGGACCCGTGATCGACGGCCCACGATCGACGCCGCACCTGCCGTTTGCCGCACCTAATCGGCCCCCTATATATATATATATATATATATATATATATATATATATATATATATATATATATATATATATATATATGGAGCCGATTCAGTGCGGGAATGCAGTCGTGCGGGAAGCGATCACGGGCCGTCGATCACGGGTCCATCGCATCGGACGGTCGGGTGCGATTCATCTCGACCGTTGGATGCGATGGACCCGCGATCGAACGATCGACGTCGTTTCCCGCATTCCCGCATTCCCGCACTGAATCGCTCGCGTATATATATATATAGGGACGTGATTGCGTGCGGCGAACGGCGGGTGCGGCAGCGATCACGGGCCATCGATCACGGGTCCATCGCATCGGACGGTCGGGGGCGATTCATCTCGACCGTTGGATGCGATGAACCCGCGATCGAACGGCCCACGTCGCGGCCGCACCTGCCGTTCGCCGCACGCAATCATTTTCATATATATATATATATATATATATATTACATGTTTTCGTTTTAATTAAATAAGTATTTTTTTATAGGGTAAAATGCATTTGGACTCCCCGAAGTTTTTGAAATCCGCAGAAACACCCGCTAAAGTTCAAAAACATGCATTTACACCCCCTATCGTTAGATTTTCCATTACAATAATGATTTTTGGGCCCCAATTCATAGGCCCCATTTAAAGCCCCATGAGGTGGCAAAGATGAAATATCTAAATTACCCTTCATTCTATTTTCATATTGTAACCGATTCCACAATTAATGGCTCACAATCAATGGGAGGTGGTTATGATATGTTTTTCTTTCTTTTTTGAAAATAAACAATTCAATTTAAAGAAACAAACAGAAAACCCTTACGATCTGTTTCGTCTATACATATTGTTTTTTCCATGATCTGTTGTTCTTTTTTTTTTCGAAACAATCATATCAATCGAAAGAGATTGTGATCACGAAACACATATTGATTCATCTATTTTACAAAAATAGAAAATTCAATCCGATTGCAGTTTTTGCGAGGATTTCAATTTTGATTTCAATTGCAACCTTTTTTTATCTTGTGTTCGGTTCGTGGAACAAACATTGGCGATCCATTCAGGTATCTTGAATCTGTATCTGTTAATTCAAATCTAAATAAAACTGTATTCAGCCCATTTTTTGAAGGTTTTTGTTAATTCAAATCCAGATACACCTGTATCTGAATTTGAATCCCAACTCATTCTTTAAAGGTATTTGTTAATTCAAATCCAGATACACTTGTATCTGAATTTGAATCCCAGTCTATTCTTTGAAGATATTTGTTAATTCAAATTCAGATACATCTGTATCTGAATTTGAATCCCAGCCCATTCTTTGAAGGTATTTGTTAATTCAAAACCAGATACACATGTATATGAATTTGAATCCTAGCCCATTCTTTGAAGGTATTTGTTAATTCAAAACCAGATACACCTGTATCTGAATTTGAATCCCAGCCCATTCTTCGAATGTATTTGTTAATTCAAATCCAGAGACACATGTATCTGAATTTGAATTCCAACCTAATTTTTTGAAGGTATTTGTTCATTCAAATCCAGATATAGTTGTATCTGAATTTGAATTCTAGCCCATTTTTTTAAGGTATTTGTTAATTCAAATCCTGTATTTTAATTTGAATTTCAATTCTATTTTTATGGGAAGAAATCTGTCATTTTTCGTTCATATGGTTTCACCCAAATCAAAACCCTAAAATTCAAAGTTTTTATAAATATGTTAGATCAGGGAGAGGATTTCATGGTGCCACCTTTTGTGGGATTCAGTTACGAGGTTTAATTTAAATATTAGTTAGTTAAAATTTATTTTTAAAATTATAAGAAGGGTAGTCTTGTCATTGTCATTTTGGTAGTTAAAAAAAGTCAAATAGGGAACCAATAGGAGAGTGCCACCTATTGGGGCTCACAAATGGGCTTAATTTATGGGGCTTAGGTAGCAGCACCCTTTCCATTAAGATGAGACAAAAGTACTTCAAAATGATTATTTTAACATTTAATTAATTATATAAATACAAAAAAAAGAGCTAAATTAACTTTGAATATGTTTTATAAATATTAATTACTACAATAATTAAATTTTTAATTACATTTGGATCAATTTATTGTGAGAATTAACTCACACAACTGTTAATTAAAAGGTAAAAATATGATAATGATTTAATTAAAATGGGTAAAATTATACTTTTTTTCTATTCTAATGAAAATTTTAACGGCAGGGGATGTAAGTGCATGTTTTGAAACTTCGGAGGGTGCTTTTGTAGGTTTTAAAGACTTTAAGGGGTCCAAATGTAATTTACCTTTTTTTTATAATAAAATATAAATTGACATAATGGAAGTCATACAATATAATGTTAGGCGATTTCATGTTACGCCAACTTGACTACGTAGCTGACTGGTGATGCTGAATGCGTCTATATATAGATGACATAACATAATGTTGACAAAATAGACTCAATCCTTACCTTATAGAAACTTATATTAAATAGTTGATCTTGAGCATTTCTTTTAATAAAGGGATCCATCTGGTGTTAAAAAGAGCAACGTGACCTGTGACCAAGACAGCATTGTCCATGTCACTCCTGCCTAAATATCCCATCCAACATTTTATTCTTTCCTTCTTTCCTCCCTTTTCTTTTTTTATTTTTTTGGATTTTTTTATTTTTTGAGAAGAACTAAAAAGTAAACCAAACAATTTAGTGATAGTTCTATCCTATTGACTAATAAAAAACATCTTTTTTAAATCTAGAGACTTAAACTGTAATATGAAGAAGTAATAGATCGATCACTAAATCATATAGTTTACAAGGACTAAAAAATAAAGAAACTTTTTTTTTAAAACTATGATATATTCATTTCACTGAAATATCAAAATGAGCCATGTTGAAGGAATGAAAAGAAAATAAAGATAGAAAAAAACAAAAGTAAAAAAAAAACTAAAAATAAAGACCACAATCCATTATTTCCTTCTTTTGAAGCGCAATGTTAATGTATATACAAAACATTTCAAATACAAAGCTATTTTTTTGTTGTCTTTTATGCATTCTCATATGTTTTTCTCAGAGATATAAAACATTATCCTTATTGGATATAGATTAGAGTGTCAATGCACTAGTATGTGGGAGGGGATGTAAACATGATTGGACATATTATTTTTCTAATGGATTATACTTGGCTCTTAATAACAAAAACAAGAATAAATTTCACTCTCAAAGCTTTAATTGAATCATCAGAATTTCAACTAAGTAGGTGTCAAAGGCCGCAGCAGTCTCTGCAAGTGATTCGGGTCAATTGGCAATTTTGAGGTGACAGATTCCCTGATGCAGTGGACACCTTAACATATGATATAATTAATTGGTGAGCACTGACTGATGAACGAAATTAAAAGATATTTTTTGTAATATTATATGCCCACAACAGTGATCGTCGATCGAGCCCGAAAACGTTCATATATGATAGAAATTTAGGGTCCCAGAAAGCACGAGGCCTGGAAGCCCGGCCTGCCTGGCCCGGGACAGTAGGGTCAAAACCAGCCCGTTTTCAGTCCGGGCCGGGCCGGGCCCAGGCCCGATCCGTAGTCACGTGGGGTGCAATATAATAAATGAGTCACATGTAATTTTATGTAATTTTTATTTGAATTATAATTGAATTAATACAAATTATTGACATTTATATAGGTGACAACCTAGTTAGGTAAATGTAATTGTTTAGTTTTTCAAGTAATTAATTTATTTAATATTTTTTAAAAAAATTTAATATATATAAATATTTTTTTCAACATTATATTTTCAATTTTGTGTTATTTTAACATTTATATACAAACGAACAACGTAAAATTAAAAAATCAAAAGAAATAAGATGTTTAAAATCTAAGCCTGCGGACCTGTCAGTGGGCCTAAAGCCCGGGCCCGGCCCGTCATGCCCGTGGGCAGGGCCTGTGCCACTTTTTTCACGGGCTGGGCTGGGCCAGACCGGGCTGGACCATTGCTGATGCCTATAGAAATTTATGCAAGCCATTAATTGTAAAACACATACCAAACACGAGTTAGGTCAATTGTCACATCATACTAATGCAAGGCATTATCGTAGTATATAAATTAAAGTCAAGGTCGACCGTGAGATTCGTCTAATGGGGATGGGTCATAGGCGAATTTATAAGTGGGTCTCAAAAATAAAAAAATATAGTGAGCAACAAACAATTAATCTTATAAAAAAACGATAAGAAAAATAAACACACACAAAAAAAAAACAACTCCTTAATTGAAATATGGGATCTATTAACAAAAAAATTGCATTCCTTGTAAATTTAAACACAAAACTAAATTCTCATATAAATGGAAAAATTTAAATAAGTTATCAAAACTATAAAAAAAGGATAGAAACAAATATATGGATCGATTTTTTTAAAAAAATATTAACTCTTAATCGTAAAATTACTCAAGCAATTTAGTACTCTTATTTTTTGAGATTTGGGGCTCCGTTTGAGGGTAGGGGCTTAAACAGTTGCCTTGGTCATCTACTCCTAAGGCCGGCTCTGATTAAATTTTTTTTTTCAAAGAAAAAAAAATCTATATACTTCATTTAGTTTACCATTCCTCAAAGGACTAAATATATAATTTTAAATAAAAAAAGGTGTGAATTGTATACAGTACACGGGATTGAATGTATTATTTTTCTGAATATAATGATTTGATATCTAATTTGAAATTTGAGAATGCTAAACAAACAAATTGATTTTTAACAAAGTGTTGGAATTTATCTTTTTTTCAATGATTGAATATTAAGGAAGGACCACGAAGGATTGTACATGAAAGAAAATTTTACACTCTTTAACTAGTTGGAGAGTGGAGGAGATATGGAGGATTTTGCCTGTAATGACAATGTTGTAAACTTTGTGTTATATAAGCGTTATGTGTTTTTTTTTTTAAGGAGAGTATGAGACCGTTATGTTGATGTAATTCATGATGTACCATCAATCATAGTCTAATCACGTGATAGTAGTGAATTTGATAATGTATAATCAATCATCATCATCTTTCATGGAGAGGGGTGTTAGCAAGACTTTTCCAAAACTGGGTTTGCCGTGTATTCCAAGTGATTAGAATGTCGTTGACTATCCCATCACTTCATTGATTTCCGAACCTTCTGGTATGATCTACTTATGCATGTCCCCTTCATATATGGGTGGCAGTTGATCAATAGCCATGAATTCATTTATAGCTTCTTCTTTTTAAAGTTTTATCACTTCAACCGATATGATGTTGTCAAAACAGTCATGTGACATAATAGTTTAGGAAATAAATTTCCTATTGTTAGATTGTGAGAGGGTTTTAGATTTTTCAGATTTTATTTACATAGTACAAGGACCAAATTTAATTATTTGGATTTTTATTATAATGACAAGCTCTTTCATCTTGGAATATGATCCAATATTCAACGTCATCGGAATGCGATTCAAAATGAATGATAGGAGGAAATTTAGGGTTTCAAATTCGAACTGTCTCGCCTTTAATTCGTTTGAACAGAGATTGATTAAAAATCTTTGTGATTTTTGTGATTTTATAAACTGTCTTCCTCAAACTTTTTCAAACCTAAATCTAGAAATTGAGGACAATTTCCACATCATTAATGAAATTAGGAATACCATCTTAAATTTACAAGTCATATGTTATGATACTTTGACTCACTGAAGTCGCCTTGATGGATCCATTTCGTGCTAATTAGAACAGATAAATGTATTGAAATAGATGGATATGATAGAAAGAAAGATTAGTGCGGCAACAAAAGAAAAAGGAAATGGATTCCATGATGATGGTTGATGCCTTATTGAATGAACATGGACGGGGAACTCATTTAGGACTATATTTAAAGTCAAAACAAGAAATTTTGGTTTAAAAAATCCTAAGTGAGAAGCACTAAAACAGATGGTGGGCAAAATCAATAATTAACATACTAATAAGATAGTTCGAATCTTGGCGTTGTGTTATACATCCTGTTTGTTAAGCGAAATTCAAAAGAATTTTATATGGGATCAGGGATAAACAGGTGAAGGTAGCTTTCCCAGCTTGACCGTAAATTCAGTCATGGGGAGTCCTTCCGATAAAAATATAAAAAAAACATACTGATAAGATCATGTCTTGAATGTACCGAGGGTTATGAATTATAATGGAGTCATTTGGTATATGTGACACCATTGACTAGGTTAAATCGTGTGTTAAGAAATTTTTTTTAATATAATTATTGGTTTTTTTTTTGTTGTTGTCAAATTCTCCCCTATCAGCAGGCGGGAAGACTTAAATTCAAATCCGCAATCATTCTACTAAAAGGAGATTAGATATCTTTAAAATGTTTGTATATAGAGAATCTGTATTAATTCTTATACATTGTAAATTGTTCTTATATATTGTAAATTGTTATAAATAAGATTTTCTTGTAACAATGTGTTGAGAGTTGTTGGGAAAGTAGTTGGGCTATAAATATATCCAGGTAGAAAATATTTTGCTCGTAATTAATTAGAGAGAGAGATATACATAGAGGTGTGAGGTTTGAGAGGGATATTACTTGTATGAACATTTAGGGTCCGTTTGGGGTGTGACATAAGGTTATTCGTCCTTGATAGCTATACTGGGATAGATAACAATCCATGTTGAATAGGTAAATTTTTATTTGGTTGTCTTTTCTGTTATTCTTATTGGGAAACGTAAAATTGATGTTTTTGTTGTTTGGTTCACCTTGAATAAAGTAAGGATAAGTGGTAGATAAAGATGGATAAAAGTTTATGACTTTTTAAATGACAATTATACCCCTGCATAAATTATTTGTGTTTGGGAATAAGTATGAGAGATATGTGTGTGATATGATAGATGTGATAGTTTTTGGAATGTGTGCAGAGAGTGTTAGGTAAGATAAATTTTTTAAAATGACAGATAAGGGTATTTTTATCCATTGGTATAGATAAGCCATGATAAGCAATTCTAGCCTTTTCTGATAATAGTTATCAGCCCTTATCCTAACTTATCCAGACATAACTATCAAGGTTTATTCTTGTCAAATAAACAGCTGTTTGAGGGTTATTCTACTGTATTCTCCCCTATCCGACGTTTATCCTCCACCCCAAACGAGGGGTTAGAGATATCTACACATGTAGATGTTTCTGAAGGATAGAACCATGTAAATTTGTGTGTCTTATGTAAATTTGAGCAGAATACACTTTTCCTCAAAATGCTAGCTAGAAGCAATATAATTGAGACAATACAAGTCCCATGGCAACATGCGATATGAAAGCATTCTAGCTCCCAGTTAGCTTGGAAATGAGTTTGTCCTATTTTTTGTAAGAAAATTATACATAATCTAAACTCACTTTAAAAAAAAATTAATTATAAAAATAGCTTTTCTAAAATCTAGCAAAAGTATACTCTCTAAGATATTAATTTCAGAACTGTTTTAAGCACAAAAAAAAAATATTTTTTAAAAAATTATGTTAATCATTGATCTCTCAAATGTTATTAAAGTTCTCACACTACCACTTGCTGGCGAGATGGTTGAGTTGCACCCGCATCATTGATCTCTCAAAAATATTTTCCTATGGTGAGTAATTGCCCTTATGTTGTACTCGTCCTTGTCTTCTTAAATCGGAAAAAAAGGTTTGAGAACATATATAAAAAAAAAATATTGACTGTACCTATTCATTTATGATCTTCCCGTGGCCACCTTATTCTCAAAGGTCATATTTATTATTTAGCTCTGTTAAAATAAACTCAAAATGCAGGAGATAAAACACAGAAAGCGAAAAGAAAATGATACAATTCGAGGGTGTGTTTATGCCATAGAAAAAGTAGAGAGGAAAGTGAAATTAACTTTTTTTTTTGCCATGTAAAAATCTTGTACGTGTGTCAAACAAGAAAAATTTATTTTCCCATTAAAAGAATTTGATGAAAATTGATAAAAAATAATTTCACAATTTATGCACAAACACACTCTTTAGTAGAAAATGTTTCTACTAGATTCAAAAGGCCAGTCAAAGCCTATGCCACCAATATCCGCCACCCCTCCTCAAAATGCACCCTTTTAGAGTTCCCGCGATCTGTTTTCCCAGTCTTTCATACATTATTGTGTCATTTTCCATAAGTTCTCGTAGTAGGATAAGTTGTTCTTGCAAACTGAATTCATCCTGTAAGTTGTAGGATATCATCAAATAATTAAACTAAACAAGTTGGTTCGATGTGATGGTCCTTCTCATCGACTAGCTAATGTGTATTAATGGAGAGACAGAAAGAGCTAAGTTGAAAATGGGTTGCGACCCTAAATAAGGACCACTCTATCTCCCTCGTATATGAAAATAAAATTATGATTTGATTTACACAGACAGAGATGGGTCCAATTTAATTTTGCGCAAACATGAATGAAATGAAACCATGCATCTTCTTCACATGCACTCTTTTAAAGCTCTCATAATGCACCAGCTGTCGGTCTGAGAGCGCCCATGAAATTTGTTCTTTAGATGGTGAACCTAATCAATTAATTGCACATCATCTTTAATTAATTTAATTTCTACTTTTTTTCTTCCTTTTAATTAATTAATTTGAAAGTCGTTTTATGCTACGGTATATATTGATTTGTCTGTATATAATTTTTTGAGAATCTTAACTAGATCACAGCATGGGTTATGCATAAAACTAGTTGCAACTAAACTGTCGGGCATTCATTTTATGACTTTTGTATTTTCTGATTATACAAAATCTGTCATGTCTTTTGTTGGCTGAAACTGACACCCCCACCCGGCCCTCTTTAATGGAGCCATTGGTTCTGAAAAATTCAAATTAAACTTCAGTGGTCTTACCAAGTATGCATCATAATAATTTTGATACAATCTATAGACAACCAGGGAATTATAATATTCATATTCATCACTTAATTAATATATAAATATTGTATTGATAAGATTGTATGACTGAGTATTAATAATTAAGGTCTTGTTAGTGTTCACTAGCTAATTAACTAACGAAATGATGATAAGTTCTAACAGTTTTTGTCACAAATCAATCTCAAGATCAACCAGACTTGATAAAACAAGTTCTTCTAGCCAGTTATCACCTGAAGGCGACAATTCTAAAGCAAAGACTCCATTAGACCAGAGCCTCCAAAATAGGTTTGCAAAACAAAAAGTTTTTGTTGGTTGGAGGGAGGGTGAAAGTTGTTCATCTGGATTGCATTGAATAGCCTTCCCATGTACGTCCCCACCACCTCCTCCTTCTATAAAAGATCAATCAAACCCTAATGTCCAGAATTAGTAGTGAGAGAGAGAATCTTAAACCATCCCAACCCTTTCTCTCTCACATGGCCCTCATGCCTCCCCTCCATTGTCTTTAATTTACATCTTTTCATTTAATCCTCCTCTCTTTCACGTGGCAATCTCGTGATTCTTGTTCACCCCGCCCCCCCCCCCCCTCTCTCTCTCTCTCTCTCTATAACACAAACACAACCTCTAAATCTGTTATAACACAAATTTCAACCAATCTTCTCTTTCTCTCATGGAGTTCCTGTTTGTCTTAGCTTCAGCACTCCTCATCTCCTCACTGTTCCACCTATGGAAGGCCTTCCAAAGAAGAAGGAACAGCCGTGACTGTTACCTCCTCAACTACGTGTGCTTCAAGCCGGCCGACCACCGGAAGGTGTCGACGGAGCTCTGCGGGAAGATCGTGAGGCGGAACAAGCTCCTCGGACTCGACGACTACAAGTTCCTTCTGAGGGTGATCGTGAACTCCGGCATAGGCGAGGAGACCTACGGGCCGACCAACATCATCGAAGGGAGGGAGACGGAACCCACCTTCGACGACGCCATGTCCGAGATGGATGACTGCTTCTTCCCCACATTGGACGAGCTCTTCATGAAGTCTGGTTTCTCCCCCTCCGACATCGACGTGCTCGTCGTCAACGTCTCCATGTTCTCCCCCGCCCCCTCCCTCTCCTCCAGGATCGTCAACCGGTACAAGATGAGGGAGGACCTGATGGTGAGGTTATATGAACAATTCTCGATGGGATCTATTTTAGATCCGGCTGATTTACATTATTTATTTCACATGTTTAGCACGTGAGGTCTGTTAAGACAGTGATACTTGATCCATCTCCAGAATTGTCCATCATCTGTTATTGCTTTTTCTACTTGAATCTATAAAATTTATTAAACATGATCACTCATGCTCACTTTTATGGCCGGGTATGTTTTAAATTTTTGTTGAACATATATATTTATTGAAGAATTCACAAAAATTGAATATATGTTTTTTATAATATCAAATTAGAAAAAAAAAAGTACACATATATCTAGTCAACCAATTACTGAAAATAGCATAACACTAAAATTTGTACATGGGGAATGCTATGTTTTGTATTTAAACTTATGAAAAGAATATATACAAATACTTAATCACACACACATATATGAACATGCAGACATACAACCTGACAGGGATGGGATGCAGCGCGAGCCTGATAGCGATCAACGTAGTGAAAGACATCTTCAAGTGCCAAGAACGAAAGCTAGCGATCGTCATGACGTCGGAGTCGATCAGCCCGAACTGGTACTCCGGCAAGGACAAGTCAATGATGCTCGGCAACTGCCTCTTCCGCTCCGGCGGCTGCGCCGTCCTCCTCACCAACGACCCCCTCCTCAAGTCCCGCGCCAAGCTCAAGCTCTCCTGCCTCGTCCGCACCCACCTCGGCGCCGGCGACGACGCCTACGGCTGCGCCGTCCAGAGGGAGGACTCCGACGGCCTCATGGGCTTCCACCTTAGCAAGGACCTCCCCAAGTCCGCCACCAAAGCTTTCTTCGTCAACCTCCGCGACCTCGCTCCGATGGCCCTCCCCATAAGAGAGCTCCTCCGCTACCTCCTCACCAGGCTACGCAAAAAGAGGAGACGCGACATGACGACGACAACGACAACGACGACGAAGTTTGCGGGGGTGAATTTTAAGGCAGGGGTTGACCACTTCTGCTTGCATACGGGCGGGGCGGCTGTCATTGAGGGCGTGGCAAAAAGCATCGGCTTGAAGCCAGTTTGATGTCGAGCCGGCGAGGATGACCTTGCATAGGTTTGGGAACACTTCGGCGAGCAGTCTTTGGTATGTGTTGGGGTACATGGAGGCGAAGAAGAGGTTGAAGAAGGGGAACAAGGTGTTGATGATAAGCTTTGGAGCTGGGTTTAAGTGCAACAGTTGTTTGTGGGAGGTGTTGAGGGATTTGGAGGATAAGAATGTGTGGGAGGATTGTATTGATGAATACCCACCTAAGAATTTGATTAACCCATACATGAAGAAGTATGGGTGGATCAATGAACACTCGGTTATACCGGATGTCCTTCCTAAAGAGTTTATTGGGTTTTGAATTTTTATTTTTATTTTTAATTAATTTGGTGTTTTATTATTGAGATATATAATTGGGTCTGTAAGGGTTTAGTGATTTGTACCGGATTGAAATAAAGATCAGTTAATATGTTCACAACATTTTTATTTTATTTTATTTTATGTTTAAATTTTTTTTTTGGTAGTATTTGTCAGTGTTTCTTCAGGGGCTGCAGTAATGGCAGTGTTTTCTTGTTGAGTCAATTTGTCATACTTGGAGATGAGCGCTGTTAAAAGTGTAGTCCAAGTAGAGATCACATTCATATATATATATATATATATATATATGGTCGCGATTACGTGCGGTATGCGGTCTGTGCGGTTTACGACGTGGGCCGTCCGATCGCGGGTCCATCGCATCCAACGGTCGACGTGAATCGCACCCGACCGTCCGATGCGATGGACCCGTGATCGACGGCCCGTGATCACGCACCGCACCGACCGTAAACCGCACCTAATCGGCTCCCTATATATATATATATATATATATATATATATATATATATATATATATATATATATATAATATATATATATATATATATATATATATATTGGTCGATTAGGTGCGGCGAACGGCAGGTGCGGCGTCGATCGTGGGCCGTCGATCACGGGTCCATCGCATCGGACGGTCGGATGCGATTCACGTCGACCGTTGGATGCGATGGACCCGCGATCGAACGGCCCACGTCGCCGCCGCACCTGCCGTTCGCCGCACCTAATCGCCCCCGTATATATATATATATATATACACTTGGTATGGTAGCTATTAAGTGAGATATATATTTTCTCATGTGAAACATTACCTCATTGGCATTTTTCATGTTTTTTTGTTTTTTTTGTCAAATGAGATATTCACATTCGTATATATCAGTTTTGTAATAGCTAGCTAGCTTTTGGGATTCATGTAAATTTTTCTTTTTATCTTACTCGCGCCTATGTATAAATGAGAAAAATGGGTTGTTGCATGCAACGCTACCTTTGAAAATAAAAGCATACAAGTTTTGTAAAAAGCAGTGATACAATGGATCAATTATTTCTTTGATAGACAATATATTATATATATTTAAAAAAATATGTGCATTCAATTTATTTAAACACGTGCTTATTTTATTTTTGAAAGTATATAAATATTTTTAAAAAATTCAAAATATATTAGAACTACAAAAAGTGACCATAGAAATAATACTGTATATAACATTAATTTCCTCTTGTAAACATTAGTGCCACTGCTCATACATGAAAAGATAGAGAACCATCTTGCCCTGAAGAGCAGTAGATATTACTGTCGATCGTTCGTTGAAGCCCCACCACCCCCTCCTATCATTTAATTTTATTAACATCTATACATAAGACATCCAGCTAGATCATTGTAGGGTCACATACTACAAGGATACATTAATACTCTAGAACTAGAAGCATCAATGTCACAACCAACCATGTGTAGGCGTTCCATGGTCACATTATTTGACAGTCAAATATATATATGGTCGATAGTCACCTATGTGTGGTTCAATTCAACACTACCCTGCGAGCACCATTTTATTATCAAAATTGTCCCATCAATGATACACAGAGTTCATTATTGGCAAGTGATTTGAGTGATTTTTGTAAAAAAATATTACAGTTAAAGTTGCGGAAGTGAAAGGTTCGCCGTGGTGTGTTGTCAAATAATTTGATTATAAACCCAATACGTAAATTAAAAAATATAAAATTTGTTATTAACTACTGAACTATATATGAATATAAACCCATCTCTCTTATGTTGCTTCTGCCTTTAATTTGCCAGAGTATTTTTGGAAAGAGAATCCCATAATTAGTAACTTGTTTATTGGAGTACAAAGAGGAACTGACTATATATAGACACACAGACGACAACCCGTTCTGTCCCCTTAACTCGCAGAGACACTCAAAGTAAAATTAATTTCTTACACAGTGTACTCATGATCTATCCCAAAGAAAATATATTTTCTACATTGAGTCCAAATCAACACGCATTAATTAGAAATCTAAACATTATGTATAGATTTTTTTTTAGTAGACATATTATAAGGACTCACTTTAAAATTTTGATTAATGCTTAATCTGACTCATCTAAACATAAGATCAACCCTAGATTAGGACCAATACATGGCATGTCATACCAACATTGATTTTAGTAAAAGACCAAAATTATGAATGCTGGTTTTGAAAGCTAATGATGTAAACAGTCTAGAAATTGCTGCCATTCGATTAGCACTACAGAAAGCTCGTCAATTGGAGCTTGCTCATCTTTGCATATGTTCTGATGCGGAGGTCATCATTCAAATATTAACATCAGGAAGTCCAGGTCCTCTTCCTATTCAGAGTTTTATTGATCAAATCAGACCTTGTCATAGTGCAGATCGAGGATCCCATAGCAATTTGTAAAGTATCAAAGGAGGCGGTGAAAGCTCCTGAAGTGTTGGCAAAACATGCTCGAAGAACACAATCTAGTGGCTACTCTGAGGGATTTCAGGATAGTAGCATTAGAAACTGGATTAATCCAGTTATGGCATCAGTGTATACTTGTATAGATCAGGCTAATTCAGAGGACTCATGTATTTTGGGCCATACTGTATAGTGCCCTTTTTTATTTGTTTATAAGATTTTGCCCAGGGGGCTCTCTACACCCCCCCCCCACACACACAAAAAAAGGGCCTTATTTATATGGCACAACCAGATAACCACTGTAAATATTTCTAAACCTTTTATATCTACAATAATTAAATAAAAACAAAAAATAAAAATATAGTAGGCATGATTCTTTACAAAAGAATATTGTCAATTTTTGACACCATTGATTACGGAAGCAAATAACTTCAGGTTTATCCAAAATATTGGATGGAAAATATAAGTTTTTTTTTTTTAATTTTTAAAAATTGGTACTTTAAGATTTGATCACTTGACCTCCTTTACAGAGAGAGGGGTTCTTGCATACTACTTAAACCTCCTTTACAGAGAGAGGGGTTCTTGCATACTAATTAACCTCCTTTACAGAGAGAGGGGTTCTTGCAGACTACTTAACCTCATTTACAGAGAAAGGGGTTCTTGCATACTTTCCAAAGTTCAGTTTGCAGCAAACATACATATTAAACTATATATTGCCATGCGAGTGGAAAAGGACAAAAAAGTGATTTTTAGTTTTAAGTTATCGCAAACATGTATATTTAGGAATCAGCCCCTCCATTCTTCATATTTTTTTAAAATCCCTAAATTCAACCACCTATTTAGTTTTTAGTCCTTCCACCAAACGTCCGCATAGTTTATGAAATGTGATTTTATTTTTAAGGCCCTATAAACTATGTTATTTAGTGATCAGTCTATCCCTTCATATTTATTTTTTAGTCCCCAATTCAAACATTTTTTTCTTATTAGTCCCTAGACAAAATGTCTATATGATTTTGTAAGTATTTTAATATTTAAAACTCTTGGATCTTTCATGAATGAGATTTTAAATATAAATAAATAAATAAAACTAAAATAATAGTAGCTTAAATGTTAACTAAATAAATATATAATATAAATATGTTAGATTCCCCTAAAATCATTTACAGAATCATATAGATATTTTGTTTAAGGATGCATAAGAGAAAACGTTTGAAGTTGAAACTTAAAATGAAATATGACGAAGGGATGGACTAATCACCAAATAACATAGTTTACAGGGACTTAAAAATAAAATTGCATTTCACAAACTAACGGTGTATGGACGGACATTTGACGGAGGGACTAAAAACCAAATAGACTGTTGAATTTGGAGACTTAAAAGAAAATATGAAAGAGTGAGGGATCGATCCTTAAATAGACGCATTTGCAGGGACTTAAAACTAGAAAACAAAAAAAAAACTTACTTGAACAGTGGACGTACATGTAGAAAAAGTTCATGTACAATGGACATACATGAACAGTGGACGTACATGTAGGGAAAAAATTTACATGGACAGTGGACGTACATGAACAGTATAAAACTTACATGATAAAAATCCGAATTAGATTGAATGGGGGTTCAATTTAAATATTTTCAGTTTTTAAAACAATCCTTTTATGTTCCTTTCCTATTTAAATTTTGGAGCAATCAGACCCTCAATGTTACCAATTTCTAATCAATCGTCCTTGCAAACTTGGTAAGTCAGTGGCCAATAATATGAATGCTTTAACCATATATTATGATCTTGATTTTATTAAAAATTATATTTTATAATCAAATATATCGCCATTATTTTTAAAAAAAATTTGGAATAAATCTTAAATACCTTCATATTTGGTCTATTAAATGTCTTCCAAACAAGTATATACCAATAGTGGTATTATATTTTTAACCCATCAATATGTCATATAATTTTTACCTAATCACAACCAAAACAGGAATGTAAAAAAAGGAAACCGAGTCTCTCCATTACCCGCTGTTTTGTGGCTTATTAAATAAACGGTCCAGATTGATTGAGTTCTATTATTAGGAAATCAAGCTAATTAAATGGGTCGAGTGGACACAATATATATTTTGTTAAAATTGATAAGTTACATATTATAGCTTTTAGTTTAAAATAAACGGTCGTTACATTTTTATTTAAACTTCTTGGAATTCATTTAAGTTGGATACAACTTTAAAAAGTCATATCTAAGTTGGTCAAATGGCACATTTCAGATTATAGCTTATGGATTGTTTCTTTTTAAAAAATTGTTAGACATTATTGCCCTTGACTTTTTTTTACTAATGACCACACTAAAAATTGTAATATTTGAAAATTTTTGTAGTGAATTTTAACTTTTATTATTATATTAATTTTTCATTTAAATATTCAAAAAATTAATTTTATAAAAGAAAATTCAATTTATTTTGTCAAAAAGAAATTAAATTAAACTCTTGCAGTTGAAAGGGATATTTTTGACAATTAAACAGTAAAAATTATTTTACCGCTTACTTTTTCAAACATCCATTACTATTTATTCTCTGTTTTTCAACAGTTACAACAAACATGCTTATTGTTTATTAGATAAGTTAAAATCTATAACCTATAATTTATAATTTGTAAATTAAAGCTGTAACAAACATAATCATATCTATATTGCAATTTATAACCGGACCAATAATGGAGACCCACGATTAGACAAGATCAACTTTTTGTGTGATGAACAAGGTTAGGTCCACGGTCCACCATATTTATTCATTAGAGTATAAAATATATTTTTTATAAAAATATGTATTTTATAAAATAATTTTCTAATTTTTTTATATAATGCATATGAACTCGATATCCAATTAACATACAGGCTCTCTAAGTCCTTCGTAGTGCTCGCTTTAATCTAACCTACCATATTCAAAGTAAAAATAATTTTTTCATAGAATTTAATATAAATTCAATTCATTGGAATAATTTTTTATGAAGTTATGTAATTCATGACAAGTATATGATTTCAAAATGTATTCGGTGAAAGAAAGAAAAAAACCGACGAGCATGGCCTTTTAAAAAAATTTCATATTAAAACATGTTGGAGCGGGCGGGATTGAAAGTCAATAGACTGAAATAACATGTTTTTCATGTTAATGATGATTTTACACACGCAACCTGAGTTTGTTCTTAAGTGCTTTATTTATTTATTTTTGGCAAAATGTGTATTTGTCCGTATAATATATCATATATTTTCATAAAAAATAAAGTGTGTACCAACCCAAAAAATAATAAATAATAAATAATTATACATTTCATTTTATATAATATAGATTAGCTGGCTAGCACTTTCCTTTTTTACGAAGGAGGTTAGGTTATTAAACCCAAGGCCTAAGGAACACCAATTATCTTATTTTTTCTAGGTAACAAACAAGGACAGTTCTTCATTGTAATCACTAAAAGGAAGGAAAAAAAGAGCGGATGTGATTATATATGTGAAGATACTCTGTCAAACTTCATTAAAAAATTTCAATCAATAATACAATGCACAACCAGACAAAGTCTGAGTTCGTTCAGTGAGAGTTTAAACAAACAAAATCTCTAACCAAGCCCGAACAACGATTGAATCCATGCCAGAAACATTTAATTCAAGGGAAAAAAATTTAACAGATCAAGTTCAAGCTCTTGCCCATTAGGTCAACTAGGCTTACTATCAATCAATTTAATGTCTTCACAGCACACCTGAATTTTATTTAGTGGGAGTGAATAATTTAATGTGGTGTTAGATACTGATTCTCTACTTAAATTTAAAATTTCCAACAGTTTTCTAACGGGGTGGGGTTCTGGAATGAGTTTCTAAGGCTCGTTTTGTGAAGCACATTGATGTTTAAAGGTAATTGATGGTATTAAAAACTTTGACCAATGTCTAATGACAGATTAATTATGTTGTTGAAAGGCAAATCTCTTAATTAAATTGAACTGAGTCAAGATGAGAAGGTGAAACATAATTGATTTTGCACTCAATATCAAGGATCAAGTAATATATGATTCCACGCATATTATGTTTATAATTTCAAATGCGCTTTCATCCACAGCTTATACTTTCAATCAAATATGAACACAAAATAATTCAAATTAAAACCAAAGCCACCACAAATCATAAAGTATCAAACAATCCCACAATTCCCCACACCCCATAACATCCCCCTCTCGACGGGCCGGCCCGCCGTGGCCTTCAACCCGCCCAAATCGACCGGTCCGAACAGACAGTGAGCCAGAATCCTGAGCGTGGGCTGCTGTGATAGAGCTCCAAAGCGACCCCAACAATGCGGGCCCGTCCCGTGGCCCGCACGTGACGAGCGCGGGCGACACGACGGCCCGGTTCAGCTCGGTCGACATGTTGTTCTTTGTCGGGCCGGGCCGGGCCGGGCCTCGTGGTAGAGGCTCGAGTGGTTGATGTCGGGCACGCTCACCGTTTCGGGCTGGCCCGCGCGGGATCTTTGCTTCGAAGCCCGCGTTGGGGGAGGCGGCGGAGAGGACGGAGAGGGAGGTGAGGAGGGTTTGGGTAAGAGTGGGTGGTGGGTTGGATTGGTTGGTGGGCTTGGTTTCGTCTGACATGGTGGTGGTGGTGGGGATAGAGCGCTCGTTCAGGGAATAGGTGGCGTTGACCGTTCTTTTTTTTTTTTTTTTTTGGTTTGGGGTACACCTGTACAAGCAAGAAAAATATATTAGTTTATTAAAAAGAACATATATTATGAATTAAATATTATCGTTTTATATAAAATGTGATTTTTTTTCCTAACGAAAGTATAAATCTTTCAACAGTGAGTGTTCAATTTTTTTTAAAAAAAAAACAGATACACCGTACCATTAAACAATAAAAAATTTAATCAATTATTATGTATCATTGTTAAAATTGTGATAGTAGATATTACGATTTTAATTATTTTAATACTAAAAACAAATCAACTGTGATCAATATAAAAATTATAGTAATAAAATTAAATTTGAGACCTAACTACAATATTATTGCATAAATACAAAAGTTAATTTATGTTCAAATTTTATTGGGAGGTCACCGAAAATAAATAAGCAAAGATGGGAATTAAGAAATTTTATTATATTGATCATCATATATAGACAACCAATTAATCTAAATTATCTAACAAAGAAAATTCACTCTCTATTTAAACCTTGTGTGTGAGTGTGTCAGAGAGAGAGAAAGGGAGAGAGAGAGAGGCAAACGCCAAACCTTATATTTTATTCGAGAATCTTTGCCAGAAAAGGATCATCAATTTCCACGAATGCCAATCTACACTCTTTTGTACAAAATGTCATGTCTCTACATTCACAAATTGAAAGTCGGCACATGAGTGGAAACATATATGACCTTCACATATTAAACCGTGCTACATGTTTTATAGACTCACTTTTAATAGTCCTAATTTTTGTAAAAAAATATATGTATATTTGTTAGATGGCATGTATGATTTCATTATAGTTTGAAAACATATTTGTGTCATTATATTCCCAACGTTTCATTTGGTCCAAATTTTTGAATAAAATTTATGAGTGAAATACTATTTTTTAATCAATTATATTGTTATTTTAACATCACGTGCCTAACAAAAACTCTCTCAATGAAATTGTCATAAGTTATATACGTATTTCCGAATAAACACATGCACTCACAATTTTATCAATTTTGTATCATATAATTGGCATGAAATGAATGGCCTTAACAGGGGACATGCATCTTTAACATAGAAGATCTCATCACTTCTTAATTACATGGTTAATAACTCAAAATTTTAATTAATAAACTTTATAAGACATGATGAGTTCTCTAATAAAATGATAGTGATAAAACAATGCACGAGAAAGAAAATAACCTGTACATGTAGATATTCTTCCTCCAAGATATAGGACATATTTTCACCCCGCAACCACCACAAGCTTGAATGAAATGTGGTTCCAGATATGTTTTCTTCCCATTTTCTGCCATTGCCACCACCGCAGCTGCCGCTGCTGCCGCAGTTGCATTTAATCCTTCTCTCCCCACCGGAGTTCCTCGCAATCCCTCTTCTGGTGAGGCCTTCCTCTTCGACATTTGCAACTGTAACCCAACATTATATTGTTACATCTCTTAAAACCACTCCAACTATTTGAAAAAAGAGAAATAAAAAACCATAAATCTAATTCTGCTTGTGGAAAAAGAGAGAAAAAAAAACTTACATGAACAGTGGATGTATGTTTTGGAATTCTAAGAAGTTGATTGTATGTCTCTTTGGAGGCCATCGTAGTCCTCTTTATATAGTTTGTGATGGGTTAGAACAACCATAAAAATCAGAATTAGATTTAATCGGGGTTCAAATTAAGTATTTCCATTTGTTAGAACATTCCTTTTATGTAGCTTCCTTTAAATTTTGGAGCAATCCGACCCTCAATGTTACCAATTTCTAACAATTGTTCATACAAACTTGGTAAGTCAATTGCCATTAATATGGATGCGTTAACCATTTATGATCTTGATTTTATTAAAAATTATATTTTGTAATCAAATATATCACCATTATTGTTTAAAATTTGGAACAAATCTTTAATGCCTCCATATTTGGTATATTAATTTTTAGACCAAATAATACTTTGATTTTTGTTAGATTTAATACCTAATCACAACCAAAACAGGAATGTAAAAAAAGGAAACCGAGTCTCTCCATTAACTACTGTTTTGTTTTGTGAGCTTATTAAATGAACGGTCCAGATTGATTGAGTTCAACTATTGGGAAATCAAGTTAATTAAATGGTAAGAGGTGCAACTTGGGCAGGTTGAACCCCAACCCAACCCAACCCGATTTTTTTAAGAGTTCGGGTTGAGATATTTGACCATCTGATTCAACCAGATTTGAACCCAAGTCAACCTGACCAATTCAGATTGGGTTTAGGTCGAGAGATCGGGATATGTCCAACGGGCGTTGAATAATTTGATTATTCGACACATTCATAATTAACCATCCGATTTTATCATTTCAAGATACACAAATTATTTGAATCATAAAAATGAAGGTTTATAATTTAATTGCATTCTAAGTTTAGTTTTGAAATCTTATAAAATATCTCAGTGATAAGATCGGACGGTTACGAGCATGTTGGACAATCAAATTGTCCAACACTTAGTGGACCTAACCCGATCCCTCAGGTTGAAGGGTCGAGGTGAACCAAATTTGTTGATTATTTCTCACCGTTTGATTGATGTATCCCTTTTTCAAGAGTAGGCTCAATGCTAAAGCAATAAATTGGTGCATTTACAACAAAACCATCAAATGTAATCCATTGATTCTGTGAGATGAAATCTACACCATCGTTTCAATTTAATAAACCCTAGACCTAAACATTCACTTTCTCTTGTGTGTGTGTGTTTTTTATTATTATTTTAAGTTTTGTAGACGCGACCTACGTATCATATGATATAAATGCAGCCCCGGATTAGATATTATGACATAAAAATTAGATGTACGGCCAGTTTGGAGATATCATGGCATAAAGATGGTTGGTCACCCATGTAGTTCAACACTATCACATGAACCCTGCATTCTAAAGACTCATGGATGTCGAGGCATGGTAGAGACCTGAAGGGCTTGGAACCCAGTGGTGTTATCATTTTGTAGACTTGTAACATATATTACATAGTACACATGAAATATTTATGACATAGAAGTAAAATGTCAAACATAAACTCGTTTATAATCTCACCTACAATCCATACATGGATTTATTTATTTAAGGAGATATGTGTTTTTGTAAAAGATGAAAAATATAACGTCCAAGCAAATTACATGCATCCATTTTTTTCCAACGAAGTATGTTGATCTCCTTGGATAACTATTGTGATATATAGATACCAAGGAGTGTGTGTAATAGTGTATTAGTGTTCAATGTGTATTGTAGAATAACTAGATAAGCCTCCTCTACACAAAAATCCACCACTCGTAGGTTTGTAACATTGTCTGAATTAGACTAAAAATGATAAATAAATTAATAAAGTGCCTAGGAGATCAAGCGCTAACTTCTTATACTTCAATTTCAATATAGAACGAGGTTAGACTTTTTCTAACAATATATGTTCACCCATTGAAGTATTTACTGTAATATAAAGTGAAATATACATTGAGATATACATTGATGTATTTTTTTTTAAAAATAAAATAATTAATTTTCATACTATGATTGTATATATATATATATATTGTGATAGTTTTATGCTATCATAATGTATAGACAGTTGAGAGATCATTTCTATGTTGTAGATGATATTATTGTTATATATTGTGGAGCCTGATGATGTGCGCAGGGGATTATTGGCGCTACGCAGGGTTGGACGGGGGTCGAACTCCCCGCAGATGATTTTGTGTATTGACTTTTTTACCCTTTTTTCGTGTATTGACTTTTTTGTCCTTAATGAGATGTCAGTATAAAAGGGCATCTCATATTTTTCATTAGGTTCTAGAGTTTTTATCTTCGGTGAGACCATTGTAAAACTTCTCATTGATAGTGAATTGATCTCTGGTGTGCTCCGTGGACGTAGGCAAGCCTTGTCGAACCACGTAAATTTTTTGTGTCTTTGATTTCGATTTGTTTGTTTATTCATTTGATTGATTGCATCCCAAGATCCGAAATCATAACAATTATAAAACGGGTATCAGCACTTACCTAACATTTTTCCATTGTTGTATGATCTCTATATATAATATCGGATGTTTTCCAGTAAGATTATGTGACTAAATTTTCTGAGATGCTGGTCAAATGGACGCAGTTATTTTCCCATCTTGTTCTTACTCTAGTAAATACTACACGAGGGTCACATATATACACACATATATATGAATGCGCATGAAGCATGTAATTTCCACAAATCTGGTCCCAAATGAATTGCAAGTGTTTTTTTTTTTTTTTGGAGATATTTAGGGTCATATTCATCTCAACAAAATCACAATAGAGCATGCAAGTGGATTCTTAAAATGATACAACACGATTATGGATTATTCAATCAATGTTAAGGACCACCATATGGAGGATTATGGATGATTTGTACTTATTAGTATTTTAGTTTTATTTGTTAGATTTATCATATCTTTTTTGGATAATTAGAATTAATTAATATTCAGATATCATTCAGATATGATTTTTTTTATTTTTAGTTAGATTTGAATTTGAATTTTGAATTTAAATTCAAATTTGAATATTAGTTAGGTTTAAATAAATATGTGTTTGTTATTTTGCAGATTTAGTTAATCATCATAGTTTATAGATTTAGATAATTAGTTGAGTTAAGGATTCTCTAGTCTATAAATAGACTTGTAAACTAATTGTAAAAATAGTCTTGTAAACTAATTGATTATACAGAGATTATATTTTTAAAATTTTGAGATTATTCTCTTTATTAAAATTCTCTCTTTGTTGTTCTTGGTAGAATAGCAGATTCATAGAAGTCAATCATTCTGGTATTCTTAGGAATCAACAAATTGTTGAAGCTTATCGTTCTGGTATTCTTCTGAAGTATCAACAGCGTCATTGGAGTTTGCAGATCTTGCATATTTGATCGGATCAGCATACGAGCGTATTTGTACGCTACATCATAAAAAGATATTGGTTTTGGCATTTCCACAATTCTGGTCCCGCATGAAATAGATGTCTCAATCTGGTGTTATGAATTATTTGAAGGAAATTAGTGAAGTAAGTCAAGTAACAAAAATATGGACCCACAAAAGGTTTGCCAAGATTGACCAAGAACAATCTGCGCAACCTTTCCATTTCAAAGTTCTATAACACTCTCTTTCGAAAAGGTGGATTTTTTGGATTTTGGAGGGGATGTTGGTTAATGTATTGTAGACTTGTAGTCTGTAGAATCTTGGGGTTGATATTAATCGGAACTTCTACAATGGAAATTTAATTATGAGCAATGCTTAAGATACAGGAAATCAAGCCATGTGAATACATGGTTGCATCACATATAATCAAACGTTTTTCGGAGAAAAAAAAATCTGTTTCTATGTTTTTTTTTTACCAAGGTTGGTAATATCTAAGTTTTATTAAAACTAAAGGTTTTTATTTTTAAGTTCCCATGAGCTATACAATTTAATTATCGATCCCTCCATTTTTCATATTACAGATTAAGTCCACTGTTTTTTTTATATTCTTTCTAATTCTCTCCTATTCTCCATGTATTCTCCTACCCAAACAGCTCAGTAGTTAATTTGTAGTCAAATAATGATACCCTCTTGGTGACCAGTATTCAAAATAAGTGGCTCACCACAGACCACACTATTACACTAACAAAATGAGGTCCTCACAATACGCCACGGGTGAAGCTACCAAGAATGTACAACCTCACAATACGCCATGGGTGAAGCTACCAAGAATGTACAAGCTCACAAATACATATAAATAGAGAGATTGCATTGTCTAAAGAGTAATGCAAAAATGTGCTCCAAGGCTTTTGTTCTCAGTCATTTTGGTTGCTTCGTTTCTCACATTTTCGGAGGTGGCCCAAGCCATACAAATCCCTCGGAAGTTGAATTTGGAAGGTCAGCATCAGATTTTTTTTTTTTTTTTACATTTCTTCTCTGATTAGATATCTTGCCAAGAATCTGATTAATAATAACTCTTCCAGAACTTCAATTTTTCAAAAGCTTATTTTTTTGTGGGATACTTTGAAGGAAAGTTTGTAAAATTGATTTTTCAAAATAAAACTGGTTTCTTCAAATTTATATAGCGACCTAAAAAAACACAATTATGCATTGTATTTTTGAAATATAAATGGGTAAATTTTCAAGATACGGTAGCATTTCCAAGAATCAAATCTCCAAACTCAGTTTCCAAACACATAAGATGGTGCTGCTATGTAAGAAGACATAAAAATAGTTTTAAACATGGAAAATGTTTACATTCGATCTAATGAACTATATGTTTTAAGTATATAAACAAATGAAAATTAAGAGTTATTTTTTAAGAATGTAACAAGGACATGTCCTTCAAAAAACTATTCAAAAGCAATTTTAAGTGAAAAGTTCTTTTTAAAGACGTTTTCAAACGCTACTTAAGTATATATGTACTAGGTAATAAAGTTTGCATCACCATAAAGATTTAAGTATAAAATATCAAATGACAATTTGGTTAAGATTCTGGTTGAGATTCATTTGAATGTGCGGTTAATACATTAAGATTCTTTATGTTTCAAACTTAACTTAAAAAAAACATTGTTTTGTTAGAAAGTAAACATAATTGGTTTATCTTTTATCGCTGATATCACACATAAAAGCCAACCTCGAATCATGGCCGTTCATGGGCATAGGCGACAAAGACCGTCGCATAGGGCCCCAAAACTCGAAGGGCCTCAAAATCTCATAAAAAGGTTTGATTCCTATTTGTTGGGATTTTTTAATTATTTTATTTTATTATTAAAAACATATTCACATATTTATATTTTGTCTTTTAATTTTGTTTTATTCCTATTTTATTGGGAGTTGATACTATTTATTCTTTGATTTACAAAGAATAACAATTTATTAGATCATATATAATTTTCATATTTTTATTCATTTATTATGTTTTGCTTGTTTTTATTTTACGTTTTTGAAACTGTGTTTTACTTTTACACTTTAATTTATGTGTTTCTTTCTTTCTACTTATTTTATAGGAATACATTTTGTTAAGGTGTATTGTGTAAAACAATAAATTTCAAATTTCAAAAATTATTCAAATTTTTTTTACACTAATCATAAAAGAAAACTCTATACATAGGGCCTCATTTTTCAAGTTCGCCTGAGGATCCTCTCCGGACTAGTCTCCGACGCGGCCCAGTCTCAATCCCATCCCTAAATTGCTCGAATCTGACTCATAGGTGTAATTGCATAGGATGCTCGCATGGTGTCGATTTTCCCGTGGAAGCCAAGGTCGAGCCTTGAATCACTTTATCATGCTGTATGTGAAGTTGAAGGTGTATTAATATATTAAGCTATATACCATGAGGAGATTGTTCTACATAATAATTAAAAAAAGTGTCATTAGGTGATCACCTTAAACTTGGGAATGTAACAATTTTATTTGAGCCAGCAGAGATTTAATGTCTAGTAATGGTTCGGAATTCTAATGATCCTGGCCAAATTTCCAGGGTTTTATGACTTTATCTATTGCCATTGATACTCACTCACTCTGTTATATATGTATCCCCATATTCAATTCAGTAACGCACTTTATTATTGTTTTAAAGCAATATATTCCATTTTTGTAGTGTATAAAAAATTATAAAAATTTCATTTAAAAAAAATTGTGTTAATTTATATAGATATATATTTCACTTTTCATAATAATTATTGAGTATATGATTTTTAAAAAAATCAGAACGGTTGGGGATACATACGAGGATGCATATGAGGTTGGATGTATAATTTTTCTTTATTGATAGAGATAAGAAAAATGATACATACAGTCCCACAGCCCCATCCGCATTCCTCACTGTTTATTATTTTAAATAAATTATACTTCACCATAATCCGTAGTCCTTAGTGTTTATTATTTTAAAAAAAATTATATAATCATCCATTGAATTATATAATGTCATATGAAATGAAGTATATACGTTATGTACTACGTTATTATAGTGCATAAAACTACAGACGGGTTGTAAATATCAGCGATTTCATAACAGCTATCTAAGCCCATCTGTATCAAAGTTGAAACGGGGTCATTTATTTGAGATGGGGTTTCCCAAATTTTAATAAAAAACTGGTCAGTTTAAAAAAAAAAATCATTCCAAAGCATACAAGTGATCAAAATATACAATGTTTATTATCTTTAAAAAATTCATAACGGTTAGGGCGATGGACCAGGTACACGTGAGTTGCGATGTCTCATTGTCTTTTGTCTACAGAGATAAGAAAAATAATATATTCAGCCCCCGCGTGTAGCCCATTCACAATATTCACTATTTATTCATTTTTTTAAAAATTGTACACTCCCCAGATAAAATACATACTTTATACGAAATGAAGAATATGCCTAGTACAATAGTTTTTTCTTTAAAAAAAATAAAATAAATTTCTTATATGCTATGACAATATCCATACATTACAATAATGCAGTATATACTACGCTATTATGTTGCAAGAGATTGTAAAATAGACTGAGTATATGTTAAAATCCATATAACCCCTTGCCTTTTCTGAAAATATAAATAACCCCTATAAACTTAACAAAAATGCAAAAAGAACCTTCTGTCAGTTAAGTTAACCTATGGATTAACTGAACCTAACCTTAGGTGTGAAATTCATTTGATGTCGTCCACGTCTTTCTCCACGACACCTTCCGTTGATCTCATCGTCCATGTCCTCTTTGATGACGCCTCTGTCGATTCTCGTTGTCAATGCCCTCTGTTGATCATCTTCGAATTCATCTTGATCGTCTTCATCGCCGTCCGTCGATCCTCGTTGCCAATGCCCTTTGCCGATCTTCTTCATCACTGAAGCCGTTTGTAGTCTTTCAAGGTAAACTTCTATTCATTAGATCTTGTATATTTTGTATGATACAGAACCATGTATGAAAACACTTTGTACAAGGTTGATTAGCCAAGGAAGTAGGCGAGGAAAATCATTGGGAGTGAGACCACAAAGAAGAATTTCTAAAACACTAAAGTGAGAGAGTCAAATATCAAGATCGAAGAGGTAGGGGGACTGCACAGTACATGGGGACTCAATCTAGTAATGTCTGACAAGCACCAGTAAGTAAGTCTGTTAACCCAAGATTTTCATTTTTGAATGTGTATATCAATGTGACATGTAGTTTTTTTTTTTTTTGCGGGTATTGATGTTCATGTGTTGGCAGAGACCTGGGGATGTTCCAATTTTATTTTAGTTGTAGCATCACTCTGATATATTTTGTTTAAGTTGCGTATCAATGTTAGTAGAGACCTGTGGAACATGTGATATTTATGTGATGTTTTTTTGTTTTGAGCAGTACTTCTTTAATATTTCATATAAGACATTAATAGTTGTGTGTGTCATGGGTTAAATTCAATTTCATGTTCCAATTCACATACAGCAGCAGGATCAAAACATCATGTACTAGTATCAGGTGTGTGTGTAGTGTTGAATGTTTTCAGAAGCATCAACAGTGGATGAACTAAATGAATTTGTCAAGAAAAAATAAAGTTTTTTTTTTTTGGTGACAAGGCCCTGTTCGAGGGCATATATTCATTATCACAAAAAAAAAACTTAATTACAAAGTACTTTCAGCACATGTAGTTGTGCCTCTACAAAAGATATACATTGTGTAAAACTGAAGAAACAAGAACCTAACAAGGTCCAAACCCTTTCATCCTATAAATATATACAAAAAGACGATCATGGTTGTTTCCTTGCAAAGCTGGCCAATATATCAGGTTCGTGAATAGAAGCTCTTGGAACTTTAACAAATTTAAAAGGGTATGTTTCTGAATCAGCATCCGAATAGCTTGCACTTGAAGGCTGATTGACAGAGGACCCGATCCATTGCTTTGTAACAACTGTACAACTTGAGCTGAATCAGAACACACTCTGAGATCTTGTAAACCCAATGCTCTAGCTTGTTGCACACCAATTTGGATAGCTTCAATCTCCATACGTAAAGGGTGTGCCTAAGGCCAATACATATAACCAACCCCCAAGACTTGAATAGGTTCAGGCTGGACTGGTAGTATAAAGTATAAATGCTGCCCCCCCCCCCCCCCCCTCTTCTGGTGATCACATCAACACAACCATCTGTAAGAGCATCGAGAATTGTTAATGGGGGTGTAATAACTTGGGAAATAATGCTCCCATGATAAGAGAAAAGATTACTCTTGTCTGCATGGTGATCTACTAGCTTAGATAGTAGGATTTCACATTCTTTATCCAATGCCAACCAATTGGAGTTGGAGCAGTGGTTTTAAAAACTCGACCTACCAAATAGCTTTATAAACAATAGATGCACAAATGTGTTTGTTGAAGAAGGGGGAACTCTAACGGTTGGATGGTCATGTACGATGGTGGTAATGGTCGGGAGGGCTCCAACGGTTGGGTGGGTGGAAAGGATTGATGAAGAGGGAGAAACAATGGAAGAAGATGGGTTCGGAGGGGCAAAAATGTCTTTATCAAGGGGTTATTTGTCTTTTTAGTAGTTTTTGCAGGGGGTTATCTATATGTTTGAAATTTGGGTGTGTTAACGAAATATCCTGAGAATATTCCACTTCTGTCTAGTTAATTTTAACACAAGGGTCCTTTTTGCATTTCTATGAAGTTTATGGGGGGTTATTTGGATTATCAGAAAAGATAGGGGGTTATATAGATTTTAGCAACTTTGTTGGGGGGGGGGGGGGGGGGGGTTTGTTATATGGATTTTTTCCTTTTTTATTTATATTATTGGTTTGAAGTTTTTCCATCATATACCGTGATTTTGAAAAAAATAACATTTTTTAGATAAGAAAGGGGGTTTCTCAAAAAAAATTAAAAAAAACTTGTCATTCCAAGGGATATACAAGAGAGTTATTCAAGTATAAGAAAACAAGAGTAAAACAATTAAATTGTTTTAAAGCCACTATGAATATTGTTCACCTCCCAGTCGTGATGATTCCACCTGGACACAATGAGCGTCCCAATTTTTAATGAAGGCAAGTCTTTAAACAAGGTCTTTTAGTTATGAATTATTTGTAGTAGCTAGATGTCTCAATCTGGGGCTATGAATTATTTATAGGAAAGTAGTGAATGTCTCAATCTGGGGCTATGAATTATTTCTGGGAAAGTAGTGAAGTAACAAAAATATGAACCCACAAAAGGTTTGTCAAGATTGACCAAGAACAATCTGACCTTTCCATTTCAAAGTTCTATGACACCCACTTTTGAAAAGGTGAAGAGAAACAAGTCACAGTGATGCAGAAATTCAAATGTTATGATTTCTTATTTTTTATTTTTGGTTTTGCAGGGGGTGTTAGTTAATATATTATAGGACCTTGGGTTGATATTAATAGGAACTTTTACAATGGGAATTTAATTATGAGCAATACCTAAGATACGGGAAATTATGAGCAGCATTGTTTCATAACATATAATCAAACCGTTATTTGGAGAGAAAAGAATCTGTTTCTATGTTTTTTTTTAACCAAAGTTGGTAGTATCCCAATTTTATTAAAATTAAAAGTTTCTGATCGGGTAGATAAGAATTCAAGGATTTTATCTTTTACATTATATTGTTTCTCATGTTTCCAGCAATTTTTAAATTAAAAATATGATACAATAGATATAACTGAAATGCCTTTTTTAAAACCCACATGAGACTGACTCTTTCACTAGAGTCATGAAAGATTTTTTAAGTCCCAAATTCAAATAATAATGTTGTGTGTGATTTTATGCAATGATGTTTTTTATTAAAAAAAAACAAAAAGTCTTGTTTGGAATTATAAATTAATAAAATGTATGCAAGTGGTAAATCCATGCATTCTAAAACACTTTAAATTTTATTCCGTAAAACACTTAATTTTTCATTTTAATTTTGTGCTTATCTCTAACTAACCAATAAAAGAACTTGCATTCATTGAAAGTTTAATATCAAAGGGATTGAGTTATCTCTGAGTTGATCTGATGAACAGAGTTTTCCCTACTGATGTTAAGGATCTCTATCATATCATAGAAGAAAAACTTGTACAGTTTGTTTGTAGTCAAATAAGGATACCCTTTTGTTGACCAGTATTCAAAATAAGTGGCGCGCCACAGACCCCACTAACAAAGTAAGGCCCTCGCAAAACGACCAAGAATTAATGTACAAACTCACAAATACATATCAAAAGAAAGAGATTGCATTGTCTGTAAGAGTAATGCAAAATGGTCTCCAAGGCTTTTGTTCTCTTATCAGTCATTTTGGTTGCTTCATTCCTCTTATTTGCGGAGGTGGCCCAAGGCATCCAAATCCCTCGGAAGTTGAATTTGGAAGGTGAGCATTAGATCTCTTTTTTTCTTTTACATTTCTTCTTCTTTGATTAAACATCTTGCCAAGAATCTGATTAATAATAAATCTTCCAGTGTTTCATTTTTCAAAGCTTTTTTTTTTTTGTGGGATACTTTGAAAGAAATAAAGTTTGTAAGATTGATTTGCATGATAAAACTGGTTTCCTCAAATCTATATAGGGACCAAAAAAACACAATTATGCATTGTATTTTTAAAATATATACGGGTAAATTTTCATGTTATGGTAGTGTTTGCAAGAATCAGATCTCCAAGCTCAATTTCCAAAACATAAGATGGTGATGCTATGTAAGAAGACATGAAAACAATTTTAAATATAGAAAATGTTAACATCCTCTAATGAAGAATATTTTTAAATATATAAAAAAATGAGAGTTATTTTTTAAGAATGTAACAAAGACATATTCTTTAATAAACTATTTAAAAGCAATTTTCAGTGAAAAGTTTTTTTTAAGGCGTTTTCAAACGCTGCTTAAGTATATATGTACTAGGTAATAAAGTTTGCATCACCATAAAGATTTGAGTTATTAAAATATCAAATGACGATTTGGTTAAGATTCGGTTTGATATTCATTTGATTGTGTAATAGATACATTTAGATTCTCTGTGTTTCAAACTCAAATTGTTGGAAAGGTTGATAAAGACTTCAAATGAACACTTCGAGTCGCGTTACGATGTCGCTCTCCTTAAAACAGTATTTGCCCCTTATACAGTGTGCACAGGGTACTGCAAATCTGTCTGCAGATAACTCGAAGAAATTTTCATCAGCGTTTGTACGGACAATGGTGAACAGAATACTGATAAACCCAAATGAACCAAGACCCTTGTATTAGGCTCTGCAGAAACCCAATACAAGAACACACTTTTTGGAAAAAGAGAACGTTTTTTTATTGATTATTTGAATGGTAGGAAATCGTGTCTATTTATAGACATAGGAGCACATTTTTAATGCATCTCTTGAGGCTTAACCACCTCCAATCTGGACCGTTGGATCTTCAGTTACAAGATCGACGGTTCAGATCGATCACCATCCGATGCACCCTTTCCGATGACACCCCTTCGATCAGTGTAACCGTTTCTTGATCGATCCAACGGTGCACGTTGCATCGGACGGGTCCACCATCTTGACGGTCCTGATCGCATCTGATGCGTACGTGCGAAGTGCCAAGTGCGCCATCAAAGCGCCACATTGCGCACGTGTGCGCGTGTACGGACGGTGCTAAAACACCGTATGCATAACACCTTACCATTCCTAAAGTAAACATTACTTTATACACACCTCACTTTATATAGTGAGAAACGTTTTCCTCTTTAACCGATGTGGGACTAAAACCCAACTCAAAGTTACAAATAAAGACTCAACTTACAAGACACATGAAAATACATTTTGAAAAATCTCTAACACAAATTTCAAAAGGCATTGTTTTGTTATTTTCTTTTACTAGATATTTTAGTTTGAAAAAATTAAAACTAAATGTTGAATATGTGTTTGGATCAGCATTTAAGAATCTTCTGCTTTTGAAACATAAAATCTGCTCAAAAGAAAATCCAAACAACTTAAATTAGAAAGTAAACATAATTAGTTCATCTCTTACTACTGATATCTCACACAAGAGTCAACTCTCGAATCATGACCGTCCATGGGCATAGGCGACCAAGACTGTCCGCATGGACCCCAAAACATGGAGGGCCTAAAAAATTTAGGAAAAAAAAAGTTTTATTCCTATGTGTTGGGATTTTTTTTAATTAATTTATTTTATTTTTAAAAACTTATTCACATATTTATATTTTGTCTTTTAATTTTGTTTTGTTCCTATTTTATTAGGTGTTGATGCTTTTTATTCCTTGATTTACAAATAATAACAATTTATTAGATCACATATAATTTTCATATTTTTATTCATTTATTATGTTTTGCTTGTTTTTATTTTACATCTTTGAAACTGTGTGTTATTTTTATGATTTAATTTATGTGTTTGTTTCTTTCTACTTATTTTATAGGAACACATTTTGTTAAGATGAGTTGTGTAAAACAATTAAATTTAAATTTCAATAATTATTCAAATTTTTGTGACACTAATCATAATTTTTTTTTGTATAAATAGGGCTTCATTTTCCAAGTTCACCTAAGGCTCCTTCTCTCCAGACTAGTCTCCCACGCGGCCCAACGTCCCCATCCGGCCCTTCCTCAACCACATCTGTATTTTGCGGGAGTAACCGGCAGTGTAGTTGCAATGGATGCTCGCATGGTCTCGATATTCCAGTGGAAGATAAGGTCGAGCCTTGAATCACTTTATCATGCTGGATGTCAAGTTTAACTTGTATTTTAGTATATTATGCTATATTCCATGAGGAGTTTGTTCTACGGAATAAATAATTAAAAGTGTCATTAGGTGATCACTTTAAACTTGGGAGTGTAACAATTTTATTTGAGCCAGCAGAGGTTTAATGTCTAGTAATGGTTCGGAATTCTAATGGTCCTGGTCAAATTTCCAGGGTTTTATGACTTTAATTATATATATAAGCACTTAATTTTTCGTGACCAAGTACAGTGGAGACGTGATATATATCATGTCATTTCATGACAACGTGGTGAAATCTTAATTTTTTGCAAATATTCAAAAGCTAAGGTTATTTATGCTAATATTAAAAAAAATAAAAGTTATTTATGCATAAACCTGAAAAATTAAAAAATTATTTCTTAGTTTATCTTATAACCAAAGTTGGTAGTATCCTAATTAATTTTATTAAAATTATAAGACCCTGATTAGGTAAATAAAAATTTAATGATTTTAGGGCTCATTTGGTGTTCATTCTTATTTTCATTCTGCTAAAACATCAATAAAAATTACATTTGGAATCTCTTTCTGAATCAAAGTTATCAAATTAGTCTTTCAACTCTTACTTACATATTATTATAAATAAATAAAAACTCTTACTTACATATATGTTTCTGGTATTACTTAAATTAAAATTTGATATCATAATGACAATGTATATGGTTTGTGAGTGATCTTAAACAATTAGATTTTTTTCAAATAATGTTGAGGCTCTTTGTAAAAAAAAAATCTTGTTTGGAATTATAAGTTGAAAAATTGCATATACGAAGGTGGTGAACCGTTCTTTAATCATAAATTCCTTCACAGAAACGATATCCACTTGATGATTAAAGCGGTCAAAGTAAGTGGCTAACAAACCACAGAATGACAAAACCAGTTCTTATTATATAATAATAATAATAATAATAATAATAATAATAATAATAAAACATTAAAAGCACCACTGGTGAAGCCGTGAAGGTTGTGTCCAAGTCACACACACCCATTAAAAACACCACTGGTGAGAGAGAGAGAGAGAGAGAGAGAGAGAGAGTACATTATCATGATTAAGGCAAAAATGTGCTCCAAGGCTTTGGTTCCCTTAGTTATTTTGGTTGTTTCATTTCTCATATTTTCGGAGGTGGCCGAAGGCACACAACTCACTCGGAAGTTGAGCCTCGGTTCAGGTGAGCGTTTGATTTTTTTTTTAAAATATTATTATTATTATTATTATTATTATTATTATTATTTACATTTCTTTGTTTTAGATTAAACATCTAGCCAGCATAGGTTTCAATTTTTATTAGGCTCTGTGGGATTCTTTGCATGAAGGTTCTGATTTTTTTTTGGAATTTGTTCAAATATGAGGAACATTCATGCATGATTACTTTGGCAAATGCTTTGTTGAATTATCAAATCTAAAGAAATTAAAAAAGTAATAAAGTAACAAAGACATGAGCACACAAATGTTTACGAAGATTCACCAACAATAATAAATTGTTGAGTAAAACACTTTTTAAGTTTTTTGTGCTTATCCAAGAAGTAACCAATACAAGAATTTGCTTACATGGAAGTTTAATATATAGAGATAACTAAAATGTCTTGTTTAGAGACTTACAGGTTGGCTCGTTGATTAGAACCATGAGGTTACTCTCCACGGTTTTTCGATTTGAACCTACGAATTTATTGAGTTTCTAAGTGATATATATGTATATAGGGGTCCTAACTAATGTTGGGAGTCTTAATAAAAAAAACTTGTTTAGCTATTCAAACATGATATAAAATTGTATGCGAAGGAAATCATACTTTATTTAATCATAGATTTCTTTAAAAAGGTTCCCACTTGACTACAGTATTCAAAACAAGTGGCTCACCAAGTCACCAGACCATAGGTCCTTACAAAACGCCAAGGTGACGTGTGCGTATATATATTTGTTTATGGATAGCTAGATAAATATGAAACATTGTCAAGAGTAATGCACAATGTGCTCCAAGGCTTTTATTCTCTTGAATGCTGTTTGGTTAGGGGAATAGAGAGAGAATAAGAGGGAATATGAAGAGAATAGGCCTAAAAACCTAGTTAGATAAGGAATATATAAATATTCAAATATTTCAATTTTCGTTCAAATTTTCAATTTTCAATTTTTTTTTTTCGGATGCTATGAAAGGAAGTTGTGAAAATTGTTAATGTTTCAAAGTAAAATTATCTTTTTCAAATCTCTGTAACGACCTAAAAAAACACAATCTTACATGATTATATAAATCATATATATATAAAAACAACTTTTGGTAAATATTCTTACATGATTAATTCACTGATATATATATTTTTATGCGGCCATGCGGGAATGGTCCACCGTGAGCGAATTACTTCTAGCCATCCGATCAAAAATTCCATCGACGAGATGATAAATGAAGGTTTATAATGAATATTTTCTTAACCATTCGATCAATGGAATCTCAATCGAACAGCTAGCAGAAGATTTGGTTAAGATTCTGATTGAGATTTAAATAGGAAAAGTAAATCTAATTGGTTCATCTATTACTGCAGATGTCCCACACAAGGGCCAGCCCTCGAGACCATCTTTATTTTGCTCGACAAACAGATGTAATTGCATAGGATGCTCACATGGTCTGGACGTTCCTGCAGAAGCCAAGGTGGAGCCTTGAATCTCTTTTTTCATGTTGGAAGTGAAGTTGGAGGAGCATTAAATATATTAAGGTACCATGAGGGATTCTGTTCTACAAATAAAAAAGTGTAATTAGGTGATCACTTATTTAAACTTGGGATTGTATAACAATTTTATTTGAGCAAGAGCATGTTATACTACAGCAGTGCAATATAATGATGCGGAATTATATTGGTTTTGCCATTCATTAATACAACATGAAAAGAAAAATATAAATTTCCTCTTTATACACCCACAAATCTGATACATTAAGCTTCTACTACCTCACCTATATGATAACACCCATCAATTCATGTAGTTTCAATGTTTGGAAATCATCCATGAAAGGCCTCACATTGCAAGTGGTCAGCTCTTTGGACACCTTGTGCATAGTTGGCCGGGCTTGTGGGTCGGCCCGCAAGCAAGCAAAAGCAACAGCAGCTGCTAACACAACCTGATCGGTGATTTGGCGTGCCGCCGGAGGACTTAAACGGAGATCCAACACATCCTTCAATAGCGTATCTTGGCTTTCGATCGTTGAAAAAGCAGAGATGAGTTCTCCAGGATGCCTTCCCATTATAACCTCCAACGCCACGACTCCAAAGCTGTACACGTCACACTTCGTATTCACTATCATTGTATAAGCAAGCTCTGCATTGAAAGAAAAAGAAAAAACATGAATCAATCTTATAAATTAATGTAACGCATCTAATTAACTACTATAAGGTTTATGTACCTGGTGCGACGTATCCATATGTACCAGCAAGGGTAGTCCAATTGGAAGAGTCAGGCTTCAAGAGCCTAGCAGTGCCAAAGTCTGAGACACAAGCCTTAAATTCTGAATCTAGCAAGACATTGTTGCACGAAATATCACGATGAACTATGGGCGGGACGCAGTCATGGTGCATGTAAGACAGAGCATTAGCGACATCTTTGATGATCGACAACCTCTCGTTCCACTTCAGTTTCATAGCAGCTTCACCATCTCTCAATATTGCAGACAAGCTTCCATTCTCCACGTATTCATACACTAGAAACATGGATCGAGGACTCAAGCAAGAACCATAGAACTTCACAATGTTCCGGTGCCTTAATTCAGTCAATGCCTTGATCTCACTCATGAATGTTTTCTCGTTGAGTCCTTGTTCGCCTTCGAGGGGATGCAGCTTCTTCACAGCTACCACCAACCCCGATGAGAGCTTTGCCTTGTAAACGTTTCCGTATCCGCCCGAACCTATCCAATGTGTTTCATCGAAATTATCGGTTGCTTTGATGATATCTTCATACGATATCTTCTCTTCCGCAGTCCATATCGAATTTTGGCCTTCCCTTATCACACCTTCATCTTTTTCTCTGTTCTGCCTTCTCTTGTAGCAGAACAAGAGAACTCCGGACACGGATAAGAAAACCAACACGCCAAGTATAGGGATCACAACAGCTAGAACAACTTTGAAACCACCGATTCTTGCTCTACTGGACGAACCGCATAGAGGAAAACCTCTAACATGGCCACAGAGACCTTTGTTTCCGACGAATGACTCAACCGATGCATTACGAAAGAATGGAGAATCAGGTAGAGGACCTTCCAGGTCATTGTAAGACAAATCAATCGCAGATAAGCTTTGCAAATCTTTGAAGGAAGCTGGGATTGAACCTGTGAGCTTGTTGTTGGAGAGATTCAACTTTTCTAACATCCCAAGTTCCCCAAACTGCGATGGAATACTTCCGGTGAGCGAGTTATGGCTGAGGTCTAGTACTTCTTGTAGGTTGATCAGCTTCCCTATCTGATATGGGATCTTCCCATTTAAGTCATTTTGGCCTAGTTTCAAGCTCTGCAGCCTCGAGCAGTCCCCAATTTGCTCGGGAATTAATCCTGTCAGATTATTCTCCGACAGATCAAGTATTTCAAGGTTGTGGAGTTTCCCGATCTCGGAAGGTATGTCTCCTGAAATTTGGTTGTGACTCAGAATCATATATCCCAAAGAAGACATCCCACCCAAGTCTTTTGGGATGCCTCCCAATAAGAGGTTGGAAGAAAGATCCAACACATTTAGGCTAGAGACTTTACCGATTTCGTTTGGTATCTCCCCTGTAATTGCATTCCCGGACATAATTAGTCTTGTCAGATTCCGGCATTCCCCCCAGTTTGGAGAGACCTCGCCGAACAATCTGTTGAGACTCAAGTCTATGTAATCAAGGTGAGGGTACGCTCCGAAGTCTTCAGACACATTCCCTTGGAATTGATTTCTTTCAAGACGAACTCTTCTCAAACTAGTACAATTTCTCAAGCTTTTGGGTATGGGTCCTGTGAAATTATTGTCGGCGACGAGCAAGATTTGGAGAAATCCACCTTTGCATATTTGGGAAGGTAACTGTCCAGTGAAACCATTGTCACGCAGATCAAGTTTCTCCATGTTTGTTAGTTTCTCCATTTGTTGAGGCAGTGGACCGGACATTTGGTTTCCGAACAATAGGAGATCAATCAGACTAGTCAGATTGCCAAAAGACGAAGGTATGGGTCCGGTGAGGTTGTTGTAATACAACAGAAGGCCGGAGAGGTTTTGGAGGTTTCCAATCTCTCGGGGTATGGATCCTGATATCATATTTTGGAAGAGGTACAATTGGTTGAGTTTGGTCATGTTGCCTAATGAAGGTGGGATGGGACCGGTGAATGAATTCGCGCAAAGGTGTAGCTTAATTAGGCTTTGGAGGCTCCCAATCTCTGGGGGGATGGATCCGGAGAAGTGATTTTGGGTTAGAAACAAGTAGTTGAGGTTTGCCAAGTTGCCTAGTGAGGAAGGTACAGGACCGGAGAGGTTGTTGAATGAGATGTCTAGTAAATACAGTTCGATCAAGTTTCCTAGTGTGGAAGGTATTGAACCTGAGAAATTGCTGCATGACATGTCTAGCACTCTCAGGTTGATCAGGTTCCCTACCTCCCTTGGAATGGACCCTGAAAGCTTGTTCTCCGAGACGCTCAGTATCCTCAGCTTTGTCAAATTATACAGAGACATTGGGATCGTTCCGGTGAGGTTGTTCCTTTGTAGTGCTAGCCAAGCCAGGTTTTTCAAGTTGCCTAACTCGGGAGGGAGTGAAGAATTCAAATGGTTTTCAAAGAGTCGCAATTTCTGAAGTCGGGAGAGCGATCCAATCTCGGGTGGGATTGGACCGGTGAGTTCATTCTGTTGGAGTTCCAGCGATACGAGTTCGGTCCAATTGGTTAGGACTCGAGGGGATATGGCGCCGGTCATATGGTTAGATGAAAGGTCAAGATTGATGAGTGTGGAAAGTGTGCCTATGCTAGGAGGGATGATCCCATAGAGTGAATTCATGCTGAGGTTGAGACGGACGAGGCCGGGGAGGGAAGAGAAGTCAAGGGCGTCAAGATTACCTTCCAAGCCCGCGTTGGATAGATTTATTTCAGCTATTGCTGCTTCTGATGTGATGTTGTTGTAACATGTTATACCCACCCAGTTGCATGGAGCGGTGTTGGATGTCCATGAATGGAGGGAGTGGCTTAGGAGGCTGTCCTTCCATTTGAGGAGTGTCTGCGCTTCTGACTGCAACAACTTCTTTGGTGGTGCTCCTGCTGTTGTTGGATGGGAACAAATGATGAACAAGAACACTAAGAAACTGAGGCATGTTTGTGAGTGTGTGGTCTCCATGATTTGTGAAAATTAGTGGGGCATGTGTGAACATGTCTCTCCATGCATTCAAATTTATATAATGTTTTTGTGCGCACGCAATCTTGACCTGTTCAGAAGGGATGCGAGTAGTGAAAAAAAAAATCATGTGTGATGTTAACTGGTTGACTGACTATTGAGTCTTCTTAGGCAACTTTTTCCATTGGACAGATCATCATTATTTGACAAAGGGAATCAAAGACGAGTAGATACAACAGTTGTCCCCAGACTGAGAATTGATGCTGTTACATGTAGTCAATAATTTTGGGTGGGTTGGTGGGTAAATTACAATGAATAATTTTGGGTGAATATACATCCCTACCAATATTGTAAAAAGCGTTAGGCGTTAAATATAATACATATACATGTATATATAAAATAATTTTATGCTACAAAATAATAACTAACATAATAATAAAATTAATAATATAAACATAAGAGGGATAACATAAACAAATTAATTAATTAATATATAATATATAAAGAAATTTAATAACTTATGACTAAACGGTGTAGGGCTGTTTTGGCAAGAAGATAAGTGGTGGAATAAAGGGTAATTATGAGGATAAGTGAGTGGAATGATAGCTTGTCCCCGTTTAGTATAAAAAAAAATAATCATGATAAACTGCGGATAGTTGTCTCAATTTTGAAATGAAAATAGAAATATTTTGTTCCAACTAAAGGATGGAGAATACATTTCTCCTCACTTTTTGTTTCAATTTTAACAAATGTGAATATGAACAAACTTGATGGGCTTTTTATCCCCTCAAATTAGGACAATTTACCATCAAAATTTTAACTTCTTATCAAACTAACCCTAAACGTTTGTGGGCTCACTTAGGTCTAGGTGGGGGATAATCTGGACCTAGAATGAATTTTTAGAACACTGATTTATATCAAGAATCCTCTATTTGAAAAATAAATAAAAATAATAATAAAGACATCTAAAATCCCATCTACATCATGATAAAGTTGGGTGCACATACGAGTCCATGAAAACTTGTTCAGTCAGTCAATATCAAGTTAAATTTTCATTCCAATATTTTTCAGAATATTTCATTCACAGCTAACTGTGTAGTCTTATCAGTCCCAATAAACACAATAAAATCACATTAACACACATTTTTCCATAAAAAAAACAAACAAATCAAATCAAAATCAATTATAGAACACACATTTTTCCATAAACAGACAAACATGAAAGGGAGTCGAAGACTGACCCACCGAGACCTGATCAAAATCGGATCCGCAGAGGCCGGCATTCTTCCCTTAGGTCGATGTACCCCTCCCACTTCGAAATCCCGAATCTGTCCCGCGAACATTATCGGGCCGATCCCGTTGTTTGACCTAAGACGAAGAGATTCTCAAGGACAAGAGAGGGTGTCGATGCCCTAATTTTGGGGAGAGAGAGGGAGGGGGGGGGGGGGGGGGGAGAATTAGTTAAGGGTAGATTAAGCATTTTACAAATAGAGTAAAAGGATTAAAAAGTGTTGTCAGTATTCACATCTGTTCGATGGTAATTTGGAATTTTACAAATAGAGTTGTATTTCAAACTTTGATGGAGAGAGAACAAAAAAAAGTGTTCTATGTGATCTTCTAGATTGATTGGAGTTGTATTTTTTAATTTTATTTTTAAAGATTTGTTTCAGATTTTTTTTATTATTTAATTTAATCAGGTATGGATTTGTTAGGTTTTTTTTTTTTTACATTTTTTAAGATTTTGAATTAAGTCTCGCCGGCGGTATCTGGGACACCGCGACAAAGTTTTTGTTTGGCTTGGGTCTGTTTTTGCATTGGTGCCACTCATATGTCTTATGAGGTGTCGTTATCTTATTGGTTCTTATTGATTGGTTGATTGACTTTTTAAAAAGGATAAAATGTTAAAATACAAATATGTCATTCATTAAAAATCTATCCCATTAACCCAAATCCTCTATTTTCTCTACTCTTCCGTATGAATTTTGAAATTTATTTATCCATTTCAAATTTTGAATTTTGAAATCCTTACCTAAATTACAATTAAACATAGATTACACCAAGAGTTACCTAAATTGCTTCATCAAAATTCTTCAAATGGCTTAGATTTTTTTTTCAAACTTATATTCGTATTATACACATTAAATTTTTTTTATAAGAATGTTATTAACTGAACAATAAAAAATTCAGGTATTTATTGTATTTAAATTTAAATAAAAAAACACATTACATTTCTTAAATATTTATATCTTTCACAACGATTTGTTACATTTACCTAAATGTAATAAACAGTTACATTTACCTAAATATTTTACATTCCATGCAATATTTAAACAATTTATAAAATGATTCTATTTTCAATAGTCAGTTACATTTTATGGAAAATGTCAAACATCTTTTTTGTTGTGTGCTACATTTAACAAATATATGTATTTGACTATTACATTAATAAATGTAACAAATATAAATTACTGTTTGCATTGAAAGAAATGCAATACACGAATGAATGTTACATTTTAGATTGTTACATTTATGAATGTAACAAAAATTAGAATATGAATATTTCGTTGTCAGAAATGTGACATTAACATCATACAAACCATATATAAATTAAATGTAACTAACTTTGAAAAATAGTAGAACAAATAAACAGATGATTTTGAAACGTTTTGCAGCATCCTCCACCATTGTCATTATCTCCTCCTTTCAAGCAGTGAATGTCATTCTCATCCCATGTCAAATATATATCTTGATAAAATAATGATAATTTTGCTTTAAAACTGTACCTAATGATTCCTTATGAAGCCTTCTTTCTTTTTTATCTGTAGTCTATGTTGAAAAAATCTTCTTTTGATCCGTGGGAGAAGTGGGGAGGATGATAAGTGAAGGTTTGCAAGATGATGTGGATTATAGAAAAAAAAAAGTAAAACATAATTATATCCTCGTTTGATGGGGATCAGTTACCAAAAAAAAAATCACACAAGGGCATAATAGGGGCCAGTGATATTAGGGTCTAGAAAATATTATCCAAGGTAAAACTCTCCTTACCTTAGGCCTTTGTCCCGGTCCCTCTCATGTTCCCCCACCCTGTCTTCTTATTTTATGTTGTTCTTCACTGAACGTGTACTATATTTTATCTAATACGAAAAAGTGATGGGTCCATCAACTTCATTTTCTATAAATAAAAAAAAATAGATTTTGAATTAATTTATGTTTCTTGACTCACAAATAGAGTTGTCACCAACTCACTGAGTCACTGTGTAAAACGCGGATAGCCTGTTTGAATCTGTATTTGCGTTTTTAAAAAAAATAATTATTTTAAGAGTGATTATAGGTTCGATCGCTGTTTATATACACAAAATAATTATTTAAATATGCGAATCTAAATTTCCAAATATATTTTAGTAAAGCATGCTGTCCAATTTTCAATGACCCGTGTAAGCCCATGCCCAATATCGGTCTCCCACTATCCACCCATAATCAAGTATTTTTATTTTTATTTTTATTTTTTTTAAAAAAATTGATATAATCCCCTATATAAACTTAGCTAAATCAATTTTAATCCATATAAAATTGTTTAATCGCCACATATCCCTAAAAAGTTTGTTAATTGTTGTTTCAGTCCCTACACTCACGCCAACTAATTTGATATATGGTTAATCTTAATTACACATTGAAATTTACTAAAATATCATCCTTCCTTTCAGAAAAAGACAATGGCAGAAGATTTGTCATAAAATGACTAAAATGGATTTTACATATTTTACAGGGTCTTATTCTTAGAATATTCCCTGTAAATTGACGACGATCTAACTCGGAGACTAAATCGATTAATCATACATATTTTTCAGAAACCCGTGACGATTAAACTATTTCACACTGACTAAAACCGATTTAGCTTAAGTATACTGGGAGTTATATCGATTTTTCTTTTTTGTTATTCTTGATATATGTTGGTATGGGGCAGTTCTGCCCACCCTGTTCAGCGGAAAGATAGAGAATTGAAAAATATAGAGAATGGGCATTGATAATCAGGGGATCACTTAGAATTATATCTAACTTTGGATACTAAAAAATATAGGAGAACAAATTTTTTAATGAATAGAATTATCTAATCAAGATTATTGTGTGTTATTAAGTAGGTGAACCATATTTTTTTTCTCCCAAGTTGTCAAATTGGATCGGTGATCATAATAAAAGATCGATTGGAATGTTAATTAGGTCCACATGCATGAGATGTGACCTGTAAATGCATCACTTAAATTTTAGCTTGATTAATACACAACATCTCTTCGAGACTCCAGTACACGTTGCATGAAACATTATTGTAAGTAACTTTTTGTTTTTTTTTCCTTGTACGCCGCTGATCACCAATTTTGTTAGATTTGATTGATTACATATAAAGAGTTGGTAATCTTGTCATAGATCATAGATAATAATATAGAGTTATTAAGGTAACGGTTTGAGGACCCTCATCGGACGAGGGTGGTTGTGGGAGATATCCCTTCTACGAACCTTACCTTGACCCATTGATGAGGATTTTGCTTTTCTTTTGTCTGTTTATTTGTACTCTTTTTATTTTTTTTTATATTTTTTGTTTTCTCTTATCTCCGTTCAGACTTGTAATCGCATTTCAGAATAAAAGTGACGGTGACAAGAGTTTACATTTTTCAAAAAAAAATGTCATAGATCATAGATAATAATATAGAGTTATCTCAAATTAGTTATTCTTATCTCCATCACTTTTCATCTTCTTTTTTATCTTATTAGAAAATGTGAAAAAAAATTCATTTCTTATATATCAAAATATGAAAGAAAATGATAAAAAAAATGATAAGCACCATGAAAATTGAGTAAAAAAATATATTTTATTTTCATCAATTTATTTTATCCAAATTCTCATGCTTTCTTTTATTATTAGAGCCTTGGTCTTCTATTAAAGCCTGTTATTATTTGAGCTTTGGTCTTCTATTAAAGCCTTCATTATTATTTAAGGTCACTAAAACCAAACGATCGACATATTTCCCGACCCCGTAGCCAACCACACAAACACAAGTACGTACTTTGTAGAGAATTCGAACCTTATATACGAGTTATATAATAAATCATTTAAAAACATTGGTCTGTGATTAAAAGTTGAAATGATTATGTGCACCTTTTTTTTGTTGAGAACAACGTGAGGCCCCACAATCACAGTGTGACTTATCCCTCTCAACATGCCAAACTGGACTCTTCATTTATTGATATATTTATGGAAGCTTTTATCAGAGACATGTATTAAGATTAAAGTGAGGCATGTGGGTTGCTAGGGAACAGAGTGAACCGGATGGCCCACTTCTTTGACTACAGTTTTTAAGTCATGCACAATTCAAACCTTTTCATCCAAATATATTTTTCTAAAATGTTTTTACATTCTACATAGAAATTGAAGGTGATGGATTAATTAAAACAGGTGATTTAATTAAGATATTTTTTATATATCAACATTATATACATTTACTCTGGAGTGGATACGGATATCCAAAAATATCATATATCAAAATTAGTATCCGGTACTCAACCAAAAAAAATCAAATCCTAATTGAAATATGTATTTAGATTATTTAGATAATCATCTACTAAATATAAAAAAGATACATACATAATTCAAATATCTGAATATTCAATTTTCAAAAAAAAATTCACATATTCGATATCCAAAATATATATGTTAAGAAATCAATAATTACCTCCGGTGGAACATCAACAATCTAATAAACATACACATAAAACATTATATTGTTTAACATAAAAAATAACAAAAAAACCATATAAATCCTAAAAAATTTAAATATATGTATATTAATATAATAAATAATAATATACTACTATATATATTGGATACAGGATAGAGATTTTCAAATTTCAGATAGTTTTAAAAAAAATTTAATACTTTCACATCAAATATGAACTTGGGATATTGAATCTTTAATGTCTACAGCGAGCAGTAATTCGGGGAAAGCTTGAAATGGTGAAGCTAGAAATAGCACAGTAGTAATGTGAGCAAAGCTTGAAATAGTGAAGGCATGCAGTTATTACACCAAACTGTTGCTCTGCTACAGAATTTACTCTGATCACAAAGTTTTCCACTTGTATGACCAAAAGCCTGTGAAAAAAAAATCATCTCGAGATTCTCGAAATTCACTCACCACTCGTTTGTCTCGAGATGCCCGTCCTACAGAATCGTCTCTTCTATGTTTCAGACACGCTCGTTAATGAACCTGTTCTCAGTAACATGACTGATGGTTGCCACTTATAAACACCGAGGTAGTAGTGATGGAGAAAATCTAAAAGGCTCCGTTTGGGAGGGCGTTCGGAGTTTCGTGTCCGTCGAAGCGGGAGAGAAATGTAGAACAGAAACATTGTTTTAACGTGTCGGTGAAGACGATGAAAAATACACATAATGCTGCTAAATGTGTTTGTTTGAGCATCTGCGTCCACCAGTATCCGCAAATGCAAACACAGGCGTAACACCCATCCAAAGTCCAAACAGACACTAACATTGTCTTATATGTGTGCTACCACCTTCACCTAGTACCTCTCAGTGAGTTATCTACTGCATGCGTAGCTCGATTCATGTTTTCATTCGCAGGGATAAACAATATTTTGGCTATGAAAAATTATGTTGCTGCAATTATTCATCGATGATCTAAAAACTAGAATGTAAGACATAAATCTAATAGTGGTAAATATTTAATAATAGAATATTTGGCGTAATAATTAACCCATCCTCAAAGAAAATGATAACTAATATTTTCAACATCTTATATATATACACTCAAAAGTGATGTGATGACATGTATTATTGTGATTCACAAAATATTTATTTGGTTAAAAAATAGATCAATTTAACATGGGTCACAAAATTAGAGTATTAGTATATATGGTTCAGGACAAGAAAGTGTCCCATTGGATAGGAGGCCACAGGGCTTGCGTTGGATAGGTGAGGATGCATTTTTGAAGCGTTGTTTTGACACGTCAGAGAAACTAAAAAAAATACATATAAAATGCACCCCTACACAGCAAAGGGCGAAGTTTTTTTTTTTTGTTTGTTTTGGCGGTTGCGTTCGATGGTGTTTTCCGACGCATACTCGACTTGGACGCGAAGCCAAACGAACCTTAAGAGATCGAGAAACTGGCTTGTCCCACTACAAGACTATCAAATAATTAAGCTCGATTGTTCATTTATATCAACCGGTTAATTATTTTAAGCTAAAATTAAAGCTATAATCTCCCGTTTATAACTTATAAGCTTTAACCAAAGTACCAAACAGGTACAGTATTATACATTATGATCATCAGAGTCTCGTGACCCTCTCTAGCTAGTAACTTCTCGTTTCATAGCCACCTTTCACATATTTCATGGTGATGAGCTATCTGCGGCATTTCAAACTCTTGTCCTTCCCTGTCAATACATAAAATCAATAAATATAATCTTTCTCGATCCCTCCTAGCTCGCATTTACCACTGACCCTTTAATACCCGAACCGTCCACCCACACACACTCTCTCTATAAAAGCCCTCTTAAACCCATCCTTCCCAACACACATCTCATTAGGGTTTCTGTTCTTTGTAAGTTTATTTGTTTGAGAGAGAGAGAGAGAGACAGAGAGATGGTGAGGTTGTTGTGTGTGGTGGTTCTCGCTCTAGTATTAGCCATGGCACCTTCATGTGCCAGGCACCTCCCCAGCAGCAGCACCACCACCAACACCGTCGACGTCCCCACCAAGGCTGCTTCGGCTGCCGCCGGCGTCGACGACAAGAAGAACTTCGTGTCCTACGGCGGTGTCGGTGGCTACGGCGGTCTCGGTGCGGCCGGTCCTTTCCTTGGAGGAGGAGGGGCTGGAGGCGTGTATCCCATCGGAGGCGGCGCCGGTGGCCTTGGTGGGCCCGGTGGTGGCCTGGGACTGGGAGGTCTCGGTGGAGCTGGAGGGCTCGGCGGTCTTGGGGGATTTGGAGGTGGTGGACTTGGCGGCGGTGCTGGGGGTGTCCCTCCTTGAGTGGAGGGGATGAGTATCACATATCGTTTGTTTGTTTTTAGTTTGCATGCATGCATATATGCATGGTTTTTACGTTTATGTTTACGTGTGTGGTGTTCTGGGTGAGGTGGTTAGGGTTTTAGATGAGTTATATTTTGTTGCTTTTGGGTTGTTGTAGCTACTGGTCGTGGCTTTTGTTTCGTGTTTTCAAGTAGTCTCTTATGAAAGCCTGTGAGGATGAGCTGTTTAATATAGATCATCTATGTATTATGAGTATCATTTTCTTCAAAAGATCTCTCTCTCTCTCTCTCTCTCTCTCTCTCTCTCTCTCTCTCTGTTGTTGCTGAAATGACTGGTTTACCCATGCTGTTGTTAGTATGTCTGATTGACTAGGCATGGGTAAAGTGGTCCATGGATTTAAGATTTCGAGATCCATATATCAGTGTTGTCGAAAGTATCTGAAGATATACATGTGATTCAATGCAAAACACAGACCAGCATTAATTGATAAGTTCAATGAATGCTCGTCACGTCAATCAGATATTGCATTTAATGCTTCATTTCAACGCTCTCTTCAAAACTTTATTTTTTTTTAAAAAAAAGGGAAAATTAATTAGAGGGCCTAAGACCTATTGTGTAATAACAATAGGTCCCTTAATTTTTTTTTATTTTTTTTTAAGTCCCTTCATCCATCCATCCATTTTGTTTAGGTCCTTTCATCCATCCACGGTTAACTCTATCATTTTTTCTTCCCTTTTTAACCCCAGGATCTATCTGATAGATAACAGTGTACGCATATGGTATAACAATGTACTTCGTCTTTTTATATGTGTGTAACAGTGTGCACACTATGTATAATGGTGTACACAGAATAATCAATATAAATCTATTTAATTTGTAATAACGAACAAACATTTCAAACATCATTTGAAATTGATATATCAAATATTTAAATTGATAACAGTGCATACATTTGTTATTTAAATCACCACCACTGAATTACAAAATAACCATAGAGTAATATTTACATTTGTTGTTTGTACAATTCACACTCTTTTTTAATTTTCTTTATCCGAGTCTCACTCTCTTTTGCTCTTGGAATGATTTTAGCTACAAACTCCCCTTGAAACCCTGGAATGTATTGCTGCCTAAATTCCATGATGATTTTCTTTATCAGGTGCTCACCGTATTTGATCACAAACATACTACAATCAACCCTGAAAATGTCATAAATGAATATCGAATTACGTACGTGAGATATAAAGCCATGATAATATAACAACACTTACCCATTGGATTGTTGTGAGCATTGGTCATCCTTGGGATTGGTCAATTAACAACATTGTGCATGAAATGATACAAATTGAAATACATTTTGAGTCACTGAAATATAGGTTGTTGATGCATCAGAGTGTACTAATGACAATGTAAATATTAAAACAATACTTTCCATTAGAAATCAAACATCCACAAGCAAATTAACATATAACATAAGTTTAGAGAACATTGCATAGTCACATAGTGTTAGGGATACACAACATGATGATATGCCACTAAATTATTTGAATACGCTGGATCACAATGGAAATAAGATTTCAATCTAACCAAGAGCTTATAGTGTACACATATAGGTTAAGGGTGTACACAGTCTATTTAACAGTGTTCAACTGTCTCTATGGAGGAGAGTCATCTCTCTCCATCATCAACCTGGAGGTCTGTCACAACATGCAACAAATTGACACATGTATGTCAATATTATACAGAGTTACACAGGTCATACATTACAGTGTACACATTTGAATTAACAGTGTACTGAGGTGAATTATCAATGTATACAGATGACTTATAGGTGTACACAGATGGTTAGTAGTGTACAAGGCATTTTAACAGTGTACCAAGAAAATTTAACAGTGTACACGTGATGATTAAGGGTGTACCTTTATACACTCAATGAATTTGGTATACCTTTATACAAACACAGAAACTGGTTATGCTACCTTTTATACATGTATGAAATATGAAATTGGTTATGCTACCTTTTAAACCTAAATTTGTTAGATATGCAAAGAAAACACCAATCATGAAAGTATCTTCATGCAAAAACATAAAAATATAGAAATTAGACACCCTTATCTGCATTATTTATCTTAATAGAACCAAGAAGAAACCATAACCAACTCGTGTAACCATTTTTAAGCTTAAAAAATAAGGTATCAGACTTGAAATGCATGATGTCCGTCACCTTGTTCTGTTTGAGTGGTTGGAGTTTGAGGACAAGGATGGGATGTCCATCAGATTATACAAATTTGGTAAACATCCGAAAAGAGGGGTAGAAATTTTTTTAAACAAATAACAACAAGGCAACCAAAACATACAACCCACAAGAAAAATTTACAACCAAAACCTTACTCCACAAAAATCTCTCATCCCTATTTGAAAGGACATAGATGTGGGCCAATAGCACAAACCATATGCAATACTTAAATTATTTGTTGGATGGTTCAACATGATCATTTGAGTACCATTTTTTTCAAATGCATGATCATTTTTTATTATCTATTTTTGGTTGGAAAATAACCTTATTGATAGTATGTTTTGCCTAACAAAAAAAAGGACCTAAGTACTATTGTGGGGATTTGTATTGCAAAAGCTCCCGGTACACAATGCAGATTTTTATACTCATAGACAGGGTCCCATTTACGAGTAACACAGTGTAGAATAGAAGATCTTGGTAATTCAATGTTAATTCTATCTAACTGATGGATTTAAATAGAAATTGCTAATATCCTCACAAAACAGTAAGAAGATAGCTAGCTAATTCCACACAGAAAAAGGAGCATAAGAATTTAAAACAATGGTATCACATTCACCTACAACATAGACACTTGATAGATCAGACCAATGAAAAGTCTAGAATAATATCAATATACTATACAATCAAAAGAATGATTTAACAGTGTACACATAAAACATAACAGTGTACTAATAACAATATAGACATAAAACCCACATTTTTCATCGCCAATCAAACCTCTCTAAACAATTTAACATATAACCTAGGTTTAGAGGACATTGCATAGTCACCTAGATTTAAAGATACACAGCCAAAAGATGTTAAGGGTGTGCAAATGATTAGTAACGGTTCACTCATAACAATGAAAATCCAGCAAAGGTTCACCTAGATTTAGAGATACACAGCCAAAAGATGTTAAGGGTGTGCAAATGATTAGTAACAGTTCACTCATAACAATGAAAATCCAGCAAATTATTTAATCTTCATAAATGAAAAACAAAAAGGAAAAAAAAAAGAACAAAAAAGGAGAAAATCAGAACTCAAAAGATAGGGGGAACTGGTGGAACAACAAACAATCAAATTGCTATAAGGATTCAGACTCCTAAAACTATTCTGTCAAGAAGTAGATTGTATATTTAAACAGCATGAAAACAACACAAATTCATTAAATCAGACCATAACAACAAATTGAACAAAATTCCATAGTGATAAATATGATCTCGGCACATGTTGGTCACCACCAGGGGCAAATGTTGAGAGCAATGGCAAAATTCTATAGTTAATTGGACTACTTCTGAGTTCTGAGAGTGGCCACTTTGTGCAAAAAAATACCAAAGATTACTATCATCTTTGGTCTCTCCTATCCCAGCAACCTACTTTATTAAGTGTCTTTTGGGCCTTGGCTACCAATGTATTTACCCTGATTTATACTCTTCATAATCCCTCTATCAAATATATGATGATATTTTTATGTAATCCTCATTCAAATCCATATTAAGTCTAAATAGTTAAAACAAAACATTTGGAGTTGTAAAATTCATTGAAAATTCCAAAATTCTAGTCACAGGTCAGGTACTTACTTTCATTGCTCTCCTTTCCTTAACAAAAGAAGGTTGAACTTTATCTTTCAAATAGTCATCTTATGTGAAAAATAGAGCTCCAATGCCCATGGTCCAATTTAATGAAACCCATTTTCTACTTGAAGGTCTCAGCCCGTGACTCAAATGTAGGCATACCAGATCCACCATCACACACATAGCAGGAGACTTTCTCAACTGGATAATCCACACCATACAGAGGATCATCGAGACGGCCGGAGATAACGAGGCGTTGCTCTTCGAGGCCTTAAACGTGAACGACAAGCTGAAGAAGGCCAAACCCCCTTGCGTGAGCCCGAGCTAGCGATGATATATGAGTTGAGCCTGAGGAGTCCCCATGGGCCGCCAAAGAAGACCGCCGCCTCCTTCGCGGTGCGGATCGGGTGGACGAACGACAGGGGAAGCATTGGTGGATCTCGTCGAGGCGAGGGCGGCGATGGTGGATCTCGCAGAGGGTTTTTTTTTTGGATGAAGTCCAAGTTTCTCTTGGGGGAATGCCTAGGGTTTATGTTTGAGGGGGGAGAGAGGTGACGGGTGTTTAAATGGGAGGGTAAAATGAGAATTTTTAACGTTTGCTAGGGTTCTGTTAACGAGAGGGACCCAAAAATAATAGGTTCAGGTATTGAGGGACTTATTGTTAAGGTAATAAGTTTCAGGGACTAATGGTTAATACATGGGTATCTTCAGGGACTCCTAATTAATTTCCCCAAAAAAAAATCATGTCAAAGTCAAAGAAAATGGTATGGGCCTGCGACGGACCTAGTTTGGATTCCCAGGCTGAGTCTAATTACACCTCTATTTTTATCTCGTGCACCCCTGTTTGTCCACACCCCCATTCAAATAAGTTGGGTACTTTAAACACCCCAAGTAAGATCCATTTATATGAGAGGAGGAAGAGGATGAGGGTGGGGTTGGGGTGGAGGGCTGGGTTGGTCTGGGTGGGGAAAAGCATCATCGAGAAGATACGTCGGTAGTCCTCAACATCCATGGAGGTCTGAGAAGGCAGAGAGGCGGTGTTCTACACGCATAGACATTGTAAATGTCGACAATTTTACATTTTATAGACTCCCTACCCCCTATGTCAATCATTTCAGAAAAATCATTAACATTTCATTTGTCTCTTCAAATCTCCCCAAAAAAATTTCATATATATCATTGTTTCTAAAAAAAATTATGAATTATCTAAGTGTGCTAATACCATGAAAATGAGCATGATGAAGAGAGGCAAATGCTATGAAATTTGTTTCTCGGACCTCGTCGACCGATGGTACATCTACAACTACAATATAAAATTTGATCGACATCAATACCCTCTAACCTGTTTTCAGAACCTACAGGTTTTCTCATGTTGCCTTCGACCGACGGTGTGTCTAGCTACAATATAAGATTTGATCGACATCACTACTGTCTATCATGTTTTCAACTACAGATTTTTCTCCTGTTTCCTTAGACTGACGGTGTATCTACGATATAAGATTTGATTAACATCAGTATTGTCTAACCCATTTGTATGATTTATATGTTTGGGTGTGTAAAGAACTGATTATAATAGATCTTTACATCCATGACTTGTTTATTTGAGTGTGCTTAGATTACATAAAAGTATAACATTCAACAACATTGCATTTTTTTATTGGTAAGTGTTTTTTTTAGTAAAATCTTTCCATAACAACAAACGACACTACTCAAACTCATGTCCCATTACTAATGAAGAGATACCTCTATCATCTTATCAAAAGGAGATTTGATACAATATTATATTGTTAGACCAACATAAATTACATAAAAATTACAATGTTCTCCCTAACATCAACTATAACTGATTATTTGATTAATAGTCTAACGATTCAGGACACACCTCTCCTTTGGAGGACCCGAGGTATAACTGTACAAGCCCTGGTGTTTGCAGAATCGCAAAAATCATGTATATACCTCTAATCCTCTATGGATTGGATTAGTTTTTAGGGTATAAGCTATACAATTATTTTGGATTCATGATATTCTCCCTGTGATTTTATTGATGGATTAATTTTAGTCCAATTCAATCCTAAAAAAGGGAACATTTTTTGTGCTTATTTTTATAGAATATTTTTTATGTTTATTTTGTGTTTGGAACTTTGAATCAATAGAACGTGCAATTTTTTTTTTAATTAAATGAGTCAATTCATCATTTTCATCTGATGATGAAACAAGTGTACTGTGATTTAGTAAATCAATCACCAAAATGGGCGTTGGCAGCACTGTCCTGGTTAAATACCTCTTATAATTAGGATTTTAGGGTCCGTTTGGATAGAGACATAAGTTATTATGGGGTTTATATATATTCTAGGAATTGTTGACTTTATCAATGGAATAAGAGATTTTGTGTTTGGTTGTGTTTTTAGTTATTCTCATTGGAAAATGTAATAATAAAGATTGAAGTGTTTAGTTGATGAAGAATAAGATGTGAATAAGGTATAAAAAGTTGATTTGACATGTGAGCCCATTTATGTATAAGAGGGCATGACAGATGATTTGATATGATGACATGCGATTTGATAGGTGGGTCCCCTTATTCCAGTGGAGGAATAACACAATTTCATGGGTGAACTTAAAATACAAATACCAGCTTATTTTTTCCTAATTCCGCATAGCTATACCCCCCTTATTTCCTCTACCCAAACACCTTTTTTGCCTTATTCTCTCATATTCCACCTCTATTCCACCCCTATTCCTCGTGTATTTTGAAATTGAGAATAAAATCGTGGTTGTTATTTTTATATTTTTCAAAAAATATAGTGTGATTTGATAGTCAGACAGTCAATCACTGTCTGGCTCGCTTCCCAAGCCACTTCATTGTCCAATTGACCAGGTCACCTGCTTACGTGGCCAACCCCGTTCGAACTCAACAGCTTGAGGGGCTCATTGGTTCGGACTCAGGTTCGGATTCCACGCTACCTCGTCCAAGCAGGCAAATTTTTGGTCTAGAGTTACGACAGACCATTTTAACCATCAAATTCATTCAACCTCTTCAAACACACGATATCCCACACATTGGTTTCAATCCGACGAGCAGGTTAATCAGAATCACAAACTCCACTTTCTTCTCTTCTTTTACTGATCTGAAACCCTCGACAAAACCCTAACCCTAATTGAACATCCGCAATCTCTCTCTCTAGCTTCAATGGCGGCCCCCCAGAAGCTACCGATCCCCGGGCGGCGCAATGTACTCATAACGAGCGCCCTCCCCTATGTGAACAACGTTCCCCATCTCGGCAACATCATCGGCTGTAACTCTCTCTCTTTCTCCCTCCCCCCCCCCCCCCGTCCGTTTGTCTGTTTCTCTGTTTGTGTGTGCGTGTGTTTTGGGTTACATGTTTGCGTTGAATCGGCATTGATTTGGTTCCTCGTGAAGGCGTATTGAGCGCGGACGTGTTCTCCCGGTATTGCCGTCTGAGAGGGTACAACAGCATATACGTTTGCGGGACGGACGAGTACGGGACAGCCACCGAGACCAAGGCCACGGAGGAGAATTGCACGCCCCGGGAGATCTGCGATAAGTGGGTCTCTTTGGTTTTTTCCCCTGAAAAGAACTCGTCTTTTTCTGAAGATTTGTTGTCTCTTTTGTTTTTAATTAAAGGAAGTTTAACAATCAGAGTTTTCTTTGTTTAGTTTGTATTTTTACAAATTGGCTTGGTTTCTGTTAATAATTAGGCATGATTTTGAGCTCTTGATTCTGTCTCGTAGTCGTATACCTGTAGTTTGTTGTTTCCACTGTCATGTACATTATTTATCAATCATTGACATGGATTTTCTCATTCTTCTCTATGAAATTTGATATGTTTACTCCCTTTATTTCCATAGTGCCTATCCGTTCTCTATCTTGTTCAAGTATGTAAATCTGACCTGGGAAATATCTGTACCATATGCAACTTCTGAATTTTTGTACTTGTAATAGATACCATGCAATCCACAAAGAAGTTTACGAGTGGTTCGACATTGGTTTTGATCATTTTGGGCGGACTTCGTCTCCACAACAGACCGAAGTTTGCCAAGCAATTTTCCAGAAATTGATGGAAAACAATTGGTTGTCGGAAAACACAATGCAGCAGGTGAATGGAATTCTTTTTGTGATGATGCTATTCTTCTGACTAATTGAGCTGTTATATAGGATTTGGCTGCCTTCTTTTCATCGGATTCCCATTTCCCAATGAAGTTTTTATTTCTAAACTGATCTGTACATTTCATAACGATGCAGCTGTATTGTGACACATGCAAACGCTTTCTAGCTGATAGGCTCGTGGAAGGGGTCTGCCCTACTCAAGGCTGTAATTACGAGTCTGCAAGGGGGGACCAGTGTGAGAAATGTGGAAAGCTATTGAATCCAACTGAATTAAGAGATCCTAGGTGCAAGGTAATATAGCGGGGCTTCTTTCTTCTGCTAAATATGTTCTGCTTGGTGATAATATTTTTGTGGGTTAATGTTTCTTCACATATTGTCTATATATCCTTATTCTTATAGGTTTGTCAGAATACTCCACGCATTCGTGACACTGATCACTTGTTTCTGGAGCTCCCATTACTGAGAGGAAAGTTGGAAGAGTACATAAACGAGATGTCAGTGGCTGGGTCTTGGAGTCAAAATGCCATTCAAACGACTAATGCATGGCTGAAAGAAGGATTGAGACCCCGGTGCATTACAAGGGATCTTAAGTGGGGTGTACCTGTTCCTCATGAGAAGTACAAAGACAAGGTTTAGCAAGATTCTGTCATCATGTTATTATGTATTCCATTATTTTGACATACCATATTACCATTACATCCATATTGCAAGATTTGAATTGTCTATACATAATTCTGCACGTCATGCTTGCATCTCACTAGATTGCATGATTTTATTATATTTTCCTTGCTCCACACTTGTTGACTGCACCTATCAATGACATTTGTTCAGGTCTTTTATGTATGGTTTGATGCACCCATTGGGTACATCTCTATCACTTCATGTTATACATCTGAATGGGAAAAATGGTGGAAGGATCCTCAAAATGTGGAATTGTATCAATTTATGGGCAAGGATAACGTGCCATTTCACACGGTAAGGATAGTACTTCAAGTTCTTCATCTTATATTATTATGATGTGCTAAGGTTCCTAATTGCAAATTGGATTATTTGGTTTGCATCATTTTCTATTTTCATCTCTGCCCTCTTTTTTACCCAAGTTTATAAATCTTCGAATGCACTTTTTTTGGCTAGAATTGTTGACGGCGGTTTTTCAGAAACCTGTTTTCCCAAACAATGTTTGTTTTGTGGGTGTGCTCTTTGTTTGGAACGTAAATCCATTGCTAGATTTTTGTGGTCTCAATATAGGATTATATAATTAATGTTAATAATACTTAAGAAAGCTTTTTTTTAATGTGTTTTGTGCTTGTTTTCTCTATTTAGAAAATTTTGTGCCTATGCACCATCAACATTTTATTCCCTTAGGACCCTAATAAGTTTAGATACAATATGATATGTATGTTTCAGATGAAATTTCTTTTGGATCTAAATAAAATAGGAAAAAAGGGGGAGGAAGAATTCATCCGAAGGAATTGAAAAAATTGTGAATAAGAAGGAATGCAGATAGAAATTGTATTTTACGCTCTCCTTATGTCCGATACAAAATATGTGAATCTGATAAGGATAATATGATGTGGACACTCTCATCCTTGTTCCAAATGGTATGTGTTTTTGTCAAATAACTTATGATACTTTCTTCAGGTGATGTTTCCTTCTACTCTTCTAGGAACTAATGAAAACTGGACATTGATGAAGACTATCAGCGTAACTGAGTATCTAAATTATGAAACAGGTCCGATTTCATTCTATATATTGACATTTTAAGATTTTTTTGGGTCAGTTGAAATTGGGATTACATAATGTTAGTGATGTTTGACTCTTGATATGTTGGGCTTTTGGATTCATATTTTGCGTGGATTCTAATTATTTATGCAGGAAAGTTCTCCAAAAGTAAGGGTGTGGGTGTGTTTGGCAATGATGCAAAAGATACAGGGATCCCTTCTGAAGTATGGCGATTCTACTTGCTTATGAATAGACCAGAGGTCAGATTATGTATAAATGAATAATAGGAATAATAGCATTTGCTGTTTTTAATAGTAAAGCACTTGTACTCATTGCTGTTTGCCATGGAATAACAAATTATTACTGTTTCAATGAATTAGGTCTCGGACACATTGTTTACGTGGGCAGATTTACAGTCCAAGCTGACCGAGTTGTCCAATAACCTAGGAAACTTTATACTTCGGGTCTTGAGCTACATTGCTAAACCCCCAGGTTTGTTTTCGAGGAATTTGAATGCCAAGAGAGCCTTGCATGCCTGAATCTTATTGGAATACTTCCTTTATTTTGCCCAAGAATTCTTAGATGAATTTATGGAATTTATCAAAGCCATGGGTTTGCTCATGTGCGCTTCTGAAAGCATCACTTAGAGATGAGTATTACAGCCTTACAGGTCTGTACTTGCGTATAGAACCACTAAAAAGATGATTTTTTTATAGTTGGCCTTTCTGGAAATATTACAAAAAATATGCGTTATTCAAGGGCAGACTCAAAATTCTCACCAAACACATAATATTTTATAGGAGCACTTACGATTTTAACACCAATGGCAGGAGATTTAACACGCACCTCCACTGTACACGATGGCAGTTTGCTAAAACTAAAAAAATCTTTTCAAATCTGAAAGATTAAAAGTAGAAAGAAACATGTTTTCTATGAGATGCCCATGCAAATGATGGGTCTTACTAAGCACACAGACTTTTAAGGTGGATTTGGGAATATGTTGAATGCATTGGGGGTTGCTTTGGTTAAATTATCATGAAGCACTTTAATTTTCCTTTCAGAATTTTGGTTATTAAATGTTACAAAAAATGGATTTGTGAGGATGTTGAAATTCTCGGGAAAAGTACTGTCTTTGGAATGATCTTTCTTTCCTTTAATTTTTGCTTTGAAATGGTTTGTAATGTCTAGAGGTGTTCATGTTATAATTACTGAGCTGAATTGGGTTCCATCCTCTGGTGTAGAGTTAACTTGTAGACATTTTACCAATGCTTTGTGACAGGGCTCAATGTTGAATCTCATGCAGATCTCATAATAATTCTCCAGTTGTGTGCTATTGGTTCTTAACTAGTACTCATTGTCAATTGCAGGATCAGGCTATGGCTCCATCATTCCTGATGCTCCAAATGCAGAGTCACATCTATTAACCAAAACACTAGCAGAGAAAGTTAGTAAACATGTTGACCAGTACCTGGAGGCCATGGAGAAGGTGACAGTTTTTATTCTTGGAAATGGTTCATTTTGTTGTCTTTGACCTGCAGATACCACGTTACTTATTTTGATGATCTGGATATTGATGCATTAAAGTGACTTCAGGTTAAACTTAAACAAGGTCTGAAAATTGCAATGAGCCTTTCAAGTGAGGGAAATGTATATCTACAAGTAAGTCTGAATCATTTTTTCCATGCTTGTTTACTTATTTCCTTATCCTTGCGTGCATTGGTGAATTTGATTGATGAATCGAGTTTGCAATGTAGGAAAGCGAATTCTGGGATCTTTACAAAAAGGACCGAGCTTCCTGTTCCATAGTGATGAAGACAGCAGCTGGTCTTGTGTATCTTTTAGCATCCCTGTTGGAACCCTTCATGCCATCTTTGTCCGTTGAGGTAACTTATCTCATTTACATTGTTTACTTTGTAGACTGATAGTGCTATTAATTATTTGAATGAATAGATTTGATTTTGACCTTTGCCTATCAACATGTAGAAAAATCTTGTCTAATATATTCATTGCTCAACATTTTCTTTCCCAAAACAAAACAAGAAGTGGATCTGACTTGCCTTTTCAAATGGATTTAAGGTACTCAAGCAACTCAATGTACCTCCTGAAATGCAACTCTCATTATGCCATGAGAAGGGAGATATTGAACGGGCAGGAAGGCCATGGGACATTCTGCCAGCTGGTCATAAAATAGGGAAACCTGAGCCACTGTTCAAACAGCTGGTATTAATAATTTTGGATCTGGATAAGTCTATATTGGTTTTTTGATTGGTGCAAAGTGGAAAAGGATTTATAACATGTTCATAATTCATTGCATACCCACTGATATACCCAATGCCATTTCTGTTCAGAAAGATGAAGAGATAGAGTTTTTCCGTGAGAAATTTGCGGGAAGTCAAGCAGATAGGATTGTGAAGGAAGAAGCAAAAGCTAAAAAGATCGTGGAGCAAAAGATTGTGGAGCAACTGAAGACCACAAAGATTTCAGGTAATTATTCGCTTTCCATGTCTTCTCTACATATTCTTGTCAAGTGTAACCTCTTATTCCTATCGAAATGGAAACAGATGCAGCCACAGAAATATCTGTTACAAGGCTTGACATACGTGTGGGACTCATAAAGAAAGTTCAAAAGCATCCAGATGCTGATTCCCTTTATGTGGAAGAGATTGACGTGGGCGAAGATTCGACGAGGACTGTTGTCAGTGGCCTTGTTAAATACATTCCTTTGGAGGATATGCAGGTCTTTATTAAATATTTGGTTAGCAAAGGCTCTTTAGAAGTTGCTTCATTGGTCACCAAAATACTAACCAGTATTTGTTTCTTGTTGCTCTATGTACAGAACCGTAAGGTTTGTGTTTTATGTAACCTGAAACCAGCATCCATGCGGGGAATAAAATCCCAAGCAATGGTCTTGGCTGCATCAAACAATGACCACACAAAAGTAAGTAATGAGAAATGCCTTTCCAATTTCTTATCTCTAATAATCAGATGTCATTTTGCTTTATGTTTCATGCTCCTGTGTTATGCTATTCTAACACCACTTTGCTCTGAAAGCAAACAATACAATTTTTTGGTAGGTTCACTGTTCACTTATGAAGAGCATAAAGTGTTTGATGTAAACAATGGCAGGATCGTAAAGTTCTAAGCTGATTTATTAAAATGACAATTACTTTTTTGGTTTCTCGAAATTGATTCATAGCATGGATGCTCTGACTGTTTATCTTAGCAAACCAACATTTCAAGGCATCATTCTTGATTTTTTGAATGCCCCCCAAAGAAAGCTTATCAATCGAAACTGTAGATTTTATGTTTGCCTTGATTTTCCTACCGTCCCTGTTTAGAGAAAGTGATATAGATTGACATATATTTAAGTTATACCATGAAGTTAGTAATCAGGATTTTACACCCGTGAGTGATGTATCACTTCCCATTAGGCCATCTCCAGCTCTTTATTCAAACCTGTGCCCAAATTTCATTAATAATTTAAGTAAAAGCTTAGTTTGGTACGGTGCGTCTCCAACCATTACTTAAATCTTTTCAAAAAATTCCTAATTCTCCCAAATATTCACTTATTTGGCCTAAAAAAGATCTGTTGAAATCTTTTGGGTCGACTAGGGGTATAACCATTGGTATCGGGGTTGATGTATCTAACAAGTTTGAATCCTGGAGGGGCTGAAAGTGCTAAATGTGAATGCTGATTTGTAGTAGTACTATTTTCATGGAAAATGGCTTCTTTTTAGGACTCTAATTAAAAAATTAAAATAAAGATTGATGGTGACATTTTTTCCCATGTTTGTTTTAGGTTGAGTTAGTAGATCCACCTGAATCTGCACAAGTAGGCGAGAGGGTGACTTTTCCGGGGTTTTCTGGCAACCCGGACAAAGTGCTGAACCCTAAGAAGAAAGTCTGGGAAACTGTGCAAACGGATCTACAGTCCAATGCAGAGCTTGTGGCCTGTTATAAGGGCGTCCCATTCACCACATCCGCAGGTGTTTGCAAAGTCTCAACTATATCAGAGGGGGCTATTAGATAGGTACATCACCGTGCACCAGGCAGGCAAGATCCTATCTTTGATTTATACCCATTTATTGAATTCAATATTGTTGTTTGATTAAACAATTTTCCCTTGAATGAATTTTGAGATATGTCGACTGATTGTGTCTTAATTTTTTTTTCTGATTGAACATACATAAAACTACATCTAGAGAAATAAGAGAAATAGAACTCTCTCACATCTTATTTGTTTTAGTTTCTTAAGTATGAATTTGTGATTTGCTTGAGATTTGGTTTTTCCAAGTTTCTTTTGTTTGGAATAGAACTTGGTGGAGAGCAAAGGAAAAAAGAGGGGAGAGAGAGGCCCGGACACCAACTGTCACCCTCCCCTACCTCTCTTTCCCTCCGCCCACCCACCCACCTCTGCTCCTTGTCTCTCTCTCTTCCTTTTTTTCTGATCTCTCACCCTACCCTGAAATTTATTTTTGGGGTTGGCTTGACCGATGAGTGGGTGGGGCTAGACAACCCCCTTAATTTATACAATAATTTAGCAGCCCTTTGGGGCCTTACAAAAAAATGCAAATGGTTTGCATTCATGTATTTGAGTATAGACTTTAAGAAATTCAAATGAAATTGATACGTTCAGTCTCTTATGCAGTCTCATTTGTAGTTCACATAGATTTTTATTTTTTAAAAAAATTATATACTTTTTCATTTGATAGAAATAATGATAATTTTTTTCGCATTATAATAAAATCTCACACACTATGTTTTATTGCGCTATTGTAGGGTTGAGTGTATCCGTTCATATTCAAAACATGCCAATGGAATGATTGTCCCGATACTAATAAATTACTTTCCACTATTATCAGTCTGGTCAGTAGTGTATGGAGTTTAGTGTATCAATTTATATTCAAAACATGTCAAAGGAATGATTTGTCCTTATAAACTAGGTTCCATTATATCAGTATGGTTAGTCTGCCAGCTAGAAATTCCCCAAACCTCAGTTATTGTAAGGTGTTAATGTATGAAACTTGGAGTTTTAACTATTCTGATTTATAAAAGACGGTTTTGGGGATTGGATCACTAATCCTAGAATGGGCTCTTATAATGTCACTCATCCTAAAAAATGTGCAAATCCAGACGGAGTCGTCATTTCCCACAAGATGTTCTTACAAGGAAAATGTTAACCGTAATTGGTCGAACATGCACGTTCAGACTATACACTTTTTTTTTATAAATTATTATTTCAATAATATCATTATACACACCCTTCTCATATTTTTTATCCAAGAGCGTTAAGGGATGAAAAAACATGCAGTATATATCTTTTTAGCAACCCGTTTTGCAGCCTCATGTGTTATGATAACTTAATATCTTATACTGTACTATCATTTTTAGTGTATGAGTCATATCATAATATATACCTACCTCAAATTTTCTTTTTCTTTTGAAATTTTTTCACAATGAAAAAAATTACATTAATGTATTTTAGATATGATTTTTCATTTCATATAACAACATACACTTCAAAATGTGAGTGTATGAAGGATTTTTTTTAAAAAAAAGGATGGACTGCAATTGGGGCTGCAATGTTATTCCAATATTTAGGTTAAACATAAAATCCCCATTTTTATTTAAAAAATGTGACAAGTTGTCCACATTTTATCATAATTATTTTGGGTGAATTGATGATAAATACCCCCGCAGCCAACACCTGAAATTTTTGATGACTATCCGGTCATCCCTTTAATTCCTTTGCCCCCATAAAATCGCAGTTTTCTCACTGTAAGTGCATATATGTTTTTGTCGAACTGACTGGATCGGTGGGGAACACAAAATGTAATTTTTGTAAATATTATCGATTGTAAGTAAGCATTATTATGCATGGGTGGGACATGTAAAGATGAGCCCTTTGGGGACTTGTATCACTAACACTAGAGAAACATACGTTAAGCTCTTATAATGTACTCTCCTGAAAATATTTTATCACAATAAATATGTGCATCAATCCCGGAGCACTTGAATTCATCTAATGTTTGTCCCATTCCAGGATGTTCTTTTCTACCCCAATGAACTAAAATGTTGTAACATTTAATCGTTGATGTGATCATTTTCATGTCATTTTGGTTAAAATCAAATCCATTGTTACATCTTTGAGTTAGCAAATGTACATCATTAGGAAGAAAACGTAGTTCAAACTATATTAGAAATGCAATAATTAGTTAAACACTCAAATAAATCGAACCCTCCCCACCAAAAAGTGTGTACTTCATGACAATATATGAATCATATATATTAATGTTATACATTAATGTATGTTTCTCTAGTGTTTTGCAATTATCATTTTTACATGACATGGACGAATATGAGACCATTTGCAGATACCATGGATTTATAGAAATTACATTTTGTCCAGTTCTCCAAGTTGTCAAGAAAGGATATATGGATGCACGGCTAATTTACAGGGGAAACCATGATTTTGTGGATAAATTGGCTGAGGGAATTTTAAATGGATAAAAAGAATGAGATTGAGTAGAAAAGTGGGAAAATTAGGTGTTCGCTGCAGGGATTTAAATTAAACATAAAATTCCATTTTTTTCAAAAGGTGAAGGCAAAAAAATATTAGGGGTTGGACAACTGCAGGGTATTTCGGCAATTCACCTAATTATTTTTTATACGAACCGGAAAAGCTATCATCTTCTTTACTTATCATCACAATTATTCCTTATCCCATCAGTTTTTTTCCTTGTCAAACTAATCCATAGGGACAGCGTCCAACCACTCGGTATTGCCGTTTAGTATTTGATAGTGGATATTATAACAGATTTCAATGAATTGTCATTAAAAAAAAACACGGGGGAAGAAGAGCTTTGTGTCATCCAATATTCCAATCTCATTTTTAATCTTAATTGTATCCGAACCCACCAAAGTATCCGTGTGTATACTGTATACATATGAAGATACATATGAAATGAAACTGGATATAAAGTCACACGAATGATACCTTACCAATTTATTAATAATTTTCCCTGCGTTGCCTTCGATCATGACAAATTCAAGTGATTGATTTGCCCGAGCTTTCATTGTGAAAATAATACACAAATTCTTTATTCGCCACAACATGCAACATTTTGCACGTCGACCGTTAGAAGAAATTATTCTTTTCCATCAATGACTTGATCGAACACAACTCGATATTACGAAGATCAAGCCTAACGTACAGTTGCATTTGACAACCAAGTAACCTTATAGTTTTTTTCTGTCACCCTACAAACACACATCAATCTACAACAACCACTTCTTCATAAATACAAGGCCATGATTTAGCAAGTCATCTGATCTCTAAAGTCAGATATCTCTTCAAAGATGGGCAGCCTCCGGGACTGGAACGGCGTCCACTCACTCATAATCATGTCCAGTCTCTCTATGATAGACTCCTCCACCTCGTCGTAATCAAGCTCCGACGACGACGATGACGACGACGGCCTCGTCGACTGCTGTTGCGAGTCGACCTCCTGGAGCAGCTCCTCCGCCCGGGAGATTGTCTTCGGGTCGTCCAAACCGGTGGTCCTCCTTGCTAGCACTTCTTCGAGCATGGACCGGGCCTCGTCTAACCGGCCCTGCTTGATCAAGCAGAGGCTCAGGTTGCAGTCCTTGTTGCGGTCGGGCTCGATCGTCCGAGCCTTCCTGTAGACCACCTCGGCCGCTGCGTAGTTCCTCTGCTGCATGTAGGCCCAGCCCAAGTTCCCCTGTCACCAAAAGGGCATTGGTACACTATAGTCTTAACTGATTAGTATATGAAATTATGTCAATTCAAGTACATAGTGCGATGTATATACTCAATTACAATGCTAAGAACTGTATAGAATAGAAATGAAATCATATATACATACTTTGTTCATGATGAGTATATACTCAATTAGAATGCAAGAAGTATATATTCAATTCAATAAAGATATCTAACATATGAATTTAGACTCTAATATAACAAGCAGATAATAGAGAAACATACCAGTATCCTGGAAGTCTCTTGCTTGATGGAGACTTGGAACTTCTTCCCATGGGACCGAGCTGTCTTGGTGGTCTTCCCATTAAAAGCCTCACCTTGATAAATCATTCTAAGCTTCTGCTTCAGCAACTCAATCTGCTCATCTATTCTCCCACATTTCTACCACCACCAACAAGAAGAAGAAGAAGAAATCAATTTTACACATTTAAGACATACCAAGCTATATATGTAACATTGAAAAGATCAACCATTGAATCCATATACACCTTGTAGAGGTCGATGAGGACATTGTCGAGTGACTCCTGGGCCTGCCTGGAGCACCGGCCACGGAACGATTTTATGGCTTCGATCGCCTCCTCCGCCCGGTCCTGCTGCTTCATCACCACGGCCATGTCCTTCAAAGCGCTATCGACCCTGTCACCGGCGTTGATCGCCTTCCAGAACCACACGATTGCGCCCTCTGGGTCCTTCTCTACCAGCTTCATTCAAATATATAACCCCCATTAAATAATAGTAATTGCAAACATATGATTATATCTTTGATTATTGAAGTTAATCGGATTGGATATTGTGTGGGTCAATGATGCCACAACGGATAGCACAAAATCACATTTAATGGAATTGATTGATATTTCACATAAAACCTCATTTGATTGATTGAACCACATACGAATTCTCTCTGTATTTCATAAAATCTCATCAGATCTGGTTGGGCTGCTCTAGATATAGAAATCTGAATTAATATCTCCCAAACGTTTTACAGACTCTACGGATTGTTTCTTTAAATGGGTAATGAAATTAGATCGCTGTAGGCTCTCTATATTTAGAAATAACACTGAAGCTACAAATCTAAACAAAATCAAAACAAATAATAATGAAGAAATAAAAGAAATTTAAAATTTGAACATGAAAACATAACCAGCTTTCATAACATTCAACATAAAAATCAAAAGATTTTTTTTTTTTGTTTTGTTATGGAAGACCTGAACGTGCTTGGCGCGAACGTAGGGGGTGTCACCGGCGGGAACCTTGTGGATGACGTGGAAGAGGTCCTTCTTATCCAACTTCGCCAACTTCGATTGCCCTCCAATTCTCTCTCTAAAACTCTCCATCGTCTCCTCTTCTCCTCTCTCTCTCTATCTCTCTCTGGTTCTTTTTAATGTTATTTTGGATGGTTGAATTTGGAGGTCTGAATCATTCGTCATGGTTGATTATAAATAGGGACTGTGTGAGGGATGTATCTAAACAGGAAAACGTCTAGGTTCATTGTGATTGGGAGGGTGCAGATGGTGGTGACGTGGAGGGCTGATAGATTCATTTTGCATTCCATTTTGCAACCCCTGCATGTATATTAGGTTCTAACATAGCCTTCTATGACACACAATTTATCAATTTTTCAATGTCAAAAAATATATGTTAATACATCTCAAATGCATACTTCATTTTATGTAACTGCCTGTACTTTAATAAAAGAATGGAGGTTTTTAATAATAAAAAAAACCGGTGTAGATTTCAATTAGGATTGCAATGGAGACTGGACGTATCATTTTCCTTTTTATTGTGATGGATCCCATTTTAAAAAAAATTTCATGATAAAGTTAAATTCATAAGATGATATAGTTAATCACAAAACATGATCTCATTCCAAAAAAAGAAATTGTCAATAATAGAAATAAAATAATAAATAACAAATCAAATTATAAAACATAGAGATAACACATCGGTTTTGAAACATATATAGAAAGAACAAACAAAAGAGTAAAAATAAAAAATAAACATGAAACATAAAAAACGACACAATTCAAATATAATCTTCTTTGTAAATCAAATAATAAATAAAAATAAAATATCAATAGATAAAAAGAATAAGAGAAGAGACAAAGGACAAAATAAAATCCCAATAAACTTGTAAACAAAACACTTTCTAGCGATCTACTGCACCAGAGGCCAGCTTACTCGTTTTTATCTAGAAAGTGAAAATTTATATTAGTTTAATGAAGCAAACCTCGTTCAAGATACATGCATAAAATTGTAAGTGAAATTGTACCTATAGCGGGTAATAACTTGTTAGTACTTAATAAGATCAAAAGGTTTCAAAATCGAGGAAAATGTTCCACTGTGTCCTTTTAACAGCCCTGTGTTTGCTCTGTATCAACGCCCAAAATAATAATAATATAAACAGAGTATTATTACACTCAGTTTTTTTCTCAGTCTAAAATACAGTCCTATATATCACTTTAGAAATCCAGTGAAGTATATACCTAGTTATATGTTGTATATACCATATTAAATATTTTCTTACACTTACTAAAAATGAGTTAATTCAATTCGAATATAAAATGCAGCAGCGATATACATTTTTTATCTAAGAAAGCAGGTTCTTGTATACCTCATATTGATAAATTGAAGCCCATTCTCTCATGATGAAAAAAGGTTTAATATTTTTTAAAAATACTCTCTTTTTATAAAACATGTGCACAAGAAAATATCTGAGTCACATATTTTAATTAGTGATCAAGAGTGAAAAATATATAACAAAGCAATAGAGCACATAATTTAACATTTTCCTTTTTAAGTAAATGAAGAATATAAATAATAGCTGAGACCCAATACATAAACCCAAGTAACAAGAAATCAACATTCAAAAAAATCTTTGCATGAAATTCAATTTCCAAATCCACGCACCAAAAAAAAAAAAAAATATAACATCATGAAATCAACATCCAAAAAAATCCAGAGCCGCAGATACCATTGAGTGTTCGTAAAAAAGAAAACTCTCTAGAATTGTCCAATACTCGATTTTTTTTTTCTTTTTGGGAATAATGGATGTACTTTCAAATTTATTGAGTAGAAAAAGAAGAGAAAATAAAAGCTAAAAGTAGAACATAAAGATATAGGTGAACTATTATGAAGAATCAGGTTCTTGTGAAATGCTCACTTTAATCTCACACATTGATAAAATTCTTTTGAATGATCTATTCTCCAATGTTTCATATAAGTAAAAAAACATGAAAAAAATTGAAATATGAACGGTAATATGAAATAAAGTATATATTGATATTGAAATTGTGTTTAAACATTAAAAAGTTTCTAATTTTTAAAAAATCATACATTATGATAGAATTCTATATATTAAGATAACGCAATGTATATGATAAACAGACTATAAATATTAGTATCTCTGTACAATATTGTTATCATTATATGTTAAAAAGGACTGTGTCAGTTCAGGGCCATTTCATATATATATATAAAAATTGAATGTAATATCCTAATTAATTAATCGAGATAGCTAACAATTTTTAAGCCGGGAAATATTTTATCAACGAAATAACCAAAACTCACTATACCTATTTTTGTTCCACAAATATTCTTGTTTTACCTTCAAATTTGTCTTGTTCCCAAACCCATTGACAATCAACAGGGATGATGTAGGGTGGTTCCAAAACGGTTTCTAAAAAAACAGTTCAACGAGTCATGATTGATGACTCAAGAAACTGGAGACTTATGATGGCAGTAGTTTTTCTTTTTCTTTTTGTTAAGAGACATGTGTCACTGGTTATCAACCTATCACACGCATGAATGAATTGTTCAAAAAAGGCAGTGATTTGCAACCTCGAGAATGATGAACAAGGTGCATTGTACCTGTACTGCATTGTATTTTGGTCAGCACCAGGACCCCACTACTGTCACATTCACTGAAATTTATATCTCCATTATTGATTATTCCTAATATGTATCATGAAAGGATTTCAAATATGCATCATGATATATATACCTTATAAATTTTTTAAATATGTATCACGTGTAACTTTTCCTTGTTTCTTTTTGTTTTGAGGACTGCTTTCACCATTTCTTTACATGGAATGATACATTTAGATCATTCATTATATTTTGCAAGATACTTGACTTTTTTCTTTTTTCTTTTTATTTGTCTTTGAGGGGTGATATTTTGGTGATGATTCTTCCACTTAAAGGGCTTGAAGGGGTGTCCAATTAGGAAATTACCCTACAAGAGTGCTGATGCGTGTAATTTAGATTGCGTACGATTAAAATTGTCAACTATTGTCTTATTGTTCTTTCCATTATGATATTTAAGTGTATATATATTTTTCTTTCTTCAATGATTGTACTGTTGTACCGTTGGGTTACTGTAATGTTTGAGTTTTTTGTTTGTTTGTTTGTGTAGGATAAAAGAAAAGACTTCAGGCATTTTCTCCCACCCCTTCCGTCATGTTTTAATACGAAATAGGTCACAGAGTAATTTAGAATAAAATATTATAATTAATTTTTAGCCTCCATTTGTTTTCAAGATAAACCTTTAGATAACCCTGTATAACCTCGGATAAGAGATAAATGGTGCGTTTGGTTGCGCGATTGCGTTGCGATTGCGATTACAGGAAGCTGCGTTTGCAATCGCGCAACCAAACAGTTTTGTAATCGCAGTTTTAAACCCAGCGATTGCAGGCAAATAGTGCCCAAAAGCTGCGATTTCAAAAAGCTGAGAAAGTGAGCTTTCTGCAGAATCAGGTTTGCAATCGCAGATTCCTGCAGAATCAGTTTTGCAATCGCGCAACCAAACGCACCCAAAAAGTGTTTGAAAACCCCATATGGCCCCTGATAAAATATGTTGGAATAAACTGGTATAAAGTGATATATAGATTCCAATCAATCCCAGAGATTAAAGTTGTTCTAGGTTATTCCATTTAGCCCTTGTTTGGATTCAGAAATTAAGTTATTCTGGATATATAATTATATTAGTATAGATAACAATTATACATGAATAAGAGATTTTTTGTTTGGTTGTGTTTTTTTAATTCTCATCAGAAAACGTAAGAATGAAGGTTGAGTTGTTTGGTTGATAAAGAATAAAATATAAATAAAGTGTAAAAATGTTAATTTGACATGTGGGCCCTTTGATGTATAAGAGGTGTTAATAGGTGATTTGATGTGATAAAGTGTAAAAAGTTGATTTGATATGTGAGCCTATGAGAATAGATAAACTGAGTATAGCTTTTCTTAGGGGTTACTTAGAATTGTTATACTCTCTTATACTCGTTTAAACTGGCTTAGTAATATCAAGTTATACTCTGCAAATAAACAGTCATTTTCCATATTTATTCTTATACCACCCTTATACCCCCCTTATACTCCTTAACCCGCTATCCAAACGGGGTGTTAAAGAATATGTGGGTCCACTGTTAAATCAATTGTCATCACCTCTTATAAATCACTTGTCAAATTAACTATTATTATTTTTTTACCTTTCATAAATCATTATCCATACTTTATTCACATTTTACCCAAACAACAAAACATTTATTCTTACATTTATCAACAAGAATTCAGAGCATTTAAAACTACAATCAAATACAAAATCACTGTTATACCCTTATTTATACTTATTTTTGCTTGGTATAAATGTATACCTTAAGAATAAATCATATTCACGTTCCAAACGGGGGCTTAGTGTTTGACTGTAGTGGATACAATGAGATAATTTATGCTTGAATAAATTTATATAAAGTGGTATATGGATTTCAATCGACCTTAAAATTAAAGTTATTTCATATTATTCCACATAAATAATATATGGATCCACTATCAAATCAACTGACACCACATCTTATAAATCACATGTCAAATCAACTATCATATTTTTTCACATTTTCTAAATCATTATCCACACTTTATTCGCATTTTATCCAGACGATAAAAACTTTATTATTACGTTTCCAATGAAAATAATTCAAAACACAACTAAACATAACATCACTTATTTCATTGCTATATTCATTTATATAATCCTGGAATATAATAAATTTATTTTGTATCCAAACATGGGTGAAAGGATTTCAATCCACTATTATACCTCTAATTGTTGGGGCTTTTCCTCCCACCCCTTGTTTAGACCTAATGGAAAAAAACGAAGATGAGAAAGTAAATTTGGATTCCTGCTAATTCCTGCTATACCTCTAATTCTCTTACCCTCACAACGTAAAAATAGAACAAAGGATAACAGAAAGGAGGCGGAGGAAGGAAAAAAAAAAAACTCCACCCCCTTTTTTGTGTGGATTGAATAGAGAGAGAAAATAGAGAGGGAAAGGAAGGTGGGAGAAGGAGGAGAGAGAGATGCCAGTGAGAGGGAGAGGGAAGGCAGCGGTCACGGCAGAGGATGGCGGCCGAACACCCTCTTGTTGGGATTATATGTTGATCTGATTTATCATATCAGACGATTGTCATGATAGAATCATATTAGGTTGACACTTAATTAATATATTAATTAAGATTTGATATTAATTAATATTTAAAATGAATCTCTAAAAACTAGGGAACAATATTTGTTTGTTAATTCTGTTTTTTTTTAATATTTATTTGTTAATTAGAAGATTATTTGAATAGAAAATTATTTCTCTTAAAATTCTCCAAAGCTCCATGACAAGACTTGACATAATACAATGTTGACATTCAAATGTGAGGGTAAGAGAGTTCTAAAAAGTAACTTCATAAGAGAGTTTTTTATTCTCTTAATTATGTTTTTGTATCTTAACTATTACAATGGATTATCTATTTTTTTTTCTCATCTACTCCACCCCAAAAATGGGGTGGAATTTCAACTTTAAGCTCACATTTGGATTGGGAATAGAAAGTAGAATAAATGAGTATAATGTGGAATATGAGGTTTAAGGTTGTTTGGATGGTTGGAATAAATGAGAATTTGTGTCAGAATAAATTGATATGAAATGGTATATGTATTCTAGCTAACCCTTAAAATTAAATTATTCTAGGTTATTCAACCCCAAAAAAAATGTATACTCACTGTCAAATCAATTGTTACCACATTTTATAAATCAACAGTCAAATCAACTATCATCATTTTTTCACTTTTTATAAATCTTTTATCTACACTTTATTTACATTTCATCAGGGCAGCTCTTTTATTAGGCAATTGCCTGAGGCCCCCAGATGCACATAGGTCCCTAAATTGTTTTTATTTATAAGTAAGTCCAGATATTAACCAATGATAACTTAACACATTGCAAAAAAATATTTTTTTAAAAAAAATTAATAATCATTTTGATATGTAAAAAGAACCAATTAAAAATTGACAACATTTGATGATACCTAAAAAATAGCAAAATTGACAACATTTCCAATTATCTTGGAGAGAATATGTCCTAGGAGGGGATGCATGTTGCTTATATTTGGCAATCACTCTTCTTGGGAGATAATTTTTCTAATGTATTTTGTGATCTTTGAAAGTGTCATCATTGTAATTATTTGATTACTTATGGAATAAATAGATCTCATCTTACCAATAAAAAATAAAATTCTATGGTGTAGCCATCAAAGATCTTTTATTTGAATCTAGTAAGAACTTGAATGTAAAAGCTTAACTAGTAATTTTACTTCCCAAAAAATAGAAGAATGATTAAGTAAAAAATTAATAGTTTAAAATTAAAATAAATATTATTTAATTGTCTTATGCCTAATAACATATCAAGGCCCCTTGATAGTCATATACCTTATAATAACTTAATTCTCTATCCAAAAGATGGATAGAGATATTCAATTAACATAAATAATTTTCAGTAGCCAGACATTGAATCAAGAATTTTCAAGGACATAATGGAAAATTATCATTGAGCCCCCGTTTGGATATAGAATAGGTGACGAAATAACCTGGAATAAAGCAGCATAAGTAATTTTTGGTGTTTGGATGCATTGAAATATCCTGAGATAACTTATGCCAAAATAAATTAGTATAAAATAGTATAAGGATTCCAGCCAACTCTGGAATTAAAGTTATTATAGATTATTCTATCAAAAAAATATGTGGCCCACTAACAAATCAACTATCATGACCTTTTATAAAACATATATCAAATAAACTATCATTATTTTTTCGTCTTTTATAAATCCTTATCCACACTTTATTTACATTTTATCCAAGCAACAAACACTTTATTATTACATTTCCCAACAAGAATAACTCAAAACACAACCAAACACAAAATCACTTATTTCACTGCTATACACATTTATGCTGGTATAACTGTATACACCTGTATCCAAATATGAGCTAAATGATTCATAATATTGTAAACATCAGACAAGACATACCTAGTCATACAAGAGTTCGAGGCCACCGCCTTGTTGCATAGCATAGTCCAGAGAGTGGTGTGGTTCATGTAGATGATGATCACATATTCACCCAGATTCATGTCTGTGCTGGACCAGGTTCTTCAAATCCCCATTGCATTGTTCGCGTTGCATTTCGTCTTTGCTTCACAAACAAAATTGTCAAAAGAAGATTCCATACAAGTATGAACCCCAAGTTCCCATAATCAAAGTGTTTTGACCGTCTCTTAAGAAGAGCAGTTGGCTTCACTATAGATTCATCGCAATATGTTCAAAAAATTTCAGAAACAATTACATTTACTAGTTATGAACTTATGTGTACTGAGATTATAGAAAATTCTCAGCTTTAATATGATTTGTCTGTGCTACCAGCAGTTTATCAACCAAAGGAAAGAATGCTTACATTAACAGTTCCCTGTCTTTTGCTTCAGATTTTTGAAATCTGGAATTCCCAGAAGAGTTCAACTATTTGCTGCCTTCACACTTGAGAACCCCAAATACAAGATTCAGACAAATTGGAGATTTTAAGAGACAAGCAACATCTACCTTTCCTCAACACACACACACATACAAAAAAAAAAAAAAGACAAGCAGTATCAATACAAAACAATGGCCATTTTTTATTCATTCAAGAATGAAATATCCCCCATATTTTGGATATAATGTACCAAAAGCGCAGGACATTATTCTGAAGTCTCAAGAAGTAACACTGCATTCTTTAATGAATGGAAGAGCCACCATGTTTCGAATGGCAATAAAAATAATTTAGTTTCTACCATAGTACAAGGACCATCCAACTCAAAACATCAGCATCCAAAATATCCTTTATAGATTGATTTCTATATTGTCAATCAGCCTAACCTTTCCAAACCATGAAGCTACACAGAACACGACCGGACATTTGATAACATCCACTGGTTCCAGGCTTCCTTGATCCACCACCTGCAAGTCAAAACAAAAAATGAATTCACTTGAACCAAAACAGTAAATAAGATTTCCTGAACCACTTTACAGTACAGAAGTGTAACTCCCAATGCTTCCAATTTTGATTATCCATATTGAAACAATGGTGACAAGTTTATATAGAAAATTCAAGTTCCATGATCAATGACATATTCCTGATTTTCCAGACATGCAAGAACTATCTATGAAATGATCTATTTATTTCCTTGCTTTCAAAAGCATAGCATAACAGAATCTCGTGAATGCCAGCATCAACATCAGTAGAACAGGAAACCCATGATGATGGCAATACTTGATAATAGTGTTTCCCTGAGTAATTTCTACAATAAATTTTTTCCATCATCCAGATATATGTATCAAGGTGCCCAAGCCTATGTGACAGACTTGCCTTATATATGCACAGACATACAATATGCATATAACACCATTCCGTGTGCTTGGATCATAAAACGGTTATCCCAAAGAGGAGAAAAATGGGAAAATGATTTCAACGTCCACTTACACATATTAAACTTTGTCAAGTATTAAATGGCCAAGTTATTATTGAAAAGTGCAGATTGGAAAAGAAAATGACTCAAAGACATTACCTCAGCATAATCAATTCTACCACCCGCTTCAGTTATTTCCTGGATAACTAACTTCTTCAACTCTCTACACGAATGCTGTCCATTTTGAACATTATGTTTGGCTTTTGACAATGATCGACTTATGGATAAGGCCTGCATGAGCACAAATCATACTATTACAATTTACGACCACCCACAGAAGCCCTTATAATTAGGGTAATGATATATACCAAAAACATTTCACGTGGAAAAAATTAATGATAGTGAACATAATGGGAGGTTTACTGGAACTAGAAAGCTTATTAAAACAGACCTTTTCTCGCTCTTCAGCTGATAAGTGCACATTACGTGAGCTCATTGCAAGGCCATCAGGATCACGCATTATTTCTGAACCAATTATGTTTATGGGAAAATCAAGGTCATGAACCTGATCAAACACAACAAAAAAATTAGCCCACATCAGCAACAGGGCATATCCCACTATATGAACTTCCACACAAAATATAAATATTTGCATCAGACATGCAAGCATAGAACTTGATGCAGATAAGAACAATTTTGTACAGGAATGAAAACAATCAAAAGGTGAAAAAAAACAACATGAGCAATCATATCTTCCCTTTGTCAATATCTATACCATGCTTCTATTACCAGGAGAAACTAAGACGACAATTATGAGGACGATAGACGAGGGGAAAAACATGTCAGCATAATCATTTTCTAAGTATATTATCCAACCATTTTATACTGTATAATGTTAGAGAAAGTCCCGCATGCAGTCCCCACATACATACTTTGATTTTTTTAAAGGTGTATACTACATGTAAATAAGCATGTACCTTAATTTTTTAAAAAATGATATATATACTCAAGTGAATCGCACACCCTCTTTACACAAAAATCACACGCTTCATCTAACGAAGCATTAACCTTGTTAGTAAAATTGGGACTGCACGCAGTGCTACATATAAAAGACAACGCGTAACAACGCCCTTTCAAACTAGGATACGCGTACCACAAACAGAGATATTTTGAAAAAGGTGATATAAAAACCACAAAACACATTGTCTGAACAACCATTCAAATTATCTGTTCGCCAAACTATGAGTGTTTGCAATGGAAATCCTATAGCAATGGACATATTAACTCATTAGTTACATACTTTTATAAAAGATGTAAAACCTCTTATAAGGTGCACTAATGGAAGTGTTAACATAGAGTCTCATGTTAAATGTGGATCCCACCATGAAGTTTTCTAATTTTAGCTAGTGCTTTCCAAATGTGGGTTCCACAATATATACCCCGTTAAACAAAACATATTAATTTTGGATGGGTCATTTCTTGTAGTGGGTGGAGAGATGGACCCACTATAACTAGTAGCTAGTCCATTGGAGAACAATTAAATGAGAATGTAGTAATATATGTCTAGTTGTTACATGGATAAAGTGTTGACAATTGTCACTTTAACATCTTAGTTGAAATTAACATGTGGAGATGCTCTAAGCAACATATTCTAAACTGGAGCTTTTCAAACCTCTCATAAGGTGCACTATTACATAAGAGTCACGTTTAAATGCCCAACGTGCAGTCTCATATGATGTCCAATGACCTCGATTAAACGAAACATGTAAGATTTTTATTAAGTCTGCACAATTTATTAAAAAATGCTTTGTTTTATTGCTTGGTTATGTTTCAATAAGTAACAATTTTTTAGCCTTTAAAATGAAAGACGGTGGTTTGAAAAGCTAAAAACTGAAAATATGTTTGGATCTGAACTATTGAGAATTTTATAACTTTCTAAACGCAGAATTTGTCTAAACTCAAAGTCCAATATGAAGGACATGCAAGAGTGGAACCTCATATGTACCATTCGACGGATTATGCACCATTGTTGATAATCCTTCTTCCCAAAAACAGCCACATCCGGCTCGACTATGTTGAAAAGCTTGGCGACGATGGTGGCGACCCCTCTGAAGAAGATGGGCCTGCTCTTCCCACACAGACCCTTCTCCAACCTCTCCACCCTCACCCAACTCTCATGCCCTCCCCTCCCGTCCACACAAGAAACCGCCTTCCCCTCGAAATCTCTCTCCAAATCCAAACCAGATGGGGTGGTCTCGTAGAGGTTCGGGGGGCAAAACACGGCGTCGACTCCGCCAATCTCGACCAGCTTGCGGAGGTCGCCTTGGAAGTCGGAAGGGTAGGTGGAGAGGTCCTCGGAAGGGGAGAACTGACCGGGGTTGACGTAGATGGAGACGACGACGAGTTGGGCGTGTTTTTTGGCTTCTTGGATGAGGGAGAGGTGGCCTTGGTGGAGGAAGCCCATGGTGGGGACCAAGGCTAGGGTTAGGGTTTCTCCATGGGAGTACCTCTTCGACCTCGACCACGACCTCATCGCGGCCTTGTCTCGGATGATCTCCGGTTCGTCGGACATGGCTGAGGTGGGTGGGATTACCGAGGAAACGTAGAGTTTGATGGAAGGGACGTTGTTTGGATCAATTTTTTTATACTAAATCTTTATTATTATTTTTTTCTTTTTGTTGTGATAATTTAGTCAATGTTGGGTTATACCGGTTCTTGTCACAGGATGATGTTCGATAAATTATCCTAAATTTCACATATTAAACTATGATATATCACATTGGAAGCTGAATTGATTCTCACTGATCCTATCTCTCAGTATTGAAAATTAGTTTTAATTGTTGGAATCAAATCCTGAATCAATTTTTTGGTAACTAAAATCTAAACGCAGTATATATAGTTACTCTATTATAAAAAAAATTAAAAACATATTGAATGCATAGCATTTCACTAAATAAAAATATATAGTATAAAAAATCAACCTACAAAAGAGGTTGAAGTATAACATTTTCTCAGGGTTAAAGCTGGTCAAATACCTTGATATAACATTCAAATTCAGATATTTTGAGATTTATAATTTGTTTTTCACGTCTAAATATTGAGACTAATTTGATTACGTGACACATTTAGCGAGACATGAAAATTAAAATTGAGCTTGAGGAGACATCATATCCTTCAAAAATAATACAAATATAATAAAATTGTTATTTGAATTTTATAAAATTATAGTTAAATCATTCGGGATAATTAAGATTGATAGTATATAATACAAACACATAGTTTTACAATACATGTAACATTCAGATATTTTTAAGAACAGAATATACAAACTGACCAACTTATTGGCTACACGAGATGCGTTATCTTTTGCAACCTTTTTTTTTTTCAGCTACCACACTTTCTTGCATAAACTGGATTATTGAAATACGTGTGAGGGCCAAATAAAATGAGGATCACAATTACATGAGAAGGCAGACAATAATCAAAGATTTTACACCAATGCCCAATCAGACTAGCTCTACTTCAACCATTGAATATAACAAGCAAATAAAGGACCTTGCTCACATTATAATATCAAAAGATATAAAAACAAGCCACCACCCATACCCATGAGGACTATAGAACCACTGCTGACACACACACATACCCCAATTCTCTTTTTTCAACACAAAAGCTGCAAGGCTTTCCATCCCCATTGAGTCAAGGAATAATGAGAAAAAACAGCAACCAAAAACTTACATTTAGGACTGGTTTCCTCTCCCACGTCCACCACCCATTCTGCCACGGCCTCGGCCACGATAGTAGCCTCTCCCACCACCACCGCCTCCGCCTCTTTCATATCCAGGACCTGCTGTTGTTTGGTTCAAACAGATTATAGAATGGCACAAACACATGGCAATAAAGCACATAGCGAAGGAAAAAATTGCGAATATGATACGTTAATATGAAAATATATAACCGTTCAAGGACACTGAAAGCATCACACATGAACCAATGGAAGTATAATCAACTGGGAATTAACAATTACAAGCATTAGTTGTTGTTGTAATTCCTATCAGAGCATGAATTCGGCATGTGTGAAAGGCAAATCCTTGTGCAATGACAAGAACAGACAACTACACTACATTAGTAGCTAGCATGCCATGAAATTGAACAAAAATGCAGCTGATAAAGAAAGAATGATTCAAACAGCAGAGATAAAGTAAGAAGGTTTTGGGAATGATAACATCCCATCCAACAAAGATCACAACATTCATCTCTTTGTAACCTAGCCATATTGATATGCTTATTCGTTTCATTAGGATGAACCTCAGTTATTGGTATGATGATGATAAAAGGTGGCAGTGCTGATGATAGCAACAATGACACAAAGAAAGCATTTATATGAGGTTGTGTGTAATCCTATATACATAACATCTGTCCTGACAAGGTCTATTGGGCACAAGAACCAAAATGAGTGGGCAGTGGGATCCAACATGGACTTACCCGTATATATTTAGATAAACAGATATACCAACCAACCGAGTATGATTTAGAATAATAGAGAATGAAAGCACATATAAATCATGAACCCATCTAGGTGTTCAAGATATATATACAACTTACCTTGATAACCCCATCCTCCACCCCGTCCGCCACCTCGGCTATAGTTCCAGTTATAACCACCATTTTCTATCATGAAAAAAACAGAGAGAAAAATTCAGTGCACACACGACGAATCATGGGAAAAAATGGTAGCAGAACATTGTAACAATAGATCCTTGTTCTGTCATTCCACCAGTAATTCTATAATTATTATAATTATGCAGTTCAGATCACAACAATTGTGACCATCAGTAGCAAAATTGTAAAGTACCTTGATTGTTCCCATATCCTCTGTCATCATATCCTTGGTTGTTTCGATACCCTTGATTGTTATACCCTCGGTTGTTCCGGTATCCTTGATTGTATCCTTGGTTGTTTCGGTATCCTTGAGAGTTGTCATACCCTTGGTTATTCTGATATCCTTGCTCATTGTCATATCCTTGGTTGCTTCGGTATCCTTGAGTGTTTCCATAGCCACCTCTACCCCAGCCCCTCCCTCTTCCCCTTCCCCGAACACGTCCTCGGCCATAAGTATCTACGATATACTCCACAAAAATCATTTGACCTTTTTGACATATTGTATGATCAACAATATAACTTTCACTATCACATCTATTTACCTTCACCCACTGGAGCAGCTGCTTGCCTGGGCTGATGCTGTGGTTGTTGTGGATGCTGCTGCTGCTGCCAATACTGTTTCCGTGGCCTCGGATGCTCGACAAACAGTGGTTCTTGGTACCTAAAACAGTTCAATTCAAAATTAGAATTGATCTTATTTGGTTTTCAAATAGAATCTTCTGTCTACTGCTGATGCTATCTTCACCACTTATGAAGCAGAATCACTACATAATTACTTTGTATTATAATACCCACACCCATAATAACTTGAACAAAGTTAACAATTACCCTGGAGAATTCTTGTTTAGCTCTCTTGTTGACAAAGAGATAGCGATCATGGAAACATGGCGAGTCATCTCCAGACTTCACAAATAATTGAAAAGGATCAGAAGAAGCCTCTGATTGTACAGGAGCAAATTCTCCTAGGCCAGCACCAGAAACATGATACTTACGGAACAAGGCCTTCTTCAATGGGCTCCCAGACATCAGTAATGCTTGTTGAACTGATGGTGGTATCTTGATGCAATCCAGGAATCCTCTTCTGCTATCAGACACAGAAAATGGAGCCATATTTTAAGAGTGAGATGAAATATAATTTGCATAAAAATGTGAAACCCACACTAAAGAGAGTTCTAAGTGACCTTTATGATCTCAGCAATGGCCACAGTTTTGCTGATAGCTTGTCCCATTGCCTTTAGGACAATCTCCCCCACTTGTTTCTCCTGAACAAAAGCACCACCAAATTAGAATATGTCCTGATGAAAGATAAACATAAGTATACTCATGTGTGACGGATAAGACAATTAATTATCAATTAAAAAGTGGTAGTTTGCATTTTCACTAAATCAAAGGATCATGGGTCACACAAGAATAACTGTGTGGCCGATCCAGGCACACATATCATACACACACAACTATATCACTTCTAAGTCACCAAAAAAAAAATCCTCAGAACAGAGCTATGGCATACAGATCTAAATGGAGCATAAATTTCTATTCAGTTATGAAATGCTCCATTTAAAATCAATCACACCATGCCACCTATATTTTCACACACTAAATTATAAGTATAAAACAATACATTTTCCATCAGTCAATAATCTCTGGGTCACAAACTCTATTGCAGAACTTCTCCATACAGAAACAAGTGTATGAAATGGAACCTTTTTCTAATCATTTCCTGTGATTAGTCATGGAAAACCACCATTTGTGTTCACAGAGAGTGCACCTTCATGTGAGAAACTTATCCCCTTTTGGTAGATTACAGTTTTGACACAACTAAATTTTAAATTACCTACAATCCCATGTAGACCAAAGAAGTAAACGCTGGATAAAATAATAACCATGCCAATCTAATGGACCAAGCAGTGGTCAATCAAATAACATGACAACAATATCAAATTTAAGATAACTGCAATCATGCTGCAGATTATGAAGCCTATATCTTGAGAGTTACTTTTGCAGTGCTAAGCTTATTCATTCAAAAGAGCACGCCCCTAAACATGACTATACATTTTAAAACCTGTGTCCAACAAGCCCTCCACCTCCTCCACCATCAGCTCGACCTCCAATAACGATAGTAACTAAGTTCACATCTGAAAGATGTTAAGATGCTTCCTAAAACCCACTGATACACATCAACTGACTCTCTCATTCTTAATAATATAAGAATAGAAATAAACACTCCATCTTACATTCCATAATCAGTAGTCCGAGTATTTCTGCCCAGACTGCCACCATTACCTGACTTAATAATCTTCCATACGATACTGAGACATAGTAACCATGATGTCTCTTGTTTCCTACCGACATATAGACATGTATTTTCCATTGCTCTAAAAGATCGATATTGATGCCTAATGATCAATCTGCACTCAAATATTTCATTCCATCCTTCATTGATGTCCATAAAACGGAAATAGAAATACAAAGACATTAGATTGTTACAATATCACTTAATTAGCAACTTCAGATAGACTTAATTCAAACTTAAATCAGAAACTCAAAAAAGGGTCCCCAAAAAAATAATAATAATAATAACTTGGCCTTTCATTCAGTTCCACAAAACCCATCTGGTAAAAACAAAATCATTCAAACCCTTGATAACACAGAATCATCACACAAAACAAAAACCCCATACAAAATGGTAACCCAATAATAAGAGAGAGAGAGAGAGACCTGAAGAAGACTGGTGGCATAGCTGATGTAGTTCCTGATGAGGCCCTGGGTGGTGATCCGAATCTCGTTCTCGTTGATCGCCGATTCCGGCCTCGGCTTCTCCACTCTCTGGTACCGGTCCATCGATTCTTCTTTGGGGTTGTTAGGGTTTCAGATATGGAGGTGATTTAGGGGAGGCGATGCGGAGAGACTAAAACCCTAGAAAGCTTAAACCTCTGCTTTTAACTCAACCCATACAGAGGGGTCGTTTTATTTATTTATTTTTAATTATTTATTTTTCCGATATTTGGGCACATTTTTAACAACCACTTTTTAGAAGAAAAAAACATATATTTCATTGTATAAACCCTATTATGACCAAATAAGAGTGCCACGCATGCACATGCACTTTTTTTTTTTTTTTTTGTAAATAACATCTAGGGCAAATTTTTACTTAACAACATGGAGTTTTTATGTGATAATCACACGGAGGATCTGGATCTGAACCCCGTTAGTTCAATGATTTTATTTCATGTGTAACAAGTTTGAATATGGTTTTTTTTAACATAAATAAAAATAAATGTATTTACAAATGTTTCTAGAAAAACATATTTATTAATTAAAAATTTTGTTTTATTTTTGTAAAATATAAAAAAGTGTTGTAATATGGATGACTATCATTGACTTTGTCATCACTTATCCTAAAGGATTAGATTCAAACATTTGACTTTGTAATCACTTATCCCAATTAGTTGGACTCAACCCTTTTGACTTTGTAAAGGATTGATAAAATCAAATCCTTCTAAATCTTGTTTGTTATTATCTTCTAATGCCTATAAATATATGCCTGGATTGTATTTATTGATGAGATCAATTAAAAAGATAGAAAATACAGAGTTCTTCCTTCATCTCTCTCTTGGTATATTTAATCTTATTCTTTTATTTACATTTATAACACGTTATCAGCACGATACTCTCCATATGATTCAATTTTTTTTTCTCCTCCACGTATGCATGGTATATTTTTATTTCATTATGTACTGTGCATTGAACATACCTTGTAAATTTTTTCATGCATTATTTTTATGAAAAACAATGTAACATGCATGCAAAGCAACCCGTATACATCTATCTTTTATTTTCATCTACTACATACATTATTTTTTATTTTCTATGCATGCAATCCACGTCAAAATTTTCCATACATATGTTATGAATGTTATGATATGATTAAAACCCGTATGCAAATTATGTATGCAATTTTTCCCATGCAACAGTATGTGGCATCTATCAATTTGATTATTTATTTTTTATGCAATAGTTCCATATTTGTCATCTATTATTGAAATTTAAATTTTTTTATTATTCAAATATAATACATTTATATGTAAAACCAGAAGTTCTCACAAATATTAATTTTATATGTATAACCAGAAGTTCTCACAAATTCTAATTTCATGTGTAGAACCAGAAGTTCTCACAAATATTAATTTTATGTGTAGAACCAGAAGTTCTCACAAATTCTAATTTTATGTGTAGAACCAGAAATTCTCACAAATAATTAATGGAACCTGAAGTTCTAATTAATTTTATATACAGAACCAGAAGTTCTTATTTTATGGAACCTGAAGTTCTAATTAATTTTTATATTGAACTAGATGTTCATATTTTATATATGGAACCTGAAGTTCTAGTCTTATTTATAGAACCAGAAGTTCTAATATTATGTATTAGACCCGAATTTCTAATCTCATATGTAGAACCAGAAATTCTCACAAATACATTATAGTTCTAATTTTTTATGTAGAACCAGAAGTTCTTATAAAATAAATAATTAGAATCAGAAGTTCTAATTTCATGTGTAGAACTAGAAGTTCTCACAAATAAATTGTAGTTCTAATTTTTTGTAGAACCGGAAGTTCTCGCAAATAATTAATAGAACCAGAATTCTTATTAGAACCAGAAGTTCTCACAAACAAATGATAGAACATATGTTTCGATTGTGTATGTCCTTTATGATATCCTATAATAATTTTGAATTTATTTTTCTAATTATGAGATTTAATTTTTTTTGGGATCGGACTTGTGTTATAACATCCAAACATTCACGTGCAATAGTATGCACAGTATATATAAATAATATAAAATAAAAAAAAAAGATGATGAAACAGTATGCATATATATGTGTGTGTGTGCATGCAACAGTACGTGGATATATATATATATATATATATATATATATATATATAGGGAGCCGATTAGGTGCGGTTTACGGTCGGTGCGGTGCGCGATCACGGGCCGTCGATCACGGGTCCATCGCATCGGACGGTCGGGTGCGATTCACGTCGACCGTTGGATGCGATGGACCCGCGATCGGACGATCCACGTCGTAAACCGCACCGACCGCATACCGCACGTAATCGCGACTATATATATATATATAAAATGACCATGCAATTTCATTAATATTCATATACACCAATCCATGCAATATATATTGAAAGCATGCCACCCGTGAATAATTTTTTTTTGCAATATTTCTTCTGCATGTATGTTGTTTTAAAAAAAACCATCAATATTCCGTGATATTATTATGGCAGTTCTGTAATTTCTTGGATTAATATCATGCATGTATATTTTTATTTTTATTTTGATGGGTTAAATTTTTTTAAAATGAATATTACTCTTCCAAATAATGTCTAACCCGTGGCCATATAAACAATTGGGTTATTATTATTTTATTTATGAACCCATAAAGTTTGACTGTTATGAATGCTTAGATTTTATATTCCTATTGGATTATTGAAATCTCTATAAAGTTAAGACCATTAATATGTTTGTGAATAAAATATGATTTTATTTAACTACAAGTCAAGTAAAATTTGATCTTTATGCAAAATGACATTTAGCTTCACTGAATTTATGATTTTCTTGATTGAATGAATCGGTGATAAAGGGTTTGACAGAGCATTAGCTCTCATCTAGATTCATATTATATTATTTATTATTTTTGCATCAATGATTGTTGATTTTTCCTTTGAGACATCACATATATGATGACCTAAAAAAAAATGAGCAGAAAGATCTGTTAAACTTGTGAAACTCCCTGAAGGAATGTTATGATCACCAGAAGTGATCATATTTTTCAAAGGCATATGCCATAAATGGCTAAATCTAAAAATTCATAATGAGACTTTCAAAGCCATTATTGAGAGATGGTCCTGAAGACCTAAATTTTATATATGCCTCACTTAGTTTTTTGAGATATTGACATTATTATTGAAATGTCTTTATCTTTATTATTTTGCATCATGATATTTCTTTTACTGCATTTGAATTATTTAATGGTTAATTTATTAAAATATTTATTCTATTTTGAATGACTGAATTTTATTATCCATTTTAAAGGTATGGATCGGGAAGTCATTATAAATAATGACATTTGTCTGGTAGATAGTGCAACATCTCATACCATTCTGAAAAACCAGAAGTTTTTCTCTGATTTGGTATACAATGCAGCTAAGGTGTCCACCATTGCTGGACCAGTCAATATTATTGAAGGCTCCGGAAGAGCCCATGTGATATTACCAAATGGTACCCACCTATTCATCCAGAATGCACTATATTCAAGCAATTCTAAAAGAAATTTGCTTAGTTTTAAAGACATAAGGATGAACGGATACCATATTGAAACAAGCAATGAAGGTAACAAAGAATTTCTTTGCATTACTTCTAGTGTTGGAAGCCTGAAGCTTACACTTGAAAAATTCTCTGCACTATCCATGGGGTTATACCATACAACACTTAGCGTTGTAGAAACACACTCTGTCATGAGCCTGAAGCTCAATGATCCAAATACCTTAATATTATGGCACGATCGCTTGGGTCATCCTGGAGCCAACATGTTACGAAGGATTATGAATAATTCTAATGGACACTCTATGACAAACCAACATCTTACCCTACCTAGTGATTATATTTGTACCCCTTGCTCACAAGGTAAACTTGTTACTAGACCTTCTTTTCTTAAAATTGCATCTGAGTCTCCATCCTTTTTACAAAGAATCCATGGTGATATTTGTGGCCCAATTCACCCTCATAGCGGACCTTTTAAATATTTTATGGTTTTAATTGATGCATCTACTCGTTGGTCACATGTTTGCTTACTCTCTACTCGTAATTTAGCATTTGCTAGATTACTTGCTCAAATTATCAAACTTAGAGTGCATTTTCCTGACCATTACATTAAGTCCATTCGATTAGATAATGCAGGAGAATTTACTTCTCAAATTTTTGATGATTACTGTTTATCACAAGGTATTGATATTCAACACCCAGTTCCCCATGTTCATACACAAAATGGTCTAGCCGAATCTTTGATCAAACGTTTACAACTTATTGCAAGACCTTTACTCATGCAATCCAAATTGCCCGTGTCTGCTTGGGGACATGCCATCTTGCATGCTGCTAAGCTAATTAAACTTAGGCCGACTGCTTATCACCCTTTTTCACCTTCACAACTTGTGTCAGGCTGTCAACCCAACATTTCACATTTGCGTAAATTTGGTTGCGCAGTGCAAATTCCTATCCCACCACCACAACGTACAAAAATGGGTCCCCAACGTCGTTTGGGAATATATGTTGGTTATGATTCTCCTTCTATTATTCGTTATATGGAACCATTGACAGGTGATGTGTTTACTGCTAGATTTGCTGATTGTCATTTTGATGAGACACTTTTCCCGCCGTTAGGGGGAGGGAAGAACGTACCTGAAGTACGTTCCGTTCCTGAAGAACGCCGAGAATTATCGTGGAATGCATCCACTTTGTCTCATCTAGACCCCCGTACCGCTCAATGCGAAAATGAAGTACGAAGGATATTGCATCTTCAGGATATCGCAAATCAAATTCCTGATGCATTCAATGATGCAGCCAAAGTGACCAAATCACATGTACCAGCTGCAAATGTGCCAGCCCGAATAGATGTCACAAGAGGACAAACTACAAATTTGGCGGCAAATGAATCTTCTGCACGCCAGAAGCGTGGAAGACCTATAGGTTCTAAAGATTCAGCTCCCCGGAAGAGGAGACCAAATGAAATATCATGCCCTAAGAATGCTCCAGAAGAAGTTATGCATAATACTCCAGAAGAGATTATGAACAATAGATCCACTTTCTCTAAAACTCCAGAAGAGTATAATGTCCCTGAGGTGACACGAGTCCCAGAAGTGACTGTACAAACTCTTGAAGAGGAAAATGTACCTAATAATAATGAGATCTCTATATTTTATGCGCATTCAAGAGAAATGTGGAATCGTAAAGAAATGATCATCGATGACATTTTTTCATTCGCAGTAGCTACTGAAATTTCAAAGGGCGATGATGATAATGAACCACGTAGCATAAATGAATGTCGACAAAGAAGTGATTGGCCAAAGTGGAAAGATGCTATTCAAGCAGAATTGAGTTCTCTTGAAAAACGTGGTGTATTCGGACCTATAGTACAGACCCCAAAAGGTGTAAACCCAGTAGGTTACAAATGGGTGTTTGTAAGAAAACGAAATGAGAAAAATGAAATCACTAGATATAAGGCACGTCTTGTGGCACAAGGTTTCCTGCAGAAACCTGGGATTGATTATGAAGAAACTTACTCACCAGTTATGGATGCAATAACGTTCCGTTACTTAATAAGTCTCGCAGTTTCTGAAAAACTCGATATGAGACTAATGGACGTTGTAACAGCTTATCTATATGGGAATTTAGATGCTGATATTTATATGAAAATCCCTGAAGGATATAAATTGCCTGAAGCAAAATCAAAGAGTATGTATTCAATAAAACTAAGACGTTCACTGTACGGCTTAAAGCAATCTGGAAGAATGTGGTACAACCGTCTTAGTGAATATTTGATAAAAGCTGGATATGAAAACAATCTCATTTGCCCATGTGTCTTTATAAAGAAATCCAATAAGGGATTTGCTATTTTAGCAGTTTATGTTGATGACATAAATTTAATTGGGACTCCTGAAGAGCTCAACGAAACTGCAGAATGTCTGAAGAAGGAATTTGAAATGAAAGACCTTGGGAAAACTAAATATTGTCTCGGTCTGCAGATCGAACAAAATTCTAATGGAATATTGATCCACCAATCAAAATATATAGAAAAGGTATTGCAACGCTTTAACATGGATAAAGCGCACCCTCTAAGTACACCCATGGTCGTTCGATCCTTGGACGTTAAGAAAGACCCATATCGTCCTAAAGATGAAAACGAGGCAACTCTTGGTCCAGAAGTACCATATTTGAGTGCTATTGGTGCACTGCTATACTTGGCTCAATATACGAGACCAGACATAGCCTTCTCAGTCAATCTCTTAGCGAGATACAGTTCTGCACCAACTCGTAGGCATTGGAATGGTATCAAGCATATTATGAGATACCTTCGTGGAACCACCGATTTGGGTTTATTTTATTCAAATGATAAATCTAATGATTCGCATCTAGTTGGCTATGCAGATGCAGGTTATCTTTCTGATCCTCACAAAGGTCGATCACAGACAGGTTATGTGTATCTTAATAACAATGCTGCTATCTCATGGAGATCTACAAAGCAAACATTGGTGGCTACCTCATCTAATCATGCAGAAATATTGGCGTTACATGAAGCTAGTAGAGAATGTGTTTGGTTAAGATCATTGATTCAACATATCCATAGCACCTGTGGATTGTCATCTACAACAAATATTCCTACAACCATATATGAAGACAATAGTGCATGCATTGCTCAAATCCAAGGAGGTTACATCAAGGGAGATAGGACTAAACACATCTCACCGAAGTTCTTCTACACCCATGAACTCCAAAAGAATCACGAAATTGAAGTCAAACAGATCCGCTCCAGTGACAATCTTGCAGATCTCTTCACTAAAGCTCTGCCAAAATCAACCTTCCAGAAGATGGTGCGTGAAGTTGGCATGCGTCGACTTAATCATCAGACAGTCTGAGACTTTCCTAAATCAGGGGGAGTAACTAATAAATGTGACAATATTCCACCATGGACATCGATTACATATTGTACTCTTTTTCCTTCGCCTAGGTTTTGTCCCACTGGGTTTTCCTAGCAAGGTTTTAATGAGGCAGTATTAAACGCGTCCAACATGACTAAGATCAAGTAATTGTACTCTTTTTCCTTCGCTTTGGTTTTTTCCCAATGGGTTTTTCCAGGCAAGGTTTTAATGAGGCAATTACCTTAGTATAATGGTTGATGGTCATCCAAGGGGGAGTGTTGTAATATGGATGACTATCATTGACTTTGTCATCACTTATCCTAAAGGATTAGATTCAAACATTTGACTTTGTAATCACTTATCCCAATTAGTTGGACTCAACCCTTTTGACTTTGTAAAGGATTGATAAAATCAAATCCTTCTAAATCTTGTTTGTTATTATCTTCTAATGCCTATAAATATAGGCCTGGATTGTATTTATTGATGAGATCAATTAAGAAGATAGAAAATACAGAGTTCTTCCTTCATCTCTCTCCCATATTTCTTCTTTGGTTGGTATATTTAATCTTATTCTTTTATTTACATTTATAACATAAATTTTTGTGGGAATAGAAATTTTTTTAGTTACTTTATATAAAAGCATATATTTTAAAAAGATTTTCAAACTGTCTTAAGATTCTGATTGGATTTGTGCTATGAGATAAAATTAAATTTTTAGAAAAAAATTAAAACATATAAGCATTGAAATAAGATATGATAGTTAAATTTATATCCTACATTATCATTTTTGTAGTTTTATTTCATCACCACGGCTTAACCGTAATCTTTCATTTCAACCTTTATTATCTATTTGCGTATAAGACCTGGACTATTATAAAATACAAAATACTTAAAATATGCATAATTTCGAAGTTATATTCAAATCAAACTTAAACATGAACTAAACCTGACAAATTATATTCCGGCATTCCAACTCTGTGATTGAACTCCAATCCGACCGGACCGTTACATACCATTAAAATGTTTTTCGTCGCTGACATAGTATTTAGATTTATTATTCTGTATTTTGTAGAGGTGAGAATAATTTCGTCATGTACTTTATTTTATGTTTCATGTCATATGTTTCCATTTTATATTTTTTTACGCGAGTTAGTATACCACATTTTTATCGATTTCCGACCTAGAATTCAAAATGGAAGATTAATGAACTGCCAAACAATATCTCTTAATTGCAAATTAAATTATTTTATCCACCGCTAATTCCGGAGCCAAACCCCATTTCTATTATTTTTCCATAAAGGTTCGTCCACTTCTTTCATATTTGGCTTATAAGAAAATGCATGACATCCGCGATACGTGGCATGAGGTGAAATGATGTTGAGGCTTATATAAATGTGTTATTGTCCCGCCCAGCTTTGTCAAAGCAAATAAAGACATCTCTTCCCATGTGAACAGTATGTGATCAAACCTTCACGCTGTAAGAAAAAATAAAAAATTGAGGAAAAAAAGCCATTTGGGCTTGTATTGTGAGCCTTATTTATTAGCCCATGGTTTGTGTATAGGTCCGTGCTGGCCAATGGTTTGTAAAGCAGAAAACTTGTGAATATTTTCATCGCGTTAAGGACCAGCTGTGGTTTAATTTTACAATGTATCTAGCATGGAAAAGCTGTGAAAATCAAACATTTATTCAGTAGATAAGAAGCAAGAAATAGATAACTCGTCGTGACCAGATGTGGTTTAATATATATCTGATTAATTTATGAGATTTTAAATATCCATGCAAAAATCAGTGTTGGAATTGTTCTGAATGGTATTATAGATTCCCATCCAAGCTATCAAAACGATATCCATCAGTACATATAAATCAAAACTTTCTATTAACTGTTAAAACACAGGAGCTCAAAATATCGCTAGCATCCCCACAAGGTGCAAAATTCCAAATGCAAATCCACATCCGCCAGCAAATCAAACTCACATCCACCTCATCATCATTAGCAGTTCACCAAATGCAGATGTGAAAAAAAAAAATTCAATTGAAGCACAGAAAGAATCCGCATAACCTATACACGCAACCTTTCATATGAGATAAAAGCACAGTTACACACCCCAAAGGGATGGATCCAGAATGGACATAAGGAAAACAAGATGGCAACAAAAGAGATATCCACTTCCACAAAATGGTCACACAAAACAAAGTGATCTATATGAAGCACACAATTCTAAGCGATATCGGTGAGAGATGAGATATATACCATATATAGAGGGCAAGAAGCAGTCTAATGGCGGAATAACTCAGTTCAATGACATTTGAAGCCATGGCAAACAGAGAGGACAATGATGAGGATCAGGGCGATGATGATTCCCAACACGATCAGCTTTATCTTCATGTTCTGCAGCCACATCTTCCTCCTCATCTTCGTCCCCTGTTGCCTGAAGTCTTGCGCCTGCCCCATCACCAACAACATTCATGTCGATTCATAGAAATAAATGGTGAGGAAAAAAAGAAAGCCATAAAGTTTGACCACATTGCCTAGCTATCCTACAAGTTCTTAGATTTTATTTTATAGGAATTGTAGATTTTCTTGATTTGGAACAACATTATCCCTTAATTTGAAACCTGAACTGTTTAGTTGAGAATCATGACTTGGCTTCATGAAGTCACAATTCTAAATTATATTGGTCAGAAGGTTTTACATGAACATAAAAATGACATGTATCCAAGGAATGTGACAGTTATAAACATCAAAGTGGTACCCATTTCAAAATCAGAATGATTTTATTTGCAGGATAGAGTAACTCTGCACTGCCAAGGTTCAACAGATATAACTGGGATATGTGAAGAAAAAATATTAGCATCCATTCTTTATCAGACAGCAGAGACATCTGAAAGTATACTGTATCGATGCATATTAAGTGCTCATGGAGTATATCATAGATGAAGGTGAAATGAGAGAATCCCAGAAATACCTCAACATTATCAGAAATGTAAGAACTATCCTTTTAATAAATACCATAAAGTGGGAAGGAACAAGAAATTCAGTATGCTGACCTGAGAGCGAAGGTTTTCAGTTTTGTCAACCAAAAGCTCAATTTTCTCCCCTCGGTCAAGAACCTGCAGACAAATTTTCACAGACAATAGAATGAACATCCTACAAATTTGTCATTTTATGACAAGAACAGAATTAAATTGCACAATAAGAAGGATTTATACAAGAGGGTCTCATAAGTAACTCTACCTTCTCGATATTCTCCATCATGACTCCTTTAACTTCTGAAACCTGAGCCTTCACCTTGGCAAGCTTGCTGATCTCCTCAGGATGATCCACGCAGTACTGCATGTGCTCTTTCAATTTTGGCCTGAAATATTAATGGCTATATCTTTTAGCAACAGTAACTAGTTCACTATTTAATGCAATTCCATATATTTTGAAGGGGGTACTTACCCAAATTCTTTGTTGAGGCTATTAGCCATGGCAGTTGCTGCTTTTCCTCCACCATACCTCTTGTTGAAATCCTCCTTAACCCGCTCAAGGAAGGCAATGGGAACTTGCCTACCAACTGACTCAATTGCTACCACACAATATGCTGCAAACCCCACCACCAAAGGGGGGAAAAATGAAAAAAGAAGTAATAAATAAATAAACAAACATGTCAAACTCAAGACTACAAGAGAGAAAAAATGCAGAACTAGAATGGATATCATAACAATCAACATTTTTGTAAAAGCACAAAAAGAAAACCTTACACAAGTCAAAGAAGATATGAACAAAATCAAGGTGTACAGAGCATTATGAAAATGAACAAACCCAAAAAATGGAGTGGAGAAGAATTCTTCATCATTCATAAACAATCTCATGTATAGGTCTAGGTAGCACTAAAAAACAACATGGAGAGAGCACTAATGAGCTTCAGGACATACCAAATAATTTGATGTACTATGCAATATTAGTTCTACTATATGGCAAGAAGGCATGACAAAAAGGGTATTTTGGCCTTTCTCTTTCACTTTAACAGTTTTAAGAGGAATATTTATCAAAATATGATGGAAAATAGAGTGGTAAATATACACAATTCTTAAAACATTTTGATAGTATAAAAACTTAATAGGTTATTTACTTATTTGTAATGGTAAAAAAATAAATAACATTTGTTCAGAGGGTGTATACATGACAAGAACCATATATATTCTCATGTTATCTTTTGGCCTCATTGCAATTATGAATTTATGATGAGCCCACACCACATACCAATATACCATGCACACGAGTGAATGTTGCAGTTTGAATATTCTTTTTTTACTGCAAAACTGAAGCAACAGGGCAGCACAAAACCATGTCAATTGTCAAACTTCAAGAACCAAAATATCTTACTGAGACATTCAACCATATGTAATAATTCGGCCTTATAAACAGATATAATAACAATGAATATGAGAGATACAAATTAGGCATATACTTGAACTATTTGTACTGTAAAGACATGCATATGTTCCACATGCACGTAATGGACGACTACAAAATACAATATTTATGAATCAGGGTAACAATTATCCACCATTTCTCACTGTAAAAAAAAAGTATTGGATTCGAACTGCAATTTCTCACAAAACACGTTAAAATATGGTGTGTGAAATAAGGACTTATATGTTGCATTCCCCATTACTTGCTCATTTGGCTAGATTCTTAAACTAAATTTTCCAAAGTGCCCTTTTGTGGTGTACCACAGTCACATCTGAATGCCTCTTCTTGTATCATGTTTCAGTATAGATGCAAGTCCATGACAATAAAAGCGAAGCCCATGAAATTCCTTCCCCAGAATGCAATCCAATTCATCCAGTGTAACATGGAAATGCATACTTCGCAAGCACACATAATTGAAAATAAGGGTATAAATCATGCAAGGTACAATCATCAACCTTGTAGAAGAACACTTGAAAGCACATTCATTCTGTATCAGGTTTTACTTAATTAATTTATTTTGGATTAGATATAAAAAAATTTCAATATTCTTTCTTTCAAGTATAATTAATCATATGAAGAATGGTGTTCATAGCATGCAGTAAATATTATGTCATAAGAATTATGAAACGGTCAACATCTTTTATTAGAAAGGATTCATGATATGTCTAAAGTGGCACAAAACACAAGAAAAAACTTAAGGAAAGAAATGTGCAGTGTCAAAAACAATCCAAAGAAGAGAATGACATCTTTAGCCAAAAGTTAAAGAGTGTTCCCAATGAATAAGAATCTTAACAAGTAAACAGTAAACAGGAGAAAACTAACACAACATGATTCCTTGCATACAGTACAGTATGTAAATGAAGAGGACAGTCATCAAGAACTTCAAAATATGGTATATGGCCCTCCAAATCAAGGCACACTGGCATACTACTATTGAATGTGAAAAATCAAACAAACAAAAGCCAATCGAGATAAATTCTTGAATTGCTTGACCTTACATGAAAGTATCATTTTCATGCAACAACCATAAGAAATGAAAAAAAAAAGAGGAAAGAGAATCCAACAATCAGATAATCATTCTTCGCATCTTTAAACGCTTGCTTCCTCATCCGAGAATTTGAAATTAGACTAATAAATAAATAACTATCCAATGACTTTTCATCTCTGATGTATAAATTGACCTAAATAATTTAGCTCTAAATCAGATCCAAAGAAGCATCAAATCATCCGTGCAACAAATATAACATTCATTCTCTCCATAAAAAAAATCGCACCACCATCCCCCAAAAATCCAACCCCAAAACCATCAGGAAACCCTAAATATCGCACGAAGTCAATCTAGTTTTCCGAAATAAAACCTAGATCTGCAACAACAAATCCATAATAGGAAACCTAAACGATACAAATGTAGATTCAAACCCAGATCCGCATCAATAACTCTGAAGATCGGGACATCCGAAGCCTCAGAAACCCTAGAAATAGAAGAAACAGAGAGGAAGGGATCAAGAGATCTTACTGAAGCCTTCCTCGACGAGGTAATTGAAGGTGTGGCTGTCGCAGTTGTAGGTGAACTTGTTGTTGCTCGCCGGGAGCTTCTGGAGGCACTGAGAGGCGATGCTGGTGAAGTTCCCCGTGAACTCCGTGTACTCCGCCAGGATCACCGTCCCCCTCGCTACGAAGCTGTAGATCAGCGATTGCTGCCCCATCTCGATCACAACAGAAACCCTAACCCTAGATTTTCCTCACAAGGTTCCTCTTCAACGAGAGAGAGGACCCCTTTTTTGTCTTCTCTCATCTGCCGATGATCTCTTTTGATGGGGGGAAATTGGAAATGACGATTGATGGAGGGGCTAAATCGGTAATAACAGTTCTTACCATGTACGGCAATCTGGATCTGTTTTGAATGTTTATGCAAATGCCCTTTATATTTCTCTATATTACATATGGAGCCCTCCCGGGAAATGAATGTGGTTTCATTGACGATGGTTTTTGCGTAATTTGTTGGAAACACAGTGGGCGATGTTGTAAATGTGAACGATTTGATCTTCCAGTCTGGAAACTTTTAACAAAGACGGGACGGGTTTTATTTATAGGCGGTAGGAAGAGGGGCATTTTGGGAAACAAATTAAAACACTGATGTCGGATGAAAGAATGTCGCTTTCGCTTCAATGAAACGTTTATATATAAAATAATTATAATTACATTGATGTCTCTTGTCCATCTTCCCCATGTAACCCGTTAAAAAGAACTTTCAATCAACACCGTTTGTTTGATGAATTGGTCTCTGAGTTCCATTGGATAGGTCGTGATTAATTAACACCCAGTCCGCATAGCGGCGTTGAGAGGTCCTAGAAATCGACGGCGCTCTGTCGAGGGGTGGGCGACCTAAAAGTGATCGGACGGTTGTGGTCAAAATGACGGGCGAGCTTTCATTGGTTGGGCTAACATTGGGCCGACAATCAACATGAAAGAGACCAAATGGGCCCCTTACAGGCCTTAAGTCAAACTCTCAACCAACTAAAAAATGAACAAGTTTTTATTCACGGACACTTATTAGGGGATGTTTGGTTCGACTTAAAATCAATACTTATTGACTGAAATCGGAGTTTTAAGTGATTTTTTATTTTAAGTCTGTTTGGTTGAGACTCAAATAAGCACTGATTTTAACCCTCTTTCCGCCGAAATGTCTCGAAAATTTTCAGTTTCTTGATTGTTACTCTTTTTTTTCCGTCAAACGCATTACGGCCATTCGTCTCCACGTGAAAAGACGATCATACCCTGCTACTTCGAGTTAATTACGAAGGGTATATAAACCAAAATCTAACTGTTCTCTCTCTCGCTCCTCACATAATGATCATCTCCTCGAGACATCTCTTCTGCTCGAACCAAAACACCCCGACGAAACCTAATCGGCCGATCTCCCACCTCTGTCGCCTCCCGGCCCATACTCCGTCGACTCTCGACCCCTCCATCGTGACGAAACCGTGAACGACCTCTACCGACGCCATTGCAGACCACCCCCTCTACCGTCCGAAAACCCTAATCGTCCTCTGACCTCCTCTGTTTTAACCCCCTGTATCCGACCTGAAGGTAATACATGTTCATGATGTTATTGATGATCTTCTTGCATTGGATAATAATCTTGATACTGCTTTCGTGGATGGAAGGAGGAGTCATTGATGCCTCTAAGTACTTAATTATTTTTACATTGAGTGGGTTGTGCATGTTTGTGTATAATTTGTGTAACAATTGATGGAGGTGCATGAAACCTTGATAAGCTTGGATACTTGGATTAGTTTTTTTTTTAATTGCGCGCTCTCAATTTGAATAAAGTTTTTTGTGTTTGTTTTCCATTGGGATTTTCTCTTTTGTTTGATTTACCACCTCAAGTTCCTCAATTTGGTTTTTCAATTAGGTTATGAAAACAAGGACTGTTTTGTGCTAGTTATCCCGAGAGTATGAAACACATGGTAAGGCCTAAAAACATAGGCTCATAATAGGTTATTTATCAACCAGGATTAACAAAATTGTAGTGGGGAAATAATTTTAAAAGAAATCTTTTCAAGGATATAAATATAGTGCTTCTTAGGAGACCAAAAGTTGGGTTTCATTGAATTTGTTTTTCTCATATGAGTTTAATCTTTAATTGAGGTGATATGTATATAGTGCTTCTTAGGAGAGCAAAAGTTAGGTTTCTTTGAATTTGTTTTTCTGATATGATTATCTTTAATTGATGTGATATGTATATAGTGCTTCTTAGGAGACCAAAAGTTGGGTTTCGTTGATATGAGTTCAACCTAAATTAGCTTGATTATCATAGTCCTCAAAGTGGCAGTGCTGTATGTATATAGTGCTGAATTTTTTTTTACAAATTTCTGCAATATCACTCCGATATGAAAATCAGCAATTGAGAGAATCGCTGGTTTGAGTTGAAATCCCTAGCTATGCAGAGGTGAGTTCCAATCCTCTCTTTGATAAAGCCGAGTTCCTCCAAAGGCATCATCTCCTAACATTATCAATGGGATTGTACACCCTGGATAAAATCCATCATTAATCCAAGGCTATGGTTACTTGGATTTACTTGGATAATCAGTATATTGTGTTCTTTTTGTCATATGCAGATCTATATTGTTTATTGGAGTGAAAGTAGTTTGGAAAGTGCATTACATCGACACCCATGATCAGATGGTAGATATGTCGACCAAGTGAGTCTTCCTCCTGTTTCACAACTTGTGGATTATAATTATATTGCTCACATTGTAATCTATTGGTTATACACAATACATTTCTCTTCTTTTTCATTTGGGTTTGAGGGTTTCACTTTTCTAAATATGTTCATTGGGTTTAGAAATATTATTATCGGTTGTCACATTCTTTTTTCATTTGACTGTCAAAATTCATACTTAAAAAATGTTTTACTATTAGATGCAATCCAATTGCACTCTTCATGCAATAGTTTTTACGCTTGAGCTCTTCACAGAGATGTTAAACAGCAGAGCATCCCTTTTCTTTATGCTTTTAGATATTACAATTTAATGATGAAAAGTACATACCTGTTGTCTTTTTACATTTGTTCATAAATTTAATTCAATGCATTTTTTGTGTCATATCATGTCCTATGAATGTCTAGCACTAAGCACACTATAGTGGGTATATTTTGATACAAGAAGAGTGATTGAAATTCATGTTTTATAATTGCTGGATGTTGCAGAGCTCTTGATGTGAAGCTTTGGAATGCTTTCCACAGATATATAGAAGAGCATGGTGTGAGCAATAGCTTTTTCCAATTTCTACAAGCTTGGTTTTACATGAAGGATCATCGACGGCTTATGAAATGTGTTTTAAGTACCATATACACCCCACAAGCTACATAACAGACAGATTCAACAAATGACTATGTCGGTCGGTTTTCTGTGGAGAGGAATCTGTTCTGAATGTACTCAGGGAGGAGTATAGATTTGGTGGACATGATTGTAAAAATTGTTTGTAACTGTAACAAAACAACAAACTATGATGATGAGAGTTTTGTATTTAATAAATCATCTATTCAAGGCTTTGTCATGTGATAACTGAGTATATTATATGACACACATAACTAGAATTCCATGGGGACATTCCTTGAGATTGAGAGTATGAACTCTGTAATAGTTGATATGCATTTCCAAATATACAGTTTTGCCACTATTAGGTGAAACTTTTTTTAAATCACATAAGAGGTATATTATTTTTTAAAAATCTGTATAGGCTTGTATTAGGTTCTAACAAGTCCTCAAAGTGTAGTATCTCATAATTTATTAAATAGACATATATCAAAAGAATCGGTTTTTAATAAATAGAAAAAATAAACAAATAATCAAGTTTTCAACCAAACATCAAATTACATTCAACACTTATTAAATAGACCAAAACTCCCTTAGCATAAGCTCTTCTCCTTAGTACTGAACCAAACATACTTATTTTCATAAGTACTTATAATTTCCGCTGAACCAAACACATTTTTTTCTGAACTGATTAAAACTTATCAGGACTTATATAATCTGTACTTATGAATCATGACTTAAAATCAGTTTTCCGCTGAACCAAACGGCCCCTTAATACATTCAATGCATCTTATTTTATTTTCAGAAAAAATATGAATATCGATTTATTTAAATATGTTTTTTATTTTTTATAACAGTATATATCTTATAATATATATGTATATATATATTAATATTATAAATACACTGCATTAGTTAATTTTATAGATTACTTATCAAGAAAAAGAATTTTTATATATTACATTAGGTGATCATAAGCCTCTGTGTCAATTGCCTCTACATCCAACGAACGTGGGCCTCCATATGGCTAGTGTGTGGGTCTCTCGTGATGGTTCCAAGGCGAATGTGTGATGTGGGCCAAACGGGCCGGGCTTGGCCTTGGCCTGGGCCTTTTAAGCTTGGGTTCCCATTTCATCTTTTTAGTTGTATGAGAATGCTAGAAAATGAAAGGCAAATGTTAGAGACGGTTTTTATTTTATAGTATAAAACTCATACCACACGTGATTTTTTTAATAGTAAACATCAATATGTTTTAATAAAAGTGTATATCGCTTCATCACGAGTTGAATGGATATATTTTTAATAAGTGTAAAAAAAAATTAACAAGGTATATACATTGTCTAATGATGTATATGTTTCAGTGTTTTTTCTAGCTAGGTATATAGAGCCGTATTTTAGACTGTAAAATGAACTGGGTGCAACAACCCCAAAATGAAAAGGATAATTTTACAAAATCCCTTTTCTAGCTCCAATTTCAGTCTACAATTGTTTTAAGCTTTTTAAAAATAATATATCTCATCAAATAAGGTACATATTTTATAAAAAAAAATGAAGCATATGTAATTACAGACAATGTGAAATTTTTTTATTTAAGTATATACTTCGTTAATGTGAATTGATTTTCTATCGATGCATACGAGACAACTACTATGATATATGAGATTGCACGTAGGGCAGGTAAACGAGTCAAATGAGCTGAACCGAGCCAAGCTGAGTGAAGCCGAGCTCACGAGCCTAAATGAGTTTAGTGTCTTTCATTTTAAGGTTTTTAGGAGTTGAAAACAAAATTTTTGTCTAAATGAGCCAAGCTCATAAGCCTAAACGAGCATAACTTTGTATTAATTTAATATTCTGATTTTACAAAAGAATTGAGTCAAGCTTCACCTAAGTTTTTTATAATACAAACGAGTCAAGTTTGAATACAAAATGAAGCTCGATCCAGATCTCACGAACTTTAAAAATTGTTCAAACTCGTTCATTTATTTAATTGAACAAGTTCGAACAAGCTCAAATCGAGCCGAGTTGAACGGCTCAAATCGTTTACCAGCTCTAAATTTACAAGTGAGACCAAATCGTTTACCAGCCCTAAATTTGCACGTGAGACTGAATAAAGAGTATGTGAGTATAAGTGAGTAAAAGTGCTCATAAAAAATAATTGTATTTTCTGCCACAGGTGAACCATTCATTGCACTAGAAAAGCGTCAACTTTTTCTGCTTAAGGGGTCATGGATCATATTTATTACATTGAAATCATTTCTTAGCAATTGCCCCTTCCATTGAAAATAGTGGTAGATCTAGACAGCATTGCCCCTTAATTTCTTTTACAATAATGATAATAGTTTTTTTTTCTCCTCCAGTTTGTCACTAGCTTTCAGAATTGTTGCTGACAGTGCCACCCATTAAACATATTTTACTTATTTAGGTTTATAGAGTCAATGTGTTATTGTGTGAGATGTATTCCATATTTTTTTATAAAAAAAAAACTCCTATATATATTGTCTTTGACTATCTGGAAGTCTAATTCTTCTTTTGCATTTATTTCCAGACCAAACTCCAAAATATGTCCATCCATTCACATCTCTACAATATTATATCTCTACACTATATTCACACATTACATTCTGGTGGGTATACAACAACCATATTCATGATACATCTCTTTCATTTCTTTCAAAAAAATGATACATCTCTTTCATGTTGTCAAAATAATTTTATAAACTGAAATTATTTAATCTTATAAAAAAAACCCTTATAAAAAACATAATCTCCTGATTAGGTTAACCAAAAGTACAAGATAACATATCAAATTGATCTCATTTGCACGCGCTCCCGAGCGTTGATGGGCACTGTAATTCATGACACATGCAATGAAATAAAAATAATTCAGATCGAACTCTTTATCTAACAAGTAGAGGGTTTATTAATATCATTATTATAAAGCATAGTCATGGCGTATATATTGATAAATAATAGAATGATGTATATATAAAGTGAATTATGGTGATGCTCAGATCGTACCTAACAATGTATTGAAAGGCAAATGTATTTACTTGCAACCTGCCCTGTTTTATGAAGATATTTCATAACAGCAATCGATGCGGCTCATGTGATCAGAAAATTATATAGTAATGTTCAGTCACCATATTAAGGGGGGAAATTCCACTTTGAAAACTGACATTTTATTCATATATTATCTTGAATATTATATAAATATAATATCAATATATGCATGCCTAAACCTTAACAAATGTTTTTTTCCCATTAGATTCTTGTTTTTTATATTCATCCCGAAGATTCCTACAAGAGACAATTTTAATAACATCTATAATTTAATTTGATGACTTAAGCTGCGTCCACTAGTAATAAAAGAATAATTTACCTTTCAAAAAAGTGATGGGTAATGTCTTTTTATGATCGATCCAATTTAGGTTGTCAAATTTAAATTTTAGGCCACTAAATTAAGACTCAATTTCAATTCATCTTTAATTTTAAAAAATTATATTTTTTCTTAGAGCTTTTTGTATAAACCCTCTCTAGGTAAATTACAATGAAATTCCTCCTAGGTGAATCGATATCCAATAAAAAAAATTCTCATTAAACATTTTTAATAAATAGACCCATTTTTTTAAAAATGGCATGTATTGTACATGCACTACCCTAGTTTTTATTGTAACAACTGATGCTTGAGAAGGTCGGAATTACCATAGGCATTTAAAGATATTTATAGACACCTATTGAATGTATTGGGGTAAACATGCCCCCACTATCACCATCTCATGCACTATTGTAATGTTTTCATGGAGTTTAGTCACAGCATTATTAGCTATTCTTTTTGTGTTTTTGACCAAGAACATACAAAGATAATTGAGTAGTGGTAATCGAATCGCATCATATCAAACAAAGAACATGAACTAACCCTAAATTAATGACAGCTATATATAGCATGTCACAACCTTATCTTTTGTGTGGGAAGTCAGTCACACCCACAACATTTCAAAATTATGAGTCCTCTCCACACCCACATATAATAATAAAAAATAAAAATTATAATACAAGTGCAAATAAACTATTGAATAATGGACTAGACTAGATCCCCACAGGGGGGGTAAAAATTAGATGGCTTGGTCAAAAACCTAGCTACAAGAATCCAAAAAGTGGTGTGAGAACTGGTATCTTCACGAGTGGGGCTGCCACTTATGCCAGGATTCAAGCATGGCCAACAAAAGTTGCTAGGCTTTTATTCCTAAACTTTAAATAGGGGAAACTTCTTATTTGAAAAGGGAAATTAAGGCAGAAGTGCGCGCTTGTCTGGAGAAGAAACATATGGAAGGGTTGTGACTGTCTGTCTTGGGACAGAAAGGAATACATTATAATTGGATTTCAAGGTTTTGAACCTAGCTAAACTTTCATACAATAAGGCATATTAAACCATCATCATCATCTTCTTCTTTTTTTCTATGTTAATAGTCTTATAGTAGGTGAGCTCAAACAAAGCCAAAGTGCTATGAATTACCTTTCATTCAAAAAGAAGGGGAAAAATCGATGACTAGTGGGTTGGATATGTCATTGAAGATATGCTTCCTTGTTCCTTTCATTGTTCATGACTCCTCATTTTTTCATGGTATTATTACAAGTTGAGTAGGTGTTATTATATATTTATATAAAGACAAAATAAGTGTCTTTGAAGGGTACTGATAGAAAAACCAGTCTTATTTTTAACCTCAATTACATCATCATAAAGTGTATGCATTTATTGGAAGCTACGGATCAATATATATACATTTTAAATGAAATAATATCCTTTTATAAATTAAAAATATATATAATTTAAAATGGAACTAATTTTAGAACTTTAACTATTTTCAAAATCAATGTTTAAAGAAACAAGGCTAGAATCTTTCATTTTCCAATTATAGAGAGAGAAAGAGAGAGCAAGTCATGAGATAAAAGAGAGAGATGGGTATCCTTTTGTACTTTTTGAAGGGGGGGGGGGGGGGGGGTGGGAAGGGGTATTGATGAAAGGAGATCCAAAGTGGGGCACCAACCAACTAAAGAAATTTAACACATCTAGTTGAGTGTGCCCCCTCACTTGGGATCCACAAACAGAGAAAAAGAGAGGAGCCTAAAAAAATTGTAGGCTAGTGGGGTAGGTACCATCCATCCATGTACCTGAGTGATAGCTAGCCAACCACTTTGACATGTTCCTTGGCTTATGGATCTCAATCAGCCCCCAATGATTATAGAAACTTTTAGCTAAATATTTTAAGGGGGGTTGATTTGGGTGTACACTCCAAATATCTCAATAATTCTAGCCACTCGTACATATCACAAGTATGGTCATGCGCTTTATTTTTTTAGGTTTCATGTGTGGTTTTCATATTTAAAGCAGTCATATTGTGATGCCTGGATAAATAGGGATAAGAGGTCCCACTCTCTTATGTCACAGGCACTAATATATATGTATTGTAAATTTGTAATTCTAAGTTAGACTATTAATTTATACAAGGAGCCAATTAAACCTTGTCCTTCTAACACAACAGCATCCATTTGGCTGTCTTTTGGGTCAGTGTAATCAATGTAATGGGGCCATGCATGTTGTGTTAAAAATGATCAAGCATTGTATATTTTATATAAATAATTGTTGTAATGATATTTTTAGATAGATAAACAACACATTCCATGCCTGCCTCACATATAATGGAGGGAGAAGAGAGAGAGTTATATTTTTTTTTTTTTTTTTTTTTTGAAACGCCACCCATTACACCACGTTAAGTGCCTGACCTCTCACCACTCCTACAAAGAAACCACCAAAAAAAAAACACCTTCCAACAATCAAAGCAACACCATTTGTGTCTCTTCCCTTCCTCTTCTCCTCTCTCTCTCTCCCTCTCTTTTTTTAAAGTCCCTTCTCTTCCAAGCTTTTGTTATGTTCATACAACAACAACAACTGCTCCTGCAACAATTGCAACCTTGCAAGCCACCACCATTGATGGCGCAAATGGCACATGAGTCTCTCCCGGTTCCAACTTTCAACCTTCCATTCTTTGAGCCAGCCCAAGGCGACCGAACTTCTACAAATTTCTCTCCATTCTGTGAATTAGGTACTTATAAATTCTAAGTAATTTAACTTGTTCTCTTTATTTCCCCTTTGGATATAATCCAATGTGTTGCAAGTACTGCTACATGTATGAGATCAATTATCAAAACATTAGCATTTTTTAACACTTCTTTTAAGTAATTCAACTTAATAACTATATTTTTTGCAGATTTCACATTTTTATTAAAAAAATTCTCTTTTTTTTTCTAAGAATCACGAACCATGTGCAACAACCAAATAGTAATTGAAAACACACGCGAGCTATCAAGAACAAGAAAAAGAGGAAGGGATGAAAACACTCTCATCAGTTATCCACCGTTCGATCGTTGTCTATGTCGTTCTTCGTCGTCCATCCAAGGTGGTGACCTCTTCACAAGGATGCAAATGGATCACCAAGAATTTGAACGCTTCATCTTTTCACAGGTAATTCATTTCAGTTCAATTCAATTCAATTCAGATGTTTTTCTAAGGCTGCATTTGGTTGCGTAATTGCGCAACTTTTGCGATTGCAGAAAACTGATTTCTGTAATCGTGCAACCAAACTCAGTTTAAACAGATTTCAGGCAAATAATGCCCAAAAACTGTTATTTGAGAAAGCTGGAGAGAGAAAGCTTACTGCATAATCAATTTTAAATCGAATTATTATAGAAAATCAGTTTTACAATCGCGTTACCAACGCTACTTAAAGCATTGTAATTCAATTCAAAGTCAACGAATACACGTGCCACAAGTCATTGCACGTGAAACATAAGTGTTTCATACCCTTCTGTAGCATATTGACCAAACTAGCCTTACATTGCTTTCTATGCAGACGGAGAAAACGATGGTAGAATTGGAACAGAAGAGGCGTCGTCACTGGGCTACGGTGCTCCGCGTAGTAGAAGACAGGATGCAACGCGTGCTGAGAGGCAAAGACGAGGAAATCGCGATTTTGGGACGCAAAAACTCGGCGTTGGAGGAGAGGATCCGGGTATTGGAGATGGAGGGGCAAATCTGGAAAACTCTCGCGCAGAACTACGAGGCGACGATAACGGCGCTTCAGGTCGACATAGAGAACGCGAGGAACGATAACGGCGCCGTTAATTTGGAGGCGGAGGACTCGGCCTCTTCGTGCCACGTGGATGACGGACGTTACTGCAGGGGTTGCAACAGATGCGATATTTCCGTTCTTGTCCTCCCCTGTCGGCACCTCTGTTTGTGTAGCGAATGCGATCCGAAGATGGACACGTGTCCCGTTTGCATGGGCGCGAAGAACGCGAGCTTACGAGTTCGCTTGTCGTGATCTGTGTTCCATTGGCCGTTTGATCGATAGTATTTCTGTTTTTTTTAGATTAATTTGTAATTCTAATCAGAGCCGTCCAATGGACCTGGGTATGGTTGATCGATAGTTTTTTTTTTTCTTGTGAACATGGAAATAGTAAAAATGAGAAATATGCATAGATGCTAAAATTATTCATTTGTTTTTCAAGTTTTTATTTGATAAGGGATCAGTCAAAATAAGAGGATCTTGTAGGCTGTTTTTTTTTTCAAAAAAGATTTATTTAAATTAAACATAAAAGAATAACAAGGACTTGCATTTATCACAAGTTGTTAATAAAAAAGCAAATGTGGTCAATAAAAAAGTAAATGTGGCCGATTATAAATTTTACAAAAAGCTAAAAACATTTGAGGGAGAGAGACTATAATATGCCAAACATGGAAGAAAAAAAATCCAAAATTCAATGATACAAATATAAATTACATAGACTCATTTGACTAGAGAGACATAATTCCATAGGGGGAGGTGGAATCCAAATACTCATATATTCTAAGCTATTCTGGGTTTTAGACACTGGATTATTCCGTCAAATTAAATGTCAAAAATGAGCTTATATGGAGTTATCCATGTTATACCATTTCTTGGATCAATTCTTGCATAATCAAACTTCTAATTCTCTTCTATATATGTATCCTTTTATAATTGAACAAGTAATTCTTGAAACAAACTTTTTTATTCTAACAAAACAAACATCTTATTTTGGGTTTTGGGTAACTAGATTTCGAGCCTATGCAAAAGGGGATAAGAGTGCATAAACTTATATGTTAGGGCATAGTTACATACAATCTCATTTATAGTCGCATGAACATAAAATGTAATTCTTTTCACTTATAGATTTTAAAAGTGCTTTGTTTCCATACATTTCGCTCAAGTGTGTGTGTGTGTGTAAATATATATATATATAGGGAACCGATTAGGTGCGGTGAACAGCGACGCCGGATCGCGGGGCATCCGACGGTCGAATCGACGATGCGATCCATCGACGACCCACGTCGCTGCTGCATCCGCCGTCGTCGAGTGCGTGCAGCGTTCGACGTCCGACGCGGGTCCATCGCATCCAACGGTCGGATATGAATCGCACCCGACCGTCCGATGCGATGGACCCGTGATCGACGGCCGCATGGTCGTTCGCGCACATTCTCACATCGCGCACGTAATCATTCCTCATATATATATATATATATATATATATATATATATATATATATATATATATATATATATATATATATGAAAATGATTGCGTGCGGCGAACGGCAGGTGCGGCCGCGACGTGGGCCGTTCGATCGCGGGTCCATCGCATCCAACGGTCGAGATGAATCGCCTCCGACCGTCCGATGCGATGGACCCGTGATCGACGGCCCGTGATCGCTGCCGCACCTGCCGTTCGCCGCACGCAATCACGTCCCGATATATATATATATATATATATATATATATATATATATATATATATATTTGGTATATAAAATATTTTTTAAAATATCAAACATGTGAATATTACACGTGGGATTGTATGCAAGGCTATCTAATATTTTCTTATATTTTTTAGATCATCAATAAATTTAAAAAACTCTTTTTTAACCCAAAAACTTTTTGATTATTAAGTTCCTACTTTTCTCCATAAAGTAAACGATTACAATCACGGGACAAGTAAATGTCCATTCAACATGCTAACCATTTTTTTGGTAGTCAAGTTTCACATCAATGTAGGAACCTCATAAAATTGATTATGACATTGAAGAAATTAAAGAGGGGGGGGGGGGGGGTGCCGTCCGTGAAACATGGAAATAGTTCTAAATAGTTTATAGGACTTCCAAATGTTTTATAAAAATTTAGACTTTAGAGCATCTCCAATGTATGTGTTAACTCACTAGTTAGTGTCATATGTTTACAAAACATGTAAAAATAATGCTCCAATGGAAGTGTTAAGGAAATGTTAAATGTGGGCCCCACCTATCATATGTTATCTTCCATGTTAAATTTAACTAGTGCTTTAGCCAACTAAATGTGGGCCCCACCATTTAAAATATTCAAAAAAATATTATTTTGGATGAGTGGAGAGATTTGAGTGGGTGGAGAGGTGGGTCCACTATTATCTTGGCCTGGCTAGCTATTTAGCTAGTTCATTGGAGCAACAACAACCAACTAAATGAGAGAGTAGTAAATGAGGGTCTAGTGGAGGATTAAAGTGCTGACATGGCACTTTAACATCTTGTTTAGTTAACATATCTATTGGAGATGCTCTACCCTTCATAGAGTAATAGTATTAGTCATGCATCACAATGCCTTGACAAGAATATATAGGTTTGTTGAACAACGACGTTTCTAGATGCCCTAATTTGTATTTAGTTCTTATAAGATCCACTTTTCAATGCCACTCAATACCTTTCACATGGACATATCTTAATGGTGCTAACATGGAGTTGCACAATATTATTCAAGTATATATTGAATATGGCATTTATTGAGATTTAATTGGAGTTTGAAATGACTCCATCAAGGAAAATCCTATGATTTTAGGAATTTATTTGTTCAAATTTAAACATCATAAATCTTCTTCTTCTTTGATAGAATTAAAGACATAGGCCACCATATGGTTCTTTAAACCTAACAAGGTTTAAAGACAAAAATAATTTGAGTCCACTTCACGTAGCCATCACAATACTAATTTGGTACTCAGTCAAAACATATTTCTTAGTGACTCTTCTTGATCTAGTTAATTAATCTAGTGGACCCCATCATCAACCCACCCCTATGAAATCATGTACTTGCAAGAAAGGCAATGGCAATCTATATATGCGGATTTCCTGTACGTAATATTTTTTTTGTTAAATTAGAGGGCAATCATGAAAAAGAAGGAATTCACTTGGGCCACACTTAAGCCACAACATATACTGCATTATCATAGTATATGTGGTTCTATCATAGTGTATGAATTAAATTTTTTTTCTTCATTTTTATAAAGTGAAAAAAAATATACTATCGTATCTCAATATATATTTTATATAATTATATGCACTTCAATAGAATAATATATGATTTAAAAAAAAAAAACAAAACAGTGTGAACTGCAAATAAGACTATAATGGGTGCTGGATGTATCAATTTTCCCTCTTAAAAATACCAAACGAAACAAGAATTAATCCACCCTAAAATACATTAATGGTTTTGATCACTTTCTGTTAGGGCTGCAACTTGGGTCGGGTTGAACCCGAACCCGACGGGTTGAACCCGATTTTTACATGGGTTGGGTTGATCAAATCGGGTTCGGGTTCGGTTTCGGGTTGGCCAATTCGGGTTGACTCACAAATCGGGTTGGGTTCGGGTTGGCATCCGACCCAACCCGACCAAACCCGAACCCGTAAATTAATAGCTAAGAAAAGATCATGGCCGTTTATTTTGTAACTTCTAATATGGGTAGTCCAAATTTTAGGTAAATCTAGCTAATCTTATGGGTTGGGTGGGGTTGATTTATATTTAATTTACACATCATGTTAAAAATTCGGGTTGGGTCGAGTTGATCCAATTCGGGTTGAAATTCGGGTTGGGGTTGGGTTGGTCCAATTCGGGTTGGGTTGGGTTGGTTTATTTAATTTCGGGTTGGGTTCGGGTTGGTCCAATTCGGGTTGAAAATCGGGTTGGATCGGGTTAGGGTTGAGTAGTTTGGAATTCGGATTGGGTTCGGGTTGGGGTCAACCCGAACCCAACCCGCCCGAGTTGCAGCCCTACTTTCTGTACTCTGTTTCCTTCCTTCCTTCTTGTGAGGTGGGGGCTAGGAGGGTTGGGTTGGTGATGAGAAGTCGAACCCTCCATTGGAAGCATTGGAAAAGTTTGGGAGACACCCATCTATCTATTCATTTGTTTTGGACGGCAATACTGATAAGACACATAACAAATGCTTTGATGAGTACTCGACCCATTTGGATTTGTATATATTTTGTGATCATGATATATAGAGGAGTGGAGGACCACTTGTAGTAGACATCATGCATTGTTAACAATGACCGTACACCATTCATCAAAAGCGAAGTTTGGCATCTGTATCCGCAACTTGCATCACTGTTACTATTTATGGTGAGTTGGTGACGATTTGTTTTTGTGTGAGGTTTTGACATCTAATCGAATCCAACAAAGCTAATATTCAACGTTTATCATGAAAACATCTTCTGATCCAATCAACAATGACTTTTTTGTTAGAACTTAAAAAAACGACCCTTACAACTATAATGCTTATTTTTAGCTAAATTCTATCATTAAGCCATTAATAAGCGATTTGATATTTTTAATAATATATAAATATCAGAATTGATTGTCATCGATTCTGATCGATTTGTACAATCTCAAAACAAGTGATTATCATATTCATTTAACATTTTTATTTATGTAAATTCTATAATCAAGCTTAACTAGGTTCCTAATGGGGCTTATTTGAATCCATATTATAAGCAACTTATAGCATAATAATCGATCATCTTTTTATCAATAATATTGAGTTTATTTTAATTCTATTCATTTTGAAAGAGATATCATGAGATATTGATACAGATCAGATCTTTTTTTATCATTTATTTACTACGTTAAAATCTAAATTTAATTTATAGAAACCATCTATTTTGTTTTAAGGAAGAAGTCAATGCGTGATTGTGTGTGTGTGTGTGTATATATATTCAATATCCAACTTACCTAGATTTCATAACTAACTAAAAATATCTCCGCAAAATAATTCAGCATGTATTATTTTGTGAAATCTTGAGATCGTTCTCATTTAATTTATTGTTACTAGCTGATATTTTCCTAGAGCTCTTATGGTGGTCTGGTCTCTCCAAAAATGCATTTCGCACTCACTTGTCGTACACTAATAGATTTATATATTATATAAGTATGAATTCTCTGATTGTCTATGTATGAAATATATATGGCATTTGATAAAAAGAAAGGGGGGGGGGGGGGGGGGGTGTTTGATGAATGCAGAAACTTTGTTAGGAAGAATTCGTATGACTCAAATTTATATGCCCTCTAGTTTGTTAAAAGTCAAAATAATACTTCAGCTGAGGTGAGCCTGAATCCAATCAAATCTTCAAGAATTTTAAAATATAAGAATTAAACTTCTTATAATAAAACACTAAAAAAATGAAGGCAGGTTATGCTAGATTAATTCTACATAATGTTGCGGATGTAGTGAGCAAATCATGGTTGTTCAGACATACTTGTTGCCATACGTGGAAGTGATAAATATAATCAATGTAAGTGAGAATTCAAAATATTCATAAAGGGAAAAAATTATGCACATTTTTATTTCAAATTGAGATTAGATTTGTTTGTTGCTCCAGTCTCTCTCAAAAGCATTATCAAAAAGTTAGGAGAGGAGTCCATGTTGTCATAATGCAATTTCATGATCAACTCGTCCCTTGTTGTTCACTTTCTTATGTATCTCTCATACAAAGCAAAAGCCAAGTTTGTGATGATCATTGAAGCCCAACTAATGAAGTATTAATACACATACATAATATATATACAACAATTTCTGGGTCCCCATGTAATGAAATAGTACTGAACAGTCCCTCTCGTAGAGGATCACATTGAACAGCCACCATTAATTTATAAAAAGTCAGAACAAGAAAAAATGAGAGATATACATCTCTGAGAGCGCAAAAGAATCCCCCCCCCCCCCCCCCCCGCCCCCACCCCTTCCATATACATTACATGTTTGTCACTTCTATGATGATATATATGATTTGTATTATTATAAAATAAATGTTAATCTGTCATCTTTACCTTTGGCTGGCCATGAACCTCCTTTAAATTTTGTATCCACTCAACCATTCTTATATTTTCGATTCCAACCAATTAAAAGAACGAATAATCGATAAAAGTTGCTAATCCAAAATCCAATAATTATGAAAGATTTAGTTGCAATAAATAGAGTAATAAAATTATAAGTAATGCAATTATTTCTAACTGTGAATTTTTCCTAATCCCAATATTTTATTTATCTTATATGATCTCAAACAATTGCTAGTGGGGATGGTGAAGCTTTTAAATGTTTCTCCGTGAGGGGATCCTGTAACGATATGTCACACTGTTCGGAGGGACACGAATACCCAATTCGATATATCATTCGTTTAGATATGATCCATAAGAGGACCACCGACCACCACCCCCACCACCACCGGAGTAAATGAAAATCAAACTTGTACAATAAAAATTAATTTAAGAACATATTATAATTAGCTCAACAAATTCAACCCGAGATGGAAAACATTAGTGCGACAATGTTCATATTCAACTCCATCGAATCATCATTTTCAGCGCTTGAAAACAAGATTTCACTTTTGCATGAATCAGAATGATACAGAACGGATGGCCGATGCGTGATGAATCTAAAAAGGTCTATTTTGAAATTTTTTAGTATTTTTTTTAAAACTAAATAGTAGAAATAAAAGGCGTCTCGAATGAAATCGCCTTAAATTTTTACTAGAGCACTTAGATATCCCGAATGTTTTTCCATTTTTAGGCCCTCAAAATAACATTTTTACTATTTTTAATAACTTTTTAAATTTTGAATATTTTTATCATAATAAGTCGGATTTGATTTCTGTGAAATTTTTGTTTGATTTCTATGAATTTTTTGTGAATTCTGAGTATCTCCTACGACCCATAGATTTAGTTACAACAAATTTTTATTTTTAATATTTTTAGTTGTTTTTTATTTTAATTTTTAGTAATTTTTTATTTTAGTCACCCAAACTTGTCTAGTGATTTTTTTAAAAAAAATATTATTTTTTAAAAAGTGCAAAAAATGTGATTTCCTTAAATCAAAGTTTATTTAAACAATTTTATTTAAAATCATATTTTTCAAACGTGTCTTCAAATATTACCGTAAATATAGAAGAATCTCGCATTGTACTTTAAAAATTATATTTATTTTCATGCTCCATGAATTTTAACTAGTTTTTCATGTGCTAACGAATTCCATGTTTATCAATTTATATATATGTTTAAACTAAAATGATGTTTGATAATATAGATTTGGTCTTATTCAGTATTTTATGTATGTATGTATGTATGTATATATATGTACATTAAAAATAAAATTGAGTTTTTCTTTTTCTACTAGAATCCAAACCACATTGATTAATTTTGACTTGTAATTTAATTCATCGTGTTTTGATGGTAAATTAAACCAGAATTCAATTAGATTGGATGTTAAAACACTGCAGAAAAGAGTCCGACTTATGATCTAGGAAAAATAGTGGTTAACGGGCTGATTTTGTGGTCTTCTATTCACAGTTCTATTCTAAGTCCTTGCTTATTCAAAGTCTTGTAGTATGAATAGTAATAATAGTGAGATATCACTGTACATATGTATCATATCCGGACCTTTTTATTACAAAAAAAAAAAAAAAAGTGTCCCAAAAAAAGAAAAACCTCCCACAACCTTTTCATGTTGAGAGCAGTACGAAAAACATGGGCGCGGTTACAGTCAACCCACTATTTATCCTACCCACCCCATTTATTTAAATAAAAATCTTATATCTAACCCACCCCACAAGTTCGAAATAGATGATGTCCTCTGTGATTAAAATTATTCAACATGGTTCATGTCGTTGGGAATCAGAAATCTTAATCATATTTTAATTCTAATTCGACATAGACGATGTCTTCTTTGTTTAAGGTGGTTCGACATGGATTATGTCGATCGAAAGCTAAAAATCTTAATCCATTCTCGTTCGACATAGATAATGTCTTATGTATTTAAGTTGGTTCAACATGGATTATGTCGAACAAAGATAAAAAAAATTTTTGATACGTGATCAATATAGTTACTGTTGAATAATTGATACCAGATTGACTCTTATATTGACAACTTATATTTACTTTGATAATAAAGTGTTAAAATCTTTAATGGAATCAAATCTTATTAATCTAAAAAATAAAAGTAGGATACACATTGTTTATGATTGATATATTATAACCAATGACCACATATCATTTTGCATGATTTTATTTATAAAAGTCAATGATTCGTTCAACACATCCAGCTCTCCAATGTTTTTGTCAGTTGACAACACCGTAAAAAACAATCGCCGTACACCTAAATAAATATAGGTTATCATATATATGTGTATTAAAGTAAAACAAAAAAAATTTATTACATCATATGTACATTTTCATTCACGATCGACATAATCTATGTCGTACCACCTTAAATATAAAAGACATCGTCTATGTCGAATTAAAAATGAGATTTATGATTCCTGATCGACATGGATAATCTTAAACGCAGAACACCGTCTATATTGAACAATCTTAAACACAGAAAACATCGTCTATGTTAAATTCGTTTAGATATGAGATAAATCAATTTTTTTATGAGGTGGATAGGATAACTTGTGGGGTGTGGCTATAACCGTGCCTGAAAAATAATCATAACACGTAAACAAAGGTCCAAGGATAAGTATTATTCATCCCACCCCTGGAATAGCTTAGCAGCAAAAAAAAGAAATAAATTATATATCAAAAATTGTAAACTTATTCAGTAAATAAATGGACTATATGATTTTTTTTCCACCTGTATCTTAAAAACATTAGTAATTCATGGTACAATCAAACAAACAGATCAATCGATCAACAGAAAATAATATAACCTCAAGAACGTCAAATATATACAAGAAGATACTTTGACCAATTAAACTCACAAAATGCTTCCCCCATAACTGAATCGTCGAACATTTTCGCAAGGGAAAGCCAATTATTCTTGCATTTATTCTCAATCCCATATTTCCAGCCCTCGAAACAGAATAGTTGAATTCAAAGGGTGGCCACAAAAGAAGTGATCCCTAACAACATATATGATATTAAAAATTAAAACAAGACTATTACCTTTTGAATGAGCAACTACACCTGGAAATTGTGTTTCTTCTTAAAACCATCCCATATGATTAGAGAATCATTTACAAATTCGTCTTCGGTTTAGAGTCCACGGTGATGCGCCTCGTCAGTGTCCGCATCGTCACGAACTCTTCTGCAGCAGAAGGGTGGATCCCAACCTGTAGAACCAAATCACTTACAATTCTCAATTCCAAAATGATTAACATCAGGGGTATATAAAGGAACAGTCATCCAGTTTGGACAGTTGTAGTTTAGTTGATATTTACTAAGATATCTATTGAATAAATTGGATTTAAGAGACACGATAACTCACGGTGCTATCAAACTGCGCTTTGGTGGCTCCACATTTGAGTGCGACAGCAATTCCCTGTAAAGAAAAACAAGTGCACCTATGTCAGAAGGTGAACAAGTCATTGTATATAAAACCCAGCAAAAGTGAAAGTCCAGCCCCAAATCCTAGGATATCAGGTCCTATCTCCTAAAATGTCAGCTTTCTACAGGATAAACAAAAATGTTTTCCAGAGTGAATTCTCTCTAACCTAAAATATAAAATAATTTAATCCAAATAAAATTATTTATAGGACAGCAAGCTCATATAAGATGAGTGTTCTGTATAAATGTATTTAGCTGAGAAAGATGATCTCAAGGGTACCTGCATAATCTCAGGGGCGTCAGCACCACACATGGATGCACCAAGAACTTTATCAGTATCAGCATCAACAACAAGCTTCATATATGTCTTTTCTTGCCGTCTGTGGGCAAAATCAGAACATAGTATTAGTTGACATGAATTATTCAAGAGAGAAGTAAAGAATACTTTTTAATTTCCATATAACCTTGGAGTTATAACCAAAACTGGAGCTTCCATTGAAAATTTTAAAGATGGTTGTTGCTGGAATTTTGAACCCGTTTTCGCAAAAAAAGAAGGAACAATAACAGGAAGAATGGATTCACATGCTCATGGAGTTATATGGTTGCTAATGAGCAGTATCAAGAAGCTAGCCAAGCATAAAACATGGCTTAATATTCTTTCATGAACACAAAATAAAAGGTTTGGGTGATGGGAATAAAATGTTGGCTACAGGATAGATGTTAAATAGGAGACTCTGTATCCCACTGCAATTGAGCATAACAGAATCATGACTTATTATGGCGCATTCATTGGTTGCAGAGAAGCAAAAGAAGAAAAAAAATCTTGGTTAAGAAACTTACCCAGAAATTGTAAACTTCATTGGAGTAAATGTCGATGTGAAAACCAAAACATCACCATTGGCTTTCTCGATAGCCTCTTGTTCACTAAGGCCCACTACAGATAGTGGTGGTATACTGTAAGAACAATAAGAACATGGACATTTCAAGTCAGCTTCACATTAAGAAATATAGAAGATAAGGAGATTGTACAGATTATAGAGGTTGGATTCGTTGTTAGAATGTGATATATACAGCTACACTGTTTCCACTCCGATTTCACCGTTGATAACTACTGAAGCGATGTAATCTAATAATATTGTCCAATTCTAGAATAGGTTTGAAAGAGGTCAGATGGAAGTTACAGACAAGTCTATCTAAAATCGAGCCCAACCCAAAGAATAATTAGTGGGGTTTAAATAACTTTCTTGATCACACTGTACAAGTGTAGCATATACTCTCTGACAAGTGCGTAACCCACCAGTTCATAATCAAGACCATCTAACATTTTCTTGAGGAAATTATTTACATGTCTTTTTAGGGCCAAACAAAAGACATAGGCCATATAGCATTAAATATCATTTGAAAACCCTAGAGAGCTAATCAAGGGTTAAAACATGTTGGAAATTCACTCGGTGTGCAAAGCTATGATTAGAAAAATGTAACAAAAAAGCATGGGAAAAGCATAAAACAGATGAGGAGAAATAAGAAAACATAGAAGGAAAGCAAGACAACATTAACAATACACAGTAATACGATATGGGATTTCTTGTATAAACCTACATCTATATCTATGTAGAATCCTAACAAGCTTCATTTCCAGTATGAGGTTATATTTGTGTGCTCTCATCATTCTGTACCCAGCTTCCAACAACAAGATTTAAAAAAAATAAAATCAGAAAATAAAAGATCAGAAGGACAATAACAGAACAGTTGATTTGGCTTGCTCAGTATGCCGTGATTTTCAAAAAGAGACCATACATTGAGAATGTATGGGAAGGGATAATCAGATACATCAAAGTTTGGGGGAAGCATTGTGCTGGGGCATCATTGGTTTGCGTGAAGGTGATGGCCATATTGTGGTGATCTAGATGATGGTAGTTGCTTGGCATTAACCATGAATATTTTTTTAAAAAAATGTTCATGTTGTTATTATTCTTTTTGCATATGTTTAGAAGGTAGAATTCTTACCTACCTTTTTGTGTCTTCTAAGTTTAATAAAATTTGGGGTATGCCCTTTTCATATGCCTATCAAGGTCTCTAACATGGAAGATCTTGAGGTTCATGAGAAAAGTCAATTCCAGAACTAGTGACAAAGTCATCATCATGGATAGAATATCTGTTCGATTTTGCCAGAGAAAGGAAGTCTGATCATCAAGAGAGGGGAGTGAATAATAATGGTGCCATTGGAGGGCTTCTGACACAAACATGCAAATGGCAACCGAAGAAAGGGAGAAGGCCTCCTCTCTCGCGAGGAGTTGGCCAATAAGAAAAATCCTGGAAAGTAATTCTTCTGAATATTAGAAAAAAGGGATATGAAAAGTTTTGTGACGCATATATGGGCAGCCAACAAAATTAAAACTGACAAAAAGCTATCTCAAAGAAATGGAAGTATGCTTTCAGTGGCATGCATCAGTTGCAACCGGCTAGCCTGGAAGAAGATTTCAAGGAACAGAAAGGAGGCTTGTCATCTCTATCAATCAACATGCTTGACAGTAAGGATGGAACACATTATAAGTTGCACTCACCAGAATGGTGAAATGGAGATGGATTTTTAGTGAGATATAAAGAATAGCATAATTAACGAGCATATCCACTATAATATATTTTGAGGAGAGATGACCCAAAAAAAAAAATTTTAAGTCTCCAGTGCTCTTGATTTATTCCTTTCATATATTTATGCTATATATATATAAAAACATTAGTCGTGCCTGTTAATTGAGCCTGGGCATGTTAGATAAAGGACGCGCTATTGTCATCTCACTGTGAAAACAAAAAAAGTGTCACTGACCAAGCCATCCTAAACACATAAAAGACTGGAGAGCCTACAATAATTACGAACAAAATATGAAAAAAGTTATTCCTCAGCATAATAAGCTCGCTCAATCCTATCATTGCAGTGTTGACATCTCCAAATATAGTATAAAATTAGGGATGTTGTACCTGAAAACAGCACATGGTATAAAATTGTAATCAGGTTTACTAGGTTGCCCACCAAAAACTGTTTTCTGTAGACAATAAATACTATGTTAGAATATAGTCTCAGCTTAATTATGTGGGGAAAAAAGAAGTGCCAAAATATGGAGTTTAACAGTGTTTACTAACCGCAAAACAAGTTCCCTCCATCAATGCAACAGGAGTAAGATTCATCCGGTTAGTAACATCCCCGACAGCCCAGATGCTAGGGACTGAGGTTTGAGAAAACTCATCTACCTGCAAAAGGAACACAAAAGAAGGGTGAGAGATCATCAAAATTGGAGGAGCCCGACTCATTCCATATGATGTCTAATAATGATGATGGCCAGCCTTTTGGCTTCCCAAGGAAGAACAGAATGAATGGAAAGAACAAATATGTTGAATAATTGGTGTTACTGAATTCCCATGATTTAAACAATACTAGCAACTTTTTGGAAACATTTTCCTGGTTAACATGAATTGACCAAAAGCATCTGATGCATAGTACACAATAGCATGCCTGTATTGCAATATTTTAACCATGAAATAAATCTAAATGCCAAAAAAATTAACCCAAGCCTTTTGACTTCCATTTTTCAAGAGTTGATATGGCAAAAAAATATGAAGGTAAAAGGACATGTGATTTACCTTCACAGCTCCTGTTTTGTCAACCTCAACACCAACAGTTTCTAGATTCAACCGCTTTGTGTTCGCACTGCGACCTACAATTCAGGGAGATGTAATGCATAATTTAGTGTTTCACAAACTAACCATTTTTGGTGCTTCAGGAAAATATATATGGGGTCAGACAGAGACTGTATTTCAACAATTTTTAGGAGCTGTTGCAAGTTAGTAAGTGGGCCTCATCTCAATCACCATCCCTAACAAAATATAACCACTCATCTGCAAGGAGGAAGCTGGTGGACTTTTCAAGGTGAAATTGTTTAGATAATGTGTTGCAGCCAGCATTAGTGTTTTGACTTTGTCCCAAGTCATCCAACCAAATGTTTCAGAAACTTTTCATGGAAATTGCATGGGTAATGAGACATGCCCTTTATTTGAGCAAAGTTTTAAAAAAACAAAGCAGCATGCCCTTTATTTGAGCAAAGTTTTAAAAAACAAAGCAGCAAATGATAATGATTTATTTTCTATGTTCTCACAAGATATAATCGTAGAAATGGATTATCATGACTTTGCCCAATTGATTAGAGTTGCAATTGTAAACATAAGTAACAAATGCTGAAATTTGAAGTGATGGAAATGTTTTTGGTAAACTTATTTTGATAGCGAACCCACCCAGCAGTGATATACACTCCACCAGATATCAATTCTAAAATGTCAATGGTGAGCATGATGATGTCTATACTGTATCTCATTATTTGAGAGGTAATAATATACTAGTGAAAGATTCATTAAGACAGCAAAGTTCAGTTTGAATGAGCTAAGGAAAATAAGTGACTAGTGATGATTTTTAATCACTTGTAAAATTCAATACAAAATTACAAACTTACAGTGCTTACTTTGGTGTACCAGCAAGTAATGTTCATTCAAATAACTTATTTGAGAGATGAGATCTAAAATTTCAGCTTTCCAAATGCCAATACAAATCTTTATAGAAAGCCCAAAAGAAACAACTCAGATGGCTTTGTTATTGCCTATGTGCTTTGACACACGTTGATAATATAATTGATCCCTAAGATGTCTACAAAGATTCAAATAAAAAAAAGGTTTGTTCCATTATTGTTGTTGTTGTTGTTTAGCCAATTCATATTGGGAAAAATTGCCCTATCTACTTATATTGCAAAATAGCCAATTCATATTATGAGAAACTTGCCCCATCTTCTTATATTGCAAAATAGCCAATTCATATTATGAGGAACCCTTCATATGAAGCATTCCACAAAATGGTATCCTTGTGAAGATGCATTTCAGAACATTAGAGAAAAGCCTGTATTTCCTCGTTCAACAAAGTTATAAACAATAAGTTCGTAGATATAGTTCATGTTGCTTGGTTATGCCAAAGAGCCATTGAGCATTGGTTTCAATATGATGTCTGATTGTGCAGCTTGACAACTTTTGGTTAGTATGTTGCTTTTTTCATACCTCTAAGAAATATTTGACAATGTCATTACATAATTGCAATGAGGAATTACCCGTTGCAAACAGGACAACATCAGCAATAAGTTCTTCCCCATGGTCTGTAATAACTTTAATTCCATCTTCCGTTTTACTCAACTATAACACAAAAGCATCATTAGCAGAAAGTCGAGTGCTCAAAGACAATGATGATACATGAAAGAAGAACAAAAGTGAACAGGAAATACATAACTACATATAATGCCGCAGAAGAAAGACATACCGATGACAAAACTGTCCCAGGATGCAATTTAATTCCCCTACCATCAAGATTTCTTGCAACAATTGCTCTCATTTCTTCATCAAAACCTCTGAAAAGAATTAGATTTGGAAAAAGTGCATATCAGTTAGAAAGTGTTTCGATTATACAACAATTGATAAAGAGGAGAAAGAGCATAACATATGGGAACCATTTTAAAGAAACATAATTATCAAGGTCTAGAATTTGCAGATCCAACATGAGAGTAGAGTGCTTAAGGAGAACTGGCCAAAAGTTGTGAAAAAGCACAATGTGCATCATTATGGAATTTTACATTCCATGTCTGTGTGTAACACCAACATGCACATACATGTCATTGTCAAGATGACCCATTACAGATGGCCCACCCAATCATTGTTGAGCTAGCAGACCATTGAGGAATTAAAAATTATGCCTGTCCAGGGACTTCTAATAACATATTTTACTCAAAAAGATGAAAAAGCTGTGCTGCTTTAAGCCTCAGAGAATAAATTCAGCTCAACCTGAGTGGAAACCAGAAAGGAAATCACATAGATCTATATCTATTTTACCTTAGTGGGAGTTCCTTTCTGTAAAATAAATCCACTGTAGCACCCAGCCCACGCCATATTGAAGCAAACTCCACTGCAATATACCTACATTAATTGATGTTATCAGCAACTAACTAAAACATCCTGAAGCATATATATAAAACTTTTACAAGTAGAAGATTTCATGGCATACCCTCCACCAAGTATCACGGCACGTTTAGGCAATTCATCCAAGCTCAATGCCTCATCAGAAGTGATTGCCAACTCCTAAAAAAATAGAAGCAAGTATGATGGTACAGAAGTAAAAGAATAAGAAGAATAATTGAAATCAGTCGTGTGGATTATACTGATTGGCTGAATCTGTCCTTTTAGCTATCAAGTGCTTCGTGTACAATTTTCTTTTCTGTAGAAATGTTAAATTTAATAGTAAATCAATGGAAACAATAGAACCTTGTGATTCATCAAGATAATTATTCTCTCTGCCACATAAAGACAATAGCTAGCATGCCAGCCTTGGTGGATTTGCTAACTGAGAATTAAGCACCAAGCACTAAGGCATATTATGTGATGGCTTTCTTTTTTAAAAAAATGAAAAACTATGAACCGCTGTCCGAGGCATTACTGAAGACCATCTGAGACAACATGTACCAATGAGAACCAGAAAAAAATAAGGGGTTTCATGATCAGTCTGTCACTGATATACCTGCCCAGGAATGGGTAGACGTTGGGCCCGACTCCCTGTTGCAATTAAGATGTGCTTTGCCGAGTAATGCTGCTTTGTTCCATCTGACTGTACCACCTCAACTCCATGAGGATCAACGATCCTACCCTCTCCTTCAAGCATTGTCACTCCAGCATTTGTCAACAACCTCTTGTATATTCCATTTAATCTGGTTATTTCCTGAGTCTGCAGCATGAACAAAAATTTGATGATTATAAAATTCTATCCAATAAAATAAAAGTATTATACAGTGGCAATCAATCATGGTTTGTGGTTCAGTAGACAACTACAATCTAGAAACTGCCAGAAGTACAACAAGATGCCTCAAGTATCCCTAATACATACATACATATATATGTATATATGCAGCTACCACTAACCTTATTGTGCAACAATCTTTTCCAGTTGAAGTCAACTGGCTCATTAAGCTCCCACCCAAAATTTTTTGCGTCCTTCAAAACCAGAAAATTATTAGTAAATTACAGTAAGTGGCTAAAAAACAAAATCACAATGTTAGTAAACTCATTTACACATTCCCAAAATCAAGCAAAAGAAAAACTTGAAACAAAGCATATTAGCAAAAAGATAAGAGTGAGTTAAGTTTTCTATGCATCAGCAAGGAATTTTAATAAGAATGCATCAGCAAGATCCCTCACTTAAATTTGAATAGAATACATAAGCCTCCATGACGTAGCTGATTTTTGTTTTACAATTTAAACAATGTAAACACACCCATCGGTTTATTTTATTAAAAATCCATCAAACCATGCAACTGGAATCTCACCTCAAATTCACCTCGAAATGATGCTCCATACACCAGAATTTTTTTAGGAACACAGCCACGGATAACACACCTACAACATCAATGCGCTTCCAAAGTTAAATTAAATTAAGGAAGGAAATGTAAAAACAAGATTCACTTATTATCCTTGATTGAAATAGGCAACATTCAACAAAATGGACAACAACGAGCAAGATATTTTAGAACGGGAAAAGTTTATATTGTCCAAACACAAAGATAACAACCCAACAACAACAATAAAAACATTTTCACAGACAAATGTTTATTAATGAAAATTTAGCTCCTATTAACAGAAAGTTGGGTTATCCTTGATCACTCCTTTTGGACGGAATTTAACTGATGAACAAGCATCTTTGTGTTTTCAATTATTATTAATTCCTCATTGACAGTCTGTTGACAAATTCATCATATATAAAGAGCTAACATAACGAAAACTAAGGACTTTTCCACAAAACCAACAACCAAATCTGCACAGAAATTTTTTCAAAACATCGGGTATAACAACATCAAAAGAAAACAAGCATTTAGGTTCAAATATCCTACAAGAAAATTTTGTTGCCTTCAATACAAAACTGCATAATCCACAAAGAAAGGCATCTGTAACTCGAACTGCTCAATTTGAAGTCCCAAGTCAGAGTGTTTAATCTCTTCTTCACCCACAAACAATCGACAGAGTTCAAATTTTTTTTAATATTCAATCATGCAGAGTGCAGAGCAAGCTTCGCCAGCAAGTTTAAAATTATTTATATGGTTCCAACTACATTTACCCACTAGTGATGCTTGCTGAATATCTATGATTACTGTTACTAAATTTCAGACTCTACATAGGTCAACAAATAGATGCCTAAAACATCATTAGATTCCCCGTAGCCTTCTATCAGATATCTCAAATATTAATACACAATACACATTTTCTATTCTTCGGAGACTACATAAGCGATTTTTTTATAAATCAAACAACGTTGTATGTCAGAGCACGCTAAACAAACACCATGTGATTATTAAATGGGACTAAAACTTACGTTCCACCAACACCCCCAATCACTTCCGAGCTGATCGGATGAAACGGAAGCTCACATATGGCGACCTTGCATCATCAACATCAAACAAACAAATTCAGTCAAACAATTCAATCGAACAACGAATCACCAACAAATTCAAGCGCCATTCATTTATTTGATAAAACCTTGGCCCCGAAACCCGCGGAAATCCTGGACGCGCGGACGCCGCCACTCCCCGCGCCGATCACGAAGAGGTCGTAGTCGTACGTCGCTCCGTCTTCCGCCGTCGGATCCTGGCCGTCGATCAGCATCTTCCTCGACATGATCTGGCTGTGGAGAAAAAGCTATGAAAACCGAACCAGAGTTTGCTATTGAGAGAGAGAGAGAGATTTTTTAGGGTTTTCAAAGAGTACCTGATCGAGAGATTTCCACGATCGGATTTTGATTTTTTTTTTATGGAAATAAAAAAATATTCAAAGATACAGAGAGAGACAGATCAGAGGCTCCCGAGTCCTGCCTCCTTCGACTCGGGTTTTATAATTTATTTATTATTATTATATATATATATTCGAAGACAAAAACGGGGATTCTCCTTCTCCGGGAAATTATGATTTGCCCCCAAAAAAATATAAAACTTTACGAAAGGTCGTCCTATACAATTTTTTATAACAAATTTCAACTTGATTGTTCGTTTTTTGTGTTATGATTAATTAATAATTGTATAATGGATCTTGATCTATCATGACCTTGATTTACCAAAGTTTTCAAAATAAATGGTAGGTTTGTTTTCAATCGATATGGATAGGGGACACATGGAGGGTCAAGGCGTGGCTGCAACAAGCCAACAAGGGTTTGAAAAGCAATGGATGAGGTCAGTGCATACGACATATATTATATATTAAACATAGGTAATAAATAAATGTCCAAAAGGAGGAATGTAATGACACATGATATTCGAGATTGTTGTGGTCCACGTGTTAACCTAAGTGTGACGAGGAAAAGATTTAATGACCGACATTATTTCTAGAACCCCGGAATGACCTACACTTTGTTACCCCAACTGATACAGTGTTTCCAAATTTCCAATCTATACATCATAAAAATTATATATATTTTTTATATATAACTATACAAGTATATATCATGTATTATTATTTTTTGGGGTTTTTCATGTATACCATTAAAAAAACTTGCTATTTATTTTTATACTACTTTAAATAACCTATTTATTTTTATATTGTTAGAATATATAAAAATTATGCATATATTTATCATCCTAGTTTACTTCTATTCAAATTTCTATTAAAACCATTAAAGTTTTGACGAAATGACTAAATTACCTTGTTTATTATTTTACATATTTTACCTTACCAAATACAAATTTATAAAAATAAAAATATTAATTTTAACATGGAAATGATAAATTTTGAATAAAATAAAAAAAACATAAAAATTAAACATATAAACTACTTGTTAGCAAAGACATAATAATTATTATTACTTACATTTGCATAAATGAAATAAAATTATTTTGAGAACAACTAATCATATAAATTAACAATATAATTTTTTCAAAAAAAAAACATAGATCTTGATTGAAAGAAAATGAAAGAGGGGTAAAGTTGAATGGTTTGTGGTTGATTTGAAAGAACAAAAGATTATGTAGATTATTATGTTTAATTATTTATATTATGACAAATATTATGTAAATGTTATTTTTGTCATTTTTACCTCATGGTTAATAACTAACTATAGTTAAATTTTATTTTAGTAAAAAAAGATAAAAGAGAGATATTTTTTTGTTAAGAAAAAATCTAATAAGATAAAAATAAATATGTTATTTGTGGTGACATAAAAATAAATAACATTTTTGTATGGTATACACGCGAAAACCCTATTTTTTTAAAAATCAAAAAGTGAAACATAATTGTACCTAATATTTAAAAAAAAAAACTTGTGATTCCATTAAATGAGTTCTTGTGTGGTACACGACAGTTTGGACTTTCTAGGTGCGTAGCTTGAATAGAAGAATAGATTTAGAATAGGAATAAGATAATAAAAAATGAAGGATAAAGTTATAATTAGCTTCACTACCATTACCATTGGCCTCCTGTGTGTACAGGGTAAGAAAATGAAGGATAAAATTCTAACCAACTTCACTTTTAAATGTCTAATAGAAGTTAAATGACTGCATTTGGAAGGTAAAATTATTTGTGTACAGATGAATGCATACAGCTGGAATTAGAAATTATAATAAGATTTTTTTTTCTAATTTCATAATATAATGTAACCATATAAGAACAAAATGGTCCTTTCACATATCAATTCCAACAAAAAAATTAAATTAGACATAATTTAATATATACATTCAAGTCAAATTTTGAACAAATCATTTTCCAAAACACATAATTTCATGTCTAATAGATAAAATGCCAATAATAATAATACAAACATGCTAAATCATAGAAAATAAATTTCCAAAACATACATTCTTTTAATAAAAATGTTTGGGACATTCATTCCTAGCTACATTCACTTGTACAATTCCAACATGTTTTTATAAAGTAATACGTCTAATGAATTAGATACCTTCTCACATTTTTTGAATTTTTTTTGTATATACTAGTCTAATCTAGTATATACTAAATTAGAAAAATATATATTATGTTAAGATTACAAGAATCACCCGAGTGCATCAACATCCTTTTAATCAAACTAACATGTTAGATGTACCACTAGGGACCAAGTACTACATTAGGCAATTTAAGTATTACATTAGGCAATTTCATACACTGCCTACTGCCTTAAACGTGGAGACTGCAAAATAGACTATTGAGTGTACATTAGGCAATTTCATACACTACCTTAAACGTGGAGACTGCAAAATAGATTACTGAGTGTATCATTGTCTTCTTTTTTTAATATTGATTCGGCCACCCGACAACAAATACAATAAAATAAACTAAATTAGGACCAAATGTTACAATTTTCAATATAACATTAGCAGGCAACTCCCCTCCCCCTCCCTCAGGAAATAAAAAAAGAAAGAATAGGCTCCCTTTCAACATTTATAACTCAGCTTATTACTTACTCCCTCTATAGTATACATATAACAATGAGATTATGATCTTGGGAAGTCCCAGGATTGAACTGAACTACACATATCCTCTTTCCCTTTCTAATGTATACTTAATAATAAGGAGATTGCATTAGCATTCGCAACTAAAAACAGAGGTACCACAACACCTTTTCTTTGTCACGACCTTCCTTGCACCCGTCTCATTTTGAGCTCTTGGGGTGAAAGGAGATGCGTGGATCCTGTCCATCATGTTTATATTGGGTGCATCAAGAATAGCTTTCGGGGGAGATAACGCCCATTGCATCGCCCATATAGCGAGCGGGCGCATGTAGATCAGGGACCGGTAGTGACCGTCCACTGTCCATGCTTCCGGTGTCTGGAACCAGTACCTATACATAGAAAAGCCAAGCCAGCTTTATATGCAAGATTTAGAGTGAATTGCCTGACAAAATCTACATAGAAATCCTGTACATGAGCCTTGGTGCAAGGAAGTGCTTTTGTGAATTAGCGAATCTCAGATAGTTAATTCTGTAAAATGAATTATTGATTGCACGTATTGTAGTGATCGTATGCTGACACTTCAGAAAGGATCAACCAAAAATTCATGAGTTTTTATTTCACCAACTGGCAGGTATTTGCATGTTAACCCAATAAATTAAATGAATGATATTCCAAGGAAAACTCTGTTGACATTAATAATTATCATGCGTATTGATGTTGTGGATCTTTTCAGAAAAATAAAGCGACCTAACATGGATAAAAGTAAAACAGAGAACTCACCCCTAGTCAAACAAATCTATGCATACTATTATTATTTTCATAAAGTGCATTTGTCTAAATATTTGTTAAATATACTCCATCATACTCTGGAGTCAGTTCCCAGTAAAATGATGACAAGTTACTTTATAAAAGATAGTATAAATATCTTTTAATAAAAATAACGACATGTTACTTATATGAAAGATATTAATATAGTATAAAATCAGAGAGAGCATAAAGTTTTCAAAATCTATCATGAGAGCAAGTGTGCTAAGCACGAAAAAAAATGCAAAATAACCTGCAGAAGGGTGAAGAACTAACCCAAATCCTTCTTCTGACCAGCCCGAGATAAAGATACCTTCCGCAGCAGTAAATGCCTGGTGTTCCATCCCAGAAAGGAGCATGGTTGCCGCCACACTGTATGTCACTCCAGTCCAGATTTCCCGAGATTGCATACAGGACTCGTCAACCAGGCCATTTGGGTGCATTCCATTGACCGCACCCATCCGTCCTCCTCTCACTTTCATTACATTGAACTCAAATATTTTCTGAAGTGCACTTCTGATCTTAGATTCCTCAAAAAGAGGCGGTAACCCTGTAGCGGCTGTGTACCACTGCCCAGCAAGCTGGTCAGCCTGTATCGACCTACTGTTGCTGCTCATCCCACTGTCATAGTTAAAGTAAGATCCATTCCACAGTTTAGACTCAAAAACTGGTTTAGCCTTCAAAAACTTGCTCCTACACCTCTCAGCAAATGCACGGTCTCCAAGACGGTGCGCCATTGTGGCTGCAGCCTGGAGCGCAGCAAGCCATAAGCATCCACAATAGGCGCTTATGCCATGGACCGTCCAAGCATCATAGGTCTGATCCGGAAAGCCATCATTTTCAATGAGCCCATCTCCATCTTTGTCAAACTGATCCATGTATTCCATTGCCGCACGAACAGCAGGCCACACGTCTCTTCCAAAAGACATATCTCCAGTGGCAGCAAAGTCTCTGTAGACCTGAAGCACAAATTTCGGGTTGAGATCCTTCCATCGACTAGTGTCGTGTATATTATAAGCATTCATCTCATGCCAGGGATCATGCATCCCCAGGTCATGAGGCACCGCTCCTTTGACCTTACGGATCCCCCAATTGCCCTCGGCAAGAAATTTAACTTTCCTCTTGTCTTCGCACAACACAGCTTTGGCAAAGTCACGTTGGATACTCAGCTCAATTTTGGGGAACAGGTCTAGTAGAGCAAAGGATGCATAGAAGTGTACATCATAAGTACACCACATAATGTACTCTATACCTTCCAAATAGAGAAACCTTCCGACATGTTCTCTGTCATCGTGTAATGAGACACAGTTCTTACTCCTCCCTTGATTTACCAGTGCCAACTCTTGGTCAGAAAAAGAATTGGAAGCTGGTTTTTCATCATCACTTGAGGAAGTGCTTGCAGTTGTATTATTTACAAGTGAAATGTTATTGCTACTTTTTTCTGGGGTGGTGGTTCCCACATCTCCATTTGTTAATGTTGAAGACTTGTGGCTGCTGCAGGAGTTTGGTTTCTCATCAGCAGCAAGAGACTCGCCATCTGCATTAGGTAGTTGGAATCATCATAATATTTCCGATAAAAAGCTATGCAACAAAATTCGTTTCCTCTCGGATTGAAAACACATAAATACCAATTTTAGCATCCATACAGTGCCTCATATGAAGATCTAAAACAAAAAAAAATGCAAGAGAATATATTTCACAGAGTTTTAATACCAACAAAACTACAAGACCCTACATTACAAGATAGGACCCCAAATATATGTACCTATAGTGTGCCACTTATATCAGAAAGCAAAATTTAGTATAACGTTCAACGACGATTACCTGTCCAAACTGTTCCCCCAGCAACAAGAAAGTAGAGCTCATTAAACAGAGTGAACTTATACCTGCATGGACCAAGATTTTGCATTAATGATTTGCAAAAATGCAAATAAATCATCACCTACGAACACATACTAAGCAGGAAATCCTGAGAAAAATCAATATAGAAAAGTCATGGAAAACTCAAAAAAACCAAAACAAAAACATTTTACAGAACATTACCATTCAGGAAGGTTTTCATCTTTAAGAATGGGAGTCTGCCACTTCTCAATCTCCTCCTCCCACCATTTGTAATCTGAGACATTTTATATTTCACATATGAATATAATAAATTTATCCCACAAGTTAAACATATAAAACAGAGATCTGAAATAATCAAAATATGAATTCAGGAGATCACATTATTTACTATATTTGGCTTAAACCTAAAATAAACAATTGACTGTCATCTTTTCAAGTGATTAGAATAAAAATTTCCAAAAGGCCGGCTCACAGGGTACTTACTCATCAAAGCATCATGAACCAATTCAAGTGCTGATCTCTCAGAGGTTCCATAAAATTGTGTATATCTCCTGCAGTGCAATACCACAATGAGATAAGGTACTCAAAATTAAATCTCACAGAAAATAAGTGCAGCTATCAAATCTGTAAGGATAGAGATACTAACAATATCCAGATTTTAAATTAACCTCATTGTGAAACAAGAATAAATCAACCCTATCAAAATTCATCAACCAAAGAATTTTAAAAAAATGAAACATTTAAAACCAATCATAAAGATACCTGTAATAGGCACAACCCTTCTGAAATTTTACTTTAGGGGATGACCATGCCAAAGCAAATGCAACAGTACACCTTCCATGTGGTTCTACCCAGGCGGAAGCTGATACAGCTGCGCAAAGTGTATCACCAGACGATGATGGTATGCTGGGGCCAGTATTAAAATTCTCTCGATCAAAATGCCCATCCTATAAGAAAGTATCAGTTTGTTACATGAACTGTCCATATGTAATAAACTGATTCGTTTTATGCAAGAATTCATAAGAGCAAGTTCTCAAGACAATATCTTTCGAAATTCAAAATGGTCAGTTGCGTGTAAAGATGTCTAGTCATTTGGATTGCATAATTTGATGTTCACGCTACACAACTAAAGGTCAAAAATTTCATTTGCTGTAAATAAAAGCAGAAGCCATCAGCCTGATCATGTATATAATAAATACCTGCACCATTGTGCCCCACATATCTTTAGCTGTAACATGAGCCTCTTCCGACAGACCAAAGCTAGGCAAAACAGTCACATTTACATTCTGAGTTTCACATGCAGCAATAGCAAAAGTAACAGGAGGATTATCTTTTGCAGTCCTGCATTTTTTCCCATCATATGCAAAAATAAATAAATAAATAAATAATCCTCAGCGCACTGTAAAACAATAAATAGATGTCCATAAAATCAAAGAAAATATATAAGAAATTGTGCACACTTCATATTGCGAACATGCTAAGTAACAAGTAAAATTGATTAAACATCCTTGGCAGTGATTTCCCCAAAGCAATTGATATAAATAGGGGATGGTTTACATGGTTCTGAGGATCATGAAAAATGGCCTAAGGGAAACCTGCTAACCAACCGTCATAATATAGCAATCAAGGATTGGCAACTTGCTTGTGATGTAGAAGCACACCGGACACTCCATCTTCTCCTCTACAAAAATAAAGAGAATTTTTCCATCAATACCAAGAGATTGGGTGACCACAGAACCAGCAAAAGATTAAGGCTGGCATACTAACACGAATGGCTCATTGGAATGTCCTCCAGATTGGTGGGATGTTCCTCCAATTGAGTTCTGTCAAAACAAGAAACGGCATGGGTAAAATCATCAATTACATGATGAAGCAGTTCAGGGAAGAGTCAAACAAAATTGCATATGAGAAATTCTCCCACCACCCATGTCAATAGCAAGCTAACTTTTGCCCTTTCCTTCCCAGTATTCACTAACTGCAATGAATTAGAATCATTCAGTACAGTAATAAGCATAAACTCTAACAAGGCTGTAAATGCAAAACTCTTCCAAATATGTAATTTAAATTATATATATTCATCGCCAAGACCTTTCTTTATTTATAAAAAACTAATGAACGCAACCGAATACCAGATCTATCATAGAATCAGAATAACAATGCAACTACTATAAATATTCATCATTGGCACACACGGACACACCCTAGAAGAGAAAGCAGGTAAAATTACATACAGTGTAAACAAACACAGAAGTAGGAAGGCTGCTCTCCCGATAATTATGAGGTATAAATGGTGATATTTGGCGACATGAAATTTTGAGATCAGGATCTGGTTCACCTAGACAAAAGGACAAATTTACAGACATCAAACATAGCGCAAATGGGGATGTTTTAGACTATAAAACAGAAGAGAGGATAGAATTCAGTGGATACCATCATAAATGGTCCATGCCCTTGGAAACAGAGCATGATATGTAGAATGTTGACCACTCAAATTCCAATCCCATGAAGATATGCCCTCATCTCCAAACTTCCTAAAATGAAAAAGAAACACGATGTAGGTATACCATTCCCAGAAGTTTGCAATGCTGATATAAGAAAACAAAGAAACTCAAAACAGAATAATTTGAACCAGTGGATTCAAAAAGAAATATTATAACCAACACATTTCTTTAGGAGACATCACAAAAAAGGTACACCTGCTTGTATCATAAGATTGGAATTCTTTCTATTTCTATAAATAAATTTTAAAAAGAAATACTTTCATGGAATGATTAGCAAGTCATTTTTTTGGGTGCGAGTTTTGTGTGTATAGTGGTGTTTTGGGGATGGGTGGCTGGGTGATGGGAGGAAATTTTTTTGCTGGAATCTCAAAGCATCTATTTTGTATTGAACTCTTATAGAGAAAATGTGTCCAGACTTCAACTATCACTCTATCAGTCTATAACACTCAAGCATATAGTAATGCTATCAACAGAATAAAAAATCAATAATTCTTTTCACTAGGAGTTGCAAATCCATCATGATGAAAGAAAACTCCAAAATCCATCAGCCACAAAAAGAAGGTCTATATGATAAACTTCTCCAGTACGCTACATCCAACAAGCAAAAAAAATTGGGAAGAGAACACACTTTAGTTTGAATAAATAATATAAAAAAAAAATTAAAGTCGCAAAGCTTACTCTATCCCTTCATGGTGACCGGGAGCCAAGACTGATGAGAACTTTTTGTTTCCTCCATCTCTAGATATAAAAATCTGCAGTACAATGACGATTCAGAACATCTGGTTATGAGTCAGAGGAAAATCAATTTAATGGCCTTCATTTAACACTGAATCTTCGGATTCAGAAAATCTAACTGAAGATATGCTTATCAGTACCATTACTACTAGAAAATTCATGTGATTAACAACATTAAACAAAGCATTGAACTTGAATAAAGTAGTAAATAAACTAGATATTCTCCACAGCGGTAATGAAACAGGTATGGTTTAATTACTAACCAAAAATAAAACAAACAACAACCTGAAAAAATAAGACATCTAGGTCATCGTTTAATAACAAGGAAGCCATGCATCTAGGGACCATACAACTAGCCCAAAATACCGAACTATATCCTTCCGCCGTTTGTATATAAATCCCATCAAGTTGATCTCAAGACAGATATGTTGCTCTAAAGAAACATTTATCAGCTATAAGAAATTTCTACCAAAAAATAAGTACATAAATTGAAAATCATGTATCCAATTTTTTGTATTAAATATAATCTCATGCAATGACATAGGGGCGTCAGTTTAGTACCTATTCATTATTAAATATAATCTCACTCCGTTTTTTTTTCTAAATAATACTGCTTGAAATGAAAATAAAATGCTATGTAGGATATTCTGATGTTCATGGCCATGCCATAATAATCCTCATTATATATCTGATCCAACAAAATAAGAAGTTAAAATGTCACAGGCAAAGAAAAGAACAGTCCTAATCAATGAAAGTAAAAGCATATTGCATATCCAACACATGAACATGGCATCATCACCACTAGATGAAAACTGAAATTATAAATTAAGTACACATTCGTTTGTGACAAAGAGCAAAGATTTACAGAAAATTGATTCGCCATGATGGGAGACCCTTCACATAAACTGGGGATAATTTGCCAGTGCCTGAATTCACCTCTGAAACCTCTTGAGATGCTACCACTCCTGTCCATGTATAATTCAAACCAAACTGAATACTGAAGCATAGTAAAAGGCCACAAATAATAAATAACAAAAATCTGCATACCCCATCCCACCAAGTGGCACCCCTTGCGAAGCCGAAGGCTTACAATTCTCTCTAGTGAAAGGATCAATTGGTGCTTTCTGCAGACAATCAACTATGTCAATCCATAGATCAAAGAAGGGGTAAAAAGGAAATGATTATTCATTCAAATGTAAAGCACTGAAAATTCAAAATCTCTTGAGAATTAAAAAATCAAAATAAATTTGCAGTTACCCGTCCATGAGAAGCCTCTTCTCTAACATAAGACCAAAGCCGAACACCTAGACGCATCTAATATGAGAGATCCCATACACAGTAAAAAAAGCAATCATGAATAACAATAGTATATTAATTAACACATACACTGTCAATGCAGGACCAACATATTGTTTAGTGAATCAACAAAAGTTTCTAAGACGAGAATGTCATACCATCTTAATTGCCTCCCTGAATGTTACGCTAAATTCTTTTAATTTATTAGCATGGCTGTTTAGTCTCCTCCTCCATGCCTGTTCTGGTGGAGCAGCACCATCAAAGTCCAGCTACAGACATATGCCTCGAGTGTCAGCACAGATATTTATATAATCTTTGGTATTATAATACAATGCTGTCACAAACAATTAAAACACTAGAACCTTTCATTAGAAAAAATAAATAAACTCAAGATAGTAAATGATACAAGAAAATAATCAGAAACTGGCCAAACTAGATTCAAATTGCTAGAATGCGGTTGGGGTTTCAAGATTTCTTTTTCAATTTCCACTGTAGTCTACATATTTCTGCTTTCTTTTTTCTTCTTTTAACACCTACCACCTAAAGTTTTTCATCCAACTGCGCACAAGAACCAATCGTTGGCAAAATAAAAGCACCCACCCGCATATTAAAAGCCAACCCAAATGAAAAACAAAAGAGTTTGATCACCGTAAACACTTGAAACAATAAAACATCAAATATGTTAGAAACCATAAGTTCAAAAGGCCTCAAATACCATGATCAATAGCAAAAAAAAAGTCATAAAAAACAATGAAACTCCTCAATTGCAACAGGATACGATTCAAGATTCTTCGTCAACATCCACTAAAAACCCAATAAAGCTTCCACTTTTAATTTCTACCTAATATTTTCCACAGAAAATCTCAGTCACGCTCACAACCCGTTCATTAAAACCAATCATCAGCAAAATCAAAAGCTCAGAAAAGCCTTACCAATTGCAGAGTCGCCCTGCTAACATACTCATCAGGTGGCCATGACTGTTTTCTGCAATGGAAAAGGCTTCCACTGACCATCCTTGGCTGTTGTGCACGAATCAACGACTCCCAAACAACCAGAACCAAAAAACCCTCCTTTTCAATGAACTCGGACACCAAGGAATCCTCAAAACGATCAGAAAAAAGTCACCTTTTGCATAGATGTGAACGCAAAAACTCAACCAAAAACAAAATCGATAATCAAATGACCACTCCTTTCTTCAAAAATCCGATCCAATGGACTCCTTTTCCACTCTAAATACCGCCAAAATTAGGGTTTTTTTGGGTTCCGATCCGATACGTGGGAGCCAAAAACACCGAAAACGCTTGGAATGCCCTCTTTCGAGGAAGCTAATTCACTTCCGACAGATCAAAATCTCTTCAACAGAACTTCAATAGAAACTCCAAAGTCAGACCAAATCAACCCTCAAATCGCAACATTAATTAGAGACGGATTTTTTTTTTTTTTTTTGGGAGGTTCGGTGAATTTGGATTTTGGAAGCCTCGTTTGTTCTTTCTGCATGAAAGAGTTTTGGTATTCTCTTATCGCGTAAACAATGAAACATGAATAGTGCACTTACGTGGCGTCTTTTGACGTGCATTACAAAAGACCATAAATAGACACGTGGCATGGGATGTACGCAACCGAGATTCCTTCCCTTGCGCGCGACTTTTGTCGAGCGGGACCCACTTGATTCGTCCGAGGACCACAAATCGTGGCCGTCCACTCGATGGGCCTACTGTGATGTGCGGTTCACGTGCACGGTCTGGACATATAAAAAGTACTATATCGCGCCCCAACAAATAGAGAATTGACAACTACATCCAGTGAATCGGTGGGCGGCAAGAACAGATGTCGGCAGTCTCGGTTTGTTTAATCGGGTTGGACCGAATACCCGATTATCCATTTAGCTTCAACTCTCTGTGTTTGCTTGGTACAGTTTTGAGATGGCAACAGATCGGGTTGGAATCGGATTCTTATTTTTTAGTTAGTAAATTTGTTTTCTTTTTTATTATTATTTATTTACTAGTTAAATCTTTTTATACCAGTAAAAGTAAGACTCGAATTTAGTACCTCTCAAAAAAGAAGGGGTACATATATCAACCTGTTAATAGGTTGTTTCATTCTTTTCAAGGCCCCCTTTGATAACCTTAAATTTATTTAATTGAAAAGTTGTTATCATTATTACAACAAAAATAATTTATATTATCAACGACTAATATGATTTTTTGATTAATTAAAATACAGTGCTCATGATTATATTTTAAAAAACCGTATATAAAATGAAAAAGTTACTTTACAACCTATATTGCCAACCGCAACAAATATTATAGTCTCCCAACATTGTATTAAATTTGAATGAATATTCAAAACCAAACTGCATTTATTAAAAAAATTGGACCTTTAAATACAAAGGGTACAGATTTTCGGAACAGGTTGACGTCGACAGCGTTTGTTTTGTACATGATCCGTACAACCCGTGGAATTTAAAATAGACTTGGTGCAGGTTTGAATGTTTATAGACTAATCAGAGAACAACTAATTTGACCTGATTATTAATTATCATGAAAAAAGTAATGAATAATGTGTTGCCACTATACACATCATAATCATATATATAATCATGTAGTGATATTTCTGGAATATTCTGCCTTTGTATGATTTGAAATGGAGTGGTTGCCCCACTTAACATATTGGGGAGCATCATCATCAGGGTCGGTGGGACACATGGCAATAAATTTTCATGGCATTATAAACAGCTAAATAATGAATTGAAATTATATATATCGTCTAAAATTATTTTAATGTGATAAATTTTTGCTATACACGTAAAATTAATGTTTGAGTTCTGATCCAATGATGGGAGGAAGCCATAAATTGAGGTTTATCAGGATCAATGTTACGAGATTTTGGAATAGAATGAGATCATCGTAAAGTTGATAATTAGAGCATCTCCAATGGACATGTTAACTCATTAGTTAGTGTCATATTTTTATAAAAGATGTAAAAATGGTGCTCCAATGGAAGTGTTAAGGGTATGTTAAATGTGGCTCCCACTTGTCATATGTTAATTTTCATGTTAATTTTAGCTAGTGCTTTAGCCAACCAATTGTGGGTCCCACCATTTAAAATATTCAAAAAAATATTATTTTGGGTGGGTGGAGAGCTTTGAGTGGGTGGAGAGATGAACCTACTATTGTTTTAACTAGTTATTTAGCTAGTCCATTGGAGCAACAACCACCAACTAAATGAGAATGTAGTAAATGATGGTCTAGTTGATGGATAAAGTGCTGACATGTCACTTTAACATCTTAGTTAGTTAACATGTCCATTGAAGATGCCCTTAGTAGTGTTATAATGAATTTGATTGGGAAGTCCAATGACAAAAAGAAGAAGATTCATTAGCTCGTTATTTAGTCCGAATTAGTGATGAAAGAATCCATAAAAATTATTCAACAGGCTCTAGAAGGAATCCGGGGCTATGAAAATTTAGAGGTTCGGCGCTTTGATAAAGTCAAGGATTCGAAATGGAATAATATGTCACTGGGGTAATATCATTTTGAGAGGGCTAATTGACCTTGTCTTTTGCTCCATTCTTAAGTTTAGAAATATTTTTTTTAGCCGTTTGGATATGAATAGGTCACATAATAACTTGGAATAAAGAAGAATAAATAATTTTTGATGTTTGGATGCAGTAAATACTATGTCATAATAAACTGGTATAAAGTTGTATATGCATTTAAGTTAATCATTGAAATTAAAGCTATTTTAAGTTATTCAACCCAAAGAATATATAGGTCAATTGTCAAATCAGCTATCATCATCTTTTATAAATCACATATCAAATCAACTATCACCATTTTTTATTTTTTATAAATCTTTATCCACATTTTATCCAAACAACAAAATTTTTATTATTACATTTCCCAACGAGAATAATTGAAAACACAATCAAATACAAAATCACTTATTTAATTGATATACCTACTTATACTGGCATAACTGTATACCTCGAAACAAGTCTTATTCTGTATCTAAATATGGGCTAATGTTCTTAGAAAGCAAACATATACAAGATTTTGAATTCAAAAAATCGATTCCGACAAAAAATCATTGTTTTTGAGCTTTTTAAAACACGGACTTCGATAGAGAAATTAAAAGGAATTCAGCTTTTGATTCCGCCAGAATCCGCCCCGTTTGGTTGCACGATTTTGGGGTTTCAACTTTTCAAAAAGCGGAATCGACCCAAACCACGCAACCAAACAGATAGAATAAAAGAACTGTAAACGTTATTTGTGAAATATATAAAATATCTATCTCAGTTGATTAGATACTAATTCAAGGGTTATTGGATTCTATTTATTATGCATCATTACACACAATTTTTACATGAAATATCATTTTTGTCATGCTTTATTTTCGGAATAAGTATGTATAATTTTTCGTAGTGTGTAATTTTTTATGAATATACATATGATTCATTCAATGAAATATATTTTAAAAATACAAAAAAATACGTGAGAACTACACAAGAAATTGTCATTGAATTATCCATTATCCAAACGAAAAAGATTTCAAACACATCTAAGAAACACAATACGTAAATCAAGGAATTCCCACCAGTTAATGATACAATGATTGAAATCATAATTTTTTTTAACAATATTTATATTAAAATCAAATATCTTTATTAAAGTATTTTGGAGACTTGAAATCACATAGAGCATATATATACCATGCTTTATATTGACATGTTGCCTTTTTAAAAAAATTGATTCTTTGTAATCTTTACCAGACATGGAAAAGTCTGTTCAGATTGCGATCTTATTATTCTAGCTACCAATTCAGCGAACACGTGATTTGCAACAAATCAAAAGGTTTTTCTATAATGAATGTGAGACTGCCATTTAGGCTTGTCAAAAGGTCGCGGGTCGACTCGGACCCGACCCAATAGAAGGCATAAATACCCGACCCGAATGACCCGACAATGAAAACGGGTCGGGTCTGAGTCCACCCCGACCCAATCCTATGGACCCGATAGACTCGATTGACCCAACCCAAATACTTTGTGATTTTTTTATTTATGATCCAATCAAACATTTATAACTAAATATTGAATACTCATTTAAAATTTTAAGCATTTGAAATATTTTTACAATCTTTTGACTTCACGTAAAAGCGTAATAATCTAAACCGTATTCCAAATGTCATCTTATTAAACATTAAAAAATCAAAATAGTGAAAAACTATTTATAATATATTACACTCTATTAAAAAGAAATAAAAATGAAGTCATTGTAGGCCTTTAAGAAGTTTATCAATCTCTCTTTGTCTGACCTACTTTTGTTAATGGGCCGCCCCGACCTGACCCGATGTGGACCCGACCCGAAGGACCCGACAATCAAACGGGTCGGGTCCGGGTCCACCCCGACCCGACCCGGACCCGACCCGTTGACAGGCCTACTGCCATTGAAAAATAAACAAAATTAAAACAAGTCAGACTTCATGACTTTCATCATATATATATATATATATAACCCAAATTAAATAAGAGCCACAGATATTCTCAAAAACGTGCCGTGCCATCTACTAGTACTACATGTTAGAATATATCTTAAAGTGACCCACATAAAGAGATCCCACGTGTAATATTTTGAATTTTAAATATTGGGTTTATCACTTATGAATATCTTCATCTAAACTTGGTCAGAGAGGAGATATTTATATATCATAACAAACTCCTTGATGGGAGGATTATAACTGATTTCAGGAATTGGATTAGGTCCTCTCTCCACCTTATAAATAGAGCACATGCCCATCGATTGTGTATCATCAATTAAGAAGCACGTACGAAAGGTGCCTAAGGTGAGGAGAGAGATACCCTATTCCATAATTGAAGACTCAAGACTCAAAAGGGCATCATCAATGGAGCCAGGTATGTTATTATATTATTTACGATTGTAAAGATCATGAAAGTTTAAGATCTAGGGCATCATGAAATTAGTTTAATGCTTACATGTGGTATCAGAGCCTGTGTTTTGAACTTCATGATCTTCCTATAATGATGAAAAATAATGATCTATTTTATGAATTAAATTGGATCATGTATGTTAATAATAATTATTTATATTTAGATCATGTATGTTTGATGATCATTATGATGGCTCAAAATTATTTAAAAATATTTTGAGTTTAATTTCTAATTTTCGGATTTAATTTATTTGGATTTTTTATGTGTATAAATCCATTGATGTATGTGAAGATATTAATCCGAAAACAAAAGAAATTAATTAAATATATAAATTTTGGATAGAATTGTTATAATCAAATTTTTAGTTTAATTTAAGATGAAAGATGATGATGTTTAAGTATTTTTATGGGATATTTCTTCCACTGCATATATGTTAATATATGCCGTATGAATATCATGAGGATCTGATTTGATTTAATCCAATTAAATCAATTATTATAAGGGCTATGCATGTATGGAGCCAGATTTGATGATAATATGTTCTGTTAGTCTTATCCAGCTATACTTATCCACAAATAACAAACTACCACGGTTTGGTTTTAATTTTATTTACGACATGTGTAAGGGCTTATTTATTTGAGAATGAAGTGGATATGATATCCCCGCACCCATATGATTAATCAAATAAATAATAAAGCTTGATCGGTTAATGAACATGAGAATCTGCATGGGTTTGATGGCAATTATGTAATTTCTTATATGGTTTGTTACGGTAGAATTTGGATTGTTATCATGCACTTTATGTTGAAGTAGTCGTTTCTTCCGTATGATCCGATCAAGTGAATATTTATATATATAATCAGGTTGGATGATATTTTGTCAATATGTCTTATGTTTTATGAATCTATAAAGTTTGATGTTTATTATTGTTCAGGCCCAGTAGTCTTATTATTGTATTTGGATTACATAAAAGCCACGTAAAGTTAAAAGCCGATTAAGTTATTTTCTGTTTTTATTATGAGGACATGTTTATAAATAATTTTATTATAGGGTTCTAAAGTAAACAAAATTTTATGAATTTGTTTTATGATTTATTTATGATGTTAAATTAATATTATGATGTTGTTGATATTCTAAATTATGTTTAAATTGTTGAATATCATATTATGATTTATTTTTCCGCATTATTGTTAATGATGATGATGATGTAAATAATGCATGAGCAATAGTCATTTACATGTATTTTGGGTTCAATGTTTGGACTGATTGCGAGTCACCAAAGTGACCCAGTTGGAAAGAGCCGAGGATGCCAAAACATATAATCGATATTCAATATATATTATTTTGTATTGAATTAAATGACATTGCAATCGCGGTTTCTTTAATCATGAGATTGTATGGATTCGCCCAAAGGAGGATCAATTTTCAATTGATTAAGAAACTGGAATAGGGTAATTGGTATTGTATACTTGTTAGGATAGGAACTAGATACCCAAAGGTAATAGACCTACCTAATTGAGTCATATATATAGCCAATTAGCCCTATTAGGTGAAGTTTTCACTGTATGAATAAATAGGCTATAGGTGTGTTGTGGTATTCACCCAAAGGTGAAATCACGATGATACCACTTGTCTATTATTTTAAATAATACGTGTAACTCAAAGCATTAATGTTGTGAGCATTTATTTTATGCAGTTGTAAATGCCGTCTCACTGCATTCGCATGCTTCATCTGTTTCGATGTTTAATGGAACAAATCTTTCAGAATGGTCTGAACAAATTCAATTTCACTTGGGCGTTTTGGATCTTGATTTAGCACTTCAGAAAGATAAACCCGCTGCTCTTACTGATTCAAGCAGTGTGGATGAGAAAGCTTTGTTCAATGCATGGGAAAGATCGAACAGATTGAGTCTTATGTTTATGCGAATGACAGTAGCTAGCAATATTAAGTCTACACTTCCTAATACTGAGAATGCCAAAGAATTCCTTAAAAATATCAAAGACCGGTTCAAGACTTCTGATAAATCATTAGCCGGAACATTAATGGCCCAGCTAACAACAATGAAGTATGATGGGGTTAGAGGAATGCAAGAACATATCCTTGAAATGACAACCCTCGCTGCAAAATTAAAGACTTTAGGATTGAACGTGGATGATTCATTTCTTGTACAATTCATTCTGAATTCATTGCCTCCTCAGTATGGTCCATTCCAGATACATTACAATACTATTAAAGAGAAATGGAATGTGAATGAATTAACTAGTATGGTTGTTCAAGAAGAGGCAAGGCTTAAGCAACAAGAAAATCATTCAGTTCATATGGTCACTCAAGAAGCTAGGAAAAATGGGAGGAAACCCAGTAAAGGCAATAAACGAGGATCACCAAAGAATGATGGACCTGCTGAAGAAAATAAGGTCATTAAGAAAGGGAAGGGCAAAGGTAGAAAGTGTTTCTTTTGTAAGAAAGAAGGCCACTTTCAGAAAGATTGCCATAAACGCATAAGCTGGTTCGAAAAGAAGGGGATTCCTTATGACCCAGAGCATAAGCCCAAATGGGGAGTTTCTCCACACGGAGATTCAAGTTAAAGCTCCTATTAAAGTTATAAGAACTTATGTTTATTCTTAGATTGTGGTTTTCAGCTAGTTTTATATCACACATTTTATGTTTCTTATGTTATTAGGAACCTTATTTTATTTTCAGACTTAACATTAATGGCTATTTGTTTAAGTTTGGCAAAAGATGTTTTATTATGTTTAAGAATACGTCTTTTATTGGTTCTGATATTTTGTGTGATGATTTATACAAGATTAATCTTGATAATGTGTTTGCTGAAACCCTTTTGAACCTGCATTTTTTTGTTGGAACTAAATATGGGTTAATGAATAAAAATTCCTCATACTTGTGGCACAGATGTTTAAGGCATATCTCCAGAGAGATATTGATATTATTAATGAGAGATGGGGTTCTCCGAACTCTAGACTTTACCGATCTCGGTATGTGTATGGATTATATTAAAGGAAACAAGCCAAATACACTAAGAATGATGCTACTATAAGTATAGAGTTTCTTGAGATTATCCATATGGATAATTATAGACCAATAATCTCCAATTTGTGTTTCAGTAGAGAAAAATATCTTATTATTATGTTTGTCAAATTCCTAGAAAAGCTATATGATTATGGTTAGGAGTATGTTGAGTAATTTCAATTTACCCATAATGTTGTAGATAAAAGCTCTTCCACATGAAAAGAAATTTGACTTTAGAATGATTAGTGGTTACTTTATTAGTTACCCAGAAAAGTCAAAAGGGTATATGTTTTACTATCCTGACCTTAGTATGAAAATTATTGAAACCAAAACTGTTATATTCCTTAAGAGTGGTGAGACCAGTGGGAGTGTTGAACCATGAATATAGTTATTTAAGAGGTTATGTTATATATCTATTTAATTATAGCCTCTAAAGAAATTGTTGTTCTTATAATTGTTGATTACTTCAATAACGTAAAACAATAATTGAATGAACTAACACTCCATAATGAGGTTTATCTATAGGAATCTGAATGTAACAGAGAAAAGATATGATGTGGTTTCATGTTTACAAGCCATAAAATGTTTTGATTCTACTAAATGGATTGACGCCATAAATGAATAGTTGAAATCAATGGACCAAAATGAAATATAAAATCTTGTTGAATTGCCTAATGTATGCAATATCGAATGATATAAAGTTAGATTTGTGGTCAAAGGTTTCAATTAGAAAGAAGATGTTAATTACAAGGAGACTTTCTCATATATAACCAAGAAAGACTCATTTAGAATCATTATGGCATTGACGACTCATTATGATTTAGAGTTACACCAGATAGATGTAGAAGAAAACTTTTCTGAATGAGAATTTGGATGAAGATGTATAAATAGAGCAACCTGAAGGTTTCTCATTAAATAATAAGAAATACATGATTTGCAAGCTTAAGAAATAATTATACAGACTTATGCAAGTCTCCCAATAATGATATCTAAAGTTCAACGGTACCATAACATTCCTTATTGCTTATGGAAAGTATCGTTGATTGATGTTTATATCTGAAGGTCAGTGGGAGAGAATTTATATTTTATTTGTATATTGATGATATTTTACTTGCAAGCAGCGATTCAATATAAAGAAATGTTTAGCTGATGTTATGCCTATTATGTATAGGAATGTAAGTAAATAAAAGGAATTCATTATGTGTTGGCCATAGAAAGTCTAATATATGCTCACATTTATGAAGTTGGATTGCCTGAAAGTAATTGGTTATTCCGATTCATATTTGATGATTGTCCCGATAGTAAGAATAAAATCTTGGCTACATATTTTACTAGTATGAGGGACAATATTATGAAAATATAAAGTTTTATGTAATTGCTTTATATATTAAGGATCGTGGCATGCTTTGAAGCCACAATTAATGGTTTATGGTTGCGGAACTTTATCTCAAGTTTTGGAATTGTCGACTCTAATGCCAAATCGTTGAGAATTTATGCCGCAACTGGCTTCTCCTCAAATAATGACAAGTATTATAATGATGTCAAGCTTATGGAGCTAAAATACTTGTTTATAAAGAAGGAGATTCAGAAACAATGAGTGTCGATAGAAAATCTTTTAAAGCTCATGGTTGTCGATCCATTAATGAAGGAGTTACTATCAAAGATATTTATGGAACATGTTGATAACATGGTTCTTGTGCATAACCCATAACGTTTATCATTTATGTTTATATGGATCTTATGATTGTTTATTCTATCGACATGTAGAGATCTCATTATAGTATGTTTCTGATGTTTCCATTTTCATTATGGTGTATACATTATGTTGTGATTGGATGAATAATAATGGAAACAGTCTTGACAAGACATTATGGGACCCGATGGACTGAATGATATTAGTCCATACTCCTCATTTATGAGTCATGTTAGATGGATTATTAGTGTTGTAGTACATGGAAGGGACTGTGTCGTATTCATTGATGCACGACCGCCATGACTCACATTGATAGACTGTTTAATTATGACATTATGATGGTGACCAATTAAGAATGATGAGGATTATATGTTTTCAAAAGGCTAGCCATAACAGTTGTTTTCTCTTTGATAAACCCATGAGAGTCATTTCCAAAATAAAAGTTTTGTTTTAAACTTGAATGATTGATTTTGAAAAATGTATTTCATGTGGGTCAAGTGGGAGAATGTTAGAATATATCTTAAAGTGACCCACATAAAGAGATCCCACGTGTAATATTTTGAATTTTAAATATTGGGTTTATCACTTATGAATATCTTCATCTAAACTTGGTCAGAGAGGAGATATTTATATATCCTAACAAACTCCTTGATGGGAGGATTATAACTGATTTCAGGGATTGGATTGGGTCCTCTCTCCACCTTATAAATAGAGCACATGCCCCATCGATTGTGTATCATCAATTAAGAAGCACGTACGAAAGGTGCCTAAGGTGAGGAGAGAGAAACCCTATTCCATAATTGAAGACTCAAGACTCAAAAGGCATCATCAATGGAGCCAGGTATGTTATTATATTATTTACGATTGTAAAGATCATGAAAGTTTAAGATCTAGGACATCATGAAATTAGTTTAATGCTTACACTACAATCATTTCTCATCTGTTTATTTATTTAGAATTATTTGTCAATATGTAATGGATTTCAAACATGAACTTGAAGAATTGTCAATAAGTTGAAGAGATGAAATGTTCTTCAATTTTATTTTTATTAGTATTTGTTAAAATCAGAATAAAAAAGTATTGATAAATATCATTCTAATTTTAAGTGGAATAAAATTCTCATTTTTATTTTAAAATCGGACAATCGTCCACATTTTATTATAATTTTTTTTATAATAAATAAGATTAGTTGTCAATCCTCCACTTAGACTAATTTTCTTATCCTACTATTTATCTCCTATCAAACCAGATCTTAAAATTAACTTTTGATTTTACAATTTGCTTTTTTATATATTAATAAAAAAAGTACTTGTGTATGAAAAAGTAATTTTTGACAATTAATTTCAAACAGGCCCTTAAAATCAAATCCAACAACTACGACCCTCTCTGCGACTCAATTCATTTTCAACCATCCAAGGTGCAGATTTCCTTTGAAAATATCATGAATGACATCATGGTTGAAGTTCACTAGATTGATAAAAAAATTTCATAATTAGGAATCCAACATTAGTCAGAAAAAACTTTGAATGTAAATAAATTCTATGTACATGATAATTTCAGAGGATTAAACTCGAGACCAAAGGAGAATAAACATGTCGACCCTAAAAACCAAGCCAACCCTTTATTTATTTTTTAAATAACTTAACAACTTGGATGTTAAAATGAGTGGGGCATGCTTGTCATTCCATATTTGGAAGCAAATTAAAGTTCAGACCATATCTTCTCACTTTTTAATTCAGGGAAAACTTCAAATAACCCCCTATAAACAGTCCAAAATACATATGACCCCGTTACGTTTTCTGAAATCCATATGACCCCTTGAAAACACCTATATAAATCTAAATAGCATCTGAATTAAACTTTCGTTGACAAATAAAGAATACTTTGTGAATATTCCGCTTGGTTAACAATGGCTAAAAATACAGTATATCAAAAACCCCCTACAATGTATTAAAAATATGAAAAATCCTTTGTAAATGACGATTTTAACCCTCCAAAAATATATTATAAAACCCTATTTAGAGGGTTAAAATCATTATTCACATAGGATGTTCAAATTTTTAACACATTGTAGTGTGTTTTTGATATATTGTGTTTTCAGAAAAGGTTAACCAAACATAATATTCCTTATTTGTCAATGAAAACTTCACTTACGGGGTTATTTGGATTTACATATGTGTTTTTAAGGGTTATATGGACTTCAGAAAACATCAAGGAGTAATATGAATTTCGAGCAGTTTATAGGGGGTTATATGGATTTTTCCCTTTAATTAATTGACCTTCATTTCCATAGAATGGATGTATGATAATGCTAAACAACCGGAAACAAGTATTGACGTTGATCCGCTTAAACCTATTAAATCTTCCTTCATCAACAAGTGAAAAGACTCGAACCCAAATCCCATCACTAATAAAAGGGTATTTTTACCATTTTATCATAGGGAGGTTCAATTCCAGTTTAAAAATATATATGTCGAGATTGTGTGTTTTAAATAAATATTTTTTTATTAAATGCTCAAACTCATAATTTCTCATTGAAGAAGGGTACATACACTGACCTAAAAGTAACACCAAAGAAAGATTCTCTTGTGATTCATCAATTTTCAAAAGTTCCAACGGTCGAGTTGTATTGTAGGAGTTCGGGCGGTTTAGATAGGGGTTGGCAATAGGCCGGTCCGGCCCATTGAAACAGGGCCCAAGCCCGCCCCGCGGGCCTACTTAGCTAGCGGGCCCGGGCCTGAACGGGTCTCACGGGTCGGGCCTGGGTTCGGGCCTACAGGCCCAAATTCAAAGCATTTTATTTTTTATTTATGTTGTTTATTTGTATATAATGTTAAAATAACACAAAATTTAAAGTGTAATGTTCAAAAAAAATATTAATATCTATTGAATTTTTAAATTAAAAATATTAAACGAATTAATTACTTTAAAAAATGAATAACTACATGTATCTAACTAGTTTGACATCTACATAAATGTTAATAATTTGTATAACTCAACCACAATTCAAATAAAAATTACACGTTACTAGTTTATTGGATTGCCCCCCAGGGCCTATGGGCCCGGGCCCCAGAACCAGGCCCAAGCTCGGCCCGCCCTGAAAATGGGTCGGGCCTGCCCGGCCCTCGAATGGGCCCAAGCCGGGCGGACCGGGCTTTCGGGCCTTAGGCCTGTTGAAGACCCTTAGGTTTAGATGCATGAGGGCATAGCAGCTACAACGTAGATTTGTGGACTGGGGACACATAAGAGGGCGGTAGGTTTCCCATCTATGGTCTTTTTTCTTTTTGGCCCACGCGGGCAGATTGTGTCTCGTTTTTTATTTGTTGCTTTTACTTTTCTATTATCTCTCATCTTCAATTCAGACATGTAATCTTATTTCATTTTATGAGAATAATGATGGCATAGTTCTATCTTTTTTTCAAAAAAAAAAAAAAGAAAGAAGAAAAAGTGTTTGTTTGGTGTGGTAAAAAAAAGATATGATAAGACCTGAATAATAAAAAAATTCAATTTTTTAAGGGATAGAATAATTTGATAGTCATATTCAGATAAATTAGGTATGTCCCAATATTTATTCCAAGAAAGGGTTTACAATAATATATTAATATTTTATACAATTAAAAAACATATTGAAAACAAAAATAATAATGGCATAATATGAAAATATAATAAAATAGAAACTATCTTAATAGTTATACATCTAAGAATATTAATCTATCACAGATAAAACTACAGTATACCAAATAAGGACTAAAAATCCAAAAAAACTTCATTATATTCAACATGAAATGGCAAATATAATTGAAATCTACATTGTCTATACTGCCTGCGAATGGACATCGATACACGTTGGATGCCTGGCATAGTGAAGTAAATGGGAAATTTTTCTTTGTTTATTATAAATTGGCCGGCCATCGATATTAGACTTCGTTTGACAGTACATTTGGGGTGAGTTTGAGTTTAAAAATACCTTAAAATGCTACCTCTCATCCAAACAAAATTTTGGCGTTGACGTTTCAAAGGAAGTGATAGCATTACATAACCATTTTTTTTTGTGTTTTTCAAAACACGGAAACAATGCTTCTTCACCATTGCGTTTAGTTTCCAAATGCGGAGACCCTCACAGCTGAGTCAAACATAGCCTTGTGGGATGTAGGGGGCCAAAATGATATACATAGTAAAAAAAAAATTGTCTTTTTCTCACTTTTTTCTTCTTTTGTTTCTCTTTTCTCTCACTCCCTCTCTCGCGCCACCGTCGTCGCACACCACCACATCCTCCATTCGCCACCGCACACCACCACTTCCTCCACCCGCCATTGCCCCAAACCACTACAACCACCACTTCCTCTCCTGCACACCACCTTCTCTCCTTTTCTCTCTCTTCCATCCCTCCCTCCCTCCACGAGTTTGTGTTTGGGTCCCAAGTGCAACCAGCAACTTTAACAATTTTTTTACGAAAAATCTGACTTACAAAACAATCGACTTGTATGTTGTCATCCTGAATGGAAATCTTTGACAAGAGGGATATGGAATGTTTGAATCATGAGATACCTTCTATCATCCATTTGACAGGGTGATTGTCGAGGTCCCCTGAGTTATTTCAATATAGGGTTTGTAGACCTGGGAACTCATGGTCAATCAAAGCTTTGTCGATTAATATAATCGAGGTAGCTTTAGTCTATCGGTTTTCAAAAAAAAAATCAAAGCTTTGTCTAGTGTTTATTTGTAAGGGATAAATTCTATCAACCGTTCGACAAGGTTGTTGTCGATTATCCTACAGTTCGGTCGTTAGATACAATGTCTTGATAGAGCTAGGTCGGACATTCTTTGACATTCACTGTTCTCTCCCTGCGACTCGTCCATGAATGACTGCATGGAAACCTTTGACATTCACTGTTTGTGGGTAGGGGCAGATTTATTTAAATACAGAAAGTGATATTTTCCATGCCTTGGATCAATTTTCTGGTGTTCCTTTATTCATTCTTCTACATCTATTCCAACATGTTGTTACTTGATTAATTAAAGTTCCAAAACGTTTTGTGATCTATTTGTTTTTTTGGCTTATCTTTTATTTCCAAGGTTGTTTGTTTACAATGACAACTTTCAAAAAATAATTTTTTTTTTCTGTTTAACAATTATTCTCTAATGAAAAAAATATGCATTGGTGTAGTTAATTTGTATGATAAATTTTACTTTGATTCTGTTGGTCCACCTTCTATATTATCTTCAGAGTCTGTTGTGAAAACTTTTCATTTCACCTGTCATTAATCATTATATGTGATATTGTATGTAAATGAGAATATGAGGGACTAAATGCCTGATTAAAAAAAAAAATTTAACAACAATCCCCCCTCAGCCCTCTTATTGGTGTAATATCTTTTTTGAAATGGTGACAGCTAAAGGATTGAATCATTGAATATGTATTCTAAATGACTCATACACACTAAAATTTATGTTAGCATTATTGCATTTTATTTTTTCATTAAACGTTGATTATCAATGGTACTCTTTTGTAGGAAATGAAAGGAGTAATGCTTAACAAATTTTTGTAATTTAGATTTTCCAATATATCCTTGTATATGTTAGTTGAGGTATAGTAAACTATTTTAATCCAACCACCGTTGAAATTCATGGGCTTTTAATCCCCCCAAATTTTTTTAAGCGTGGGGAGGAAATAATGTTCTATACACTTAAAATTAAATGGGTCCCACCAGCTACGTCACAAAAATACCCTTTAAACATGTCTTAGTTTAAAAGTTTTTTAAGTTTTAATGGATATTTATGTCTTTTGGTTTTGAAGAAAAGAAAATCTATGGAGTAAGATTTGAGTCACCACTTATCTATATTACTATATAAAAGTCCCTTAACACAAAAAACCGTCAAATGACCAATTTATCCCTATCAATCAATTTAATCCCATCACAATCCATTTCATCATTACACCCCTTTATTTAATGACAACCATTTTATTATTTTACCCCTTCAATTCTATTCAATCTCATGATAATCCATTCATATCATTGTAATGTCATCTATAATTTATACATATTTTCATCGTATCATGCATGACATATATAAATATATCGTAAAATTATATTAATATGATAAACTTATATTAATATACCGACTAAAAATATATCATAAAATTTATCATTCATATATCATAAAATTTATTATTTGAATATCATCATATGGCTGCCATACGACCTACACAAAATAAAAGAATTAATATTCATTAAAATTTGATTTATTTACAATTTATTTTACATATATATATATGTATAATCATAATATATATTTGAATTTTATAATCAATATTACATTAATATTTGATACTTTTTAAAAATTGTATGTATTGTTCAGTTTACTTCAATTCCGAATTTTTTACTTTTTAAAATTAAAATTTTCTATATGTATTTGTTTGATGTGGATGTTTTTCATTGTTTGGATTTTTTTATATTTTTTTGGAGTTTGAAAAGGCCAAAGATTGTTAGAAATAATAATTTCAAATGGAAAGAACAAGAATAATAAATTTAATTAATTCAAATGGAAGGATTGTTTATGATATTTCCCAACATATGGCTGCCATACAACCTACACAAAATAAAAAATTAATATTCAAAGTTAACTATGTCCTTTCGGATACAAGGATAATTTAATTAATTTTATAGACTGCTATTTATATATGCACTCCGGATATTTGAATATCAGATATTTTTAGTTTTTAAAATATGAATTCGGATCAGATTCAGATAATTGACAGACTGTGTCACTATGTATAAATTTAAGATGCATTTATAAAATTGTATATTGTTCACAATATTAATATATATATATATATATATATATATATATATATATAATTTTTTAATTGGTTATATATATATATATATATATAAAGTTACTTGTATATATGATCCACCTGTTCATTTTTATATTTATTATAAAATCCTAATATATATTATATTACATGCACATGTTATCAAATTAACCTATATATATAATTTAATTAATAAAATTATATAAAAATTATTAAATTTTTATATATAATAGTATATATTTTTTTGAAAATTATTATATAAGGATAATGTACATTGTCGAAAAGTCATACTATGTAAGTCTGTGAATCAGATGGATATAGATTGGATATTGTAATATCCATATCCTATATTTTTGAATCGGATACGGATATTAATTTTCAGATTCCAATCCTTTCAGATACGAGGATAATTTAATTAATTTTATAGACAACTATTCATATTTGCACTTTGGATATTTGAATATCAGATATTTATATTTTTTCAAATATGAATTCGGATCAGATTCAGATAATTGACAGACTGTGTCACTATGTATATGTATAAATTTAAGATGCATTTATAAAATTGTATATGTATATTGTTCACAACATTAAATTATTATATATATATAAAGTTTTATATATATATATATATATATATATATATATATATATATATAAAGTTATTTGATATATGATTTACCTGTTCATTTTTATTGATATGAACATAAACATATACATAACCAAATAAAATCCCTTTTGACATGGTCTCTTTTATTTCACTCCGTCAAGAACAGGGGCGTCCCCTTTAATCTCTCATTCGGCTTCTCATCTTTCCCCCTCATAAAACCTTCCTTTTCATGCGCGAGCCATTAAATCCCGCCGTTAAAACCCTCATCTTCTCCGACATGTCAATCGACGCTCTTCCAGAAACGGTCGCATTCATTCGCACGAGGAGCTCCACCGGCAAAGCACGATCATCCCCGTCCCTATTTATGTGGATCCATCGTCGATCTCTCCTTTCTGTAGAAAAAAAAAATTGCCATTACGAAGGTGCGGTCAGTATATATCATGCACACTTTGATTCACAAATGTTAATTTTTTTCGTTTAATCCCCCTTTTTTGGTTTATTTTGGTTGTTCTTCAACTTATTTTTATGGGCTTGTCATCGTTATGTATGAGGAAAAAATATAAGTTTTTCCACTCATTGTTTGTTATAGGTACAGTTAGACTTCACCTCTTCATTCCCTGTCATGTTTATTTTTTTGTAGGTATTTTATATGGGCTTCTCATTGTTATGTATGAGGGAAAAAAAATTTGTTCTTCAACTCTGTATTTTTTTAAATAATGTTCTGCTATGTTTTTTTTTGTTATAGGTTCATATATTTAGACTTCACTTCGTTATTTCTTTCTTTGTTGTTGCTCAAGTGAAACAAGACACATCATGTTATGAATTTTTTTAACCCTTCTTAATCAATGTTTGTAATTTTTCTTCTTATTCTTGCATCTTGTCTTTCATTCTTAGTTGTAACACAAAAGTGAAAAAAAACTAATACAAAATATATTGTTTTGCACTTAACAGATTCTTCTTGGTTTCTCTATTGTGGTTGGACATAGGACAGGTGTGCATCTTGTGGTAAGTACCTTGATTAAAATAATGTTTACTTACATCATTTTTTCGTATTGCAACTATGGGTTAATTGAATATTCAGTTTTGGTTGGATGAAGATTTAACTAGCCAATGGAGTATATGAGTGATTAAAAGAAATATTATTCCATGAACAAACAACTTTGCATAATTAAATTAAGAAAGCGCGGAAGGCATAGTTGATTTAATTATTTTATCGACCTGTAAATTATGTCATCAGTGTCTTTTGTAGCAATTACAATCCTTATTATATATATATATATATATATATATATATATATATATATATATATATATATATATTAGGTTTAAAATATTTTAAAAAAATGTCTCACTATTGTGTTTGCTTTTTTCTCTTAGTTGTTGTGGTTAATCAAAATTGAAACTTTTTTGGCTTTACTTGAGGTTTCATAGCATTTTTTTAAGCCATTGATAGCATTGCTTAACTGATAACTCCACATTTGGGACTCTCTGATGTCCATAAGTTGGATTCATTTATTTGCGGCACAAATGAAATTCACTTAGTAGTCAAGAATATATATGAAAGTTTTGAACACCTCAGTTTTCTCAGACTACCTCATCAGAGATTTCAACATGTGTAGAATTATCTGCATCATATTACATCTACGGATTAATTTTTTTGGTTCAAAATGGTATCTATAATTAACATGAATTTATTGTTTTAAAACTTTAATTAAGAAAGAATTCGAGAAACTTTTTTATAATCATTTGTAGGTATGATAATCCAAAAACAATCTTATGTTATGAGCATTTGATTTTAATAATCTAAACTTGTAACATGAAGATCATATTTTCTACAAATCAAGAAAATGTTTTGTTATATAATAGTACGTATTTAACATGGAGAGTTTTGATTTGAAAGTTATATTATACAAATTGGCCCATTTCTAAACTAGAATCTTATATGAAACAATAGCAGCAATTTTCTTGTTCATCCATCTCATAATATAAAGACCTACTTGTCAAATTTTATGAAAAGTGGTTTTAATAGTTTTTTTTGGGAGCTTGCTCATCTCATGAAAGACTTGTGAGTCTCTTGTGCGGGTGCTACAAAAGTGTTGTTTGTAAGGGGATGACATTTGAGTAACATTCATAATGAATAGCGTTATAAGTGCTATTTTTTTTCTGTCACATGAATGAGTAGGATGACATTCTGTACAACCTCTCTTTTTGAGCATGGGTAGCGTTTTTATGCATTATTTTAAATTTTTTATGACATTTATTTTACAGTCAAAGTGTGTTAGCAGGGCTACATTTGGTTTGCAATTAGATGTGTTGGTGATTAAATTTTAAGACTTTGTTTCAAGTCAAAGTGTGTTAGCAGGGCTACGCTTCAATAAGCCTCCTGAGCTCATAGTTTCACGTATCACAGTGAAATGGTTTTGAATGAAAAGTTTCATGTGACTATTTATTTATTATTTACGAACATGGATTATAATGTATTTCTTTTGACTTATTCATTTGAGTACTAATTTATCAACTTATGATCTTTTATAGTTTCTGAGGTTCGATTATATCAGGTTATTGGTGAGTAAACTCCATGATTTTTATATGGGTTGGTTTTGATATTGGAGTGGATGTTTTAGACAAGCAATTAGTACTAAGCTATTACGTGAAAATTATTACAGTGAGTCAATGATATATCACAAAAGAAAAAAAGAAGAAAAGTATCGATATCTAGGTGGAAATTCTGAAAAAATTAAAGATTTTTTTACAACTGTAATTGTAATCTGACAATTTGGATTTCTTACGTTGTGTAGCTTTTTATCAACCCTTTCGAGTAAAGAATCTCTAACTCCTTGGGGTATTGACCCCAGGCTGCTGGACGAAGTCTCTTTTGTGCTTCAAGGCCTTTCTATTTTTTGACATAGTTTCCAAACCTGAGCATAAAAATAAATAACTGAACCAACCTTAATTTGTGTTTATCTGTCAAAAATATTTTTAGCATTGTGTATGATAGCAAAGTGAGACTGTGAGATGGAGTGTTTAACAGTTTATTTCTGTTAAATTATAGTTAGTTTTTGGGCTTCTGACTTCAATATGCCCTATTTCAGATATATCTGTGGTTATGAAATTCTTGCATAATTCTATGTCTAATATCTAATGTAGAAAATCACTTGAACAACAATTAAGTTTTGCATGCCTTCATGGCCTTGGAAACTTGATTCGAGCAGTGTGAGGAATGTTGGTTTTTTTTAAGCACACTTTCTGGACCCAATGAAAATGGACGTGCTCAATTAACTAAAGAATAAAATTTAAACACTTTTAAGAAAGCTATTCTCAGAAGGGACAGTGCTGAACTCACTCGGGTGAACAAAAAGAAACTCTCTTATCTGAGATGCTTTTGTTAATAACGCTGAAAGGTCTCTCTTAAAAGGAAGATGATATGTTGACTTTTTTTGAGGGAATCATCAGTAATAACCAGTCAATGTTGTAGGACCCTTTATTACCCTCGGTTTGGGTGGGAAGATTTTAAACGTTGGATTTAGCCTGGATGTGCACATCAAATGTCTAGCATGAAAGTCACAAGCAGTTTGGATTTAACTGGTTATTGATCTTAACTCTGTTCAAGCATTATATTAGCTATTGGTGTAGAAACCCAATATTGTGAGGCTTTAAGATTTTGTCTGATGGGCCTTTTTTGGGGTTTGAGTTAATCAAGGCTTACTCATAAAATTTTGAATCTGTTGTTCCCCAACTTCCAATTATTATGTTATCAAAAGGCCTACTGTTTATGGCAAGTTTGGACATAGTTGGCATTTTTTTGATGACTGATATTGATGAAGATTTTTTGGATTGCTCTGTTGTAGCACACTTTCTGGACCCAATGAAAATGGACGTGCTCAATTAACTAAAGAATAAAATTTAAACACTTTTAAGAAAGCTATTCTCAGAAGGGACAGTGCTGAACTCACTCGGGTGAACAAAAAAGAAACTCTCTGATCTGAGATGCTTTTGTTAATAACGCTGAAAGGTCTCTCTTAAAAGGAAGATGATATGTTGACTTTTTTTGAGGGAATCATCAGTAATAACCAGTCAATGTTGTAGGACCCTTTATTACCCTCGGTTTGGGTGGGAAGATTTGAAACGTTGGATTTAGCCTAGATGTGCACATCAAATGTCTAGCATGAAAGTCACAAGCAGTTTGGATTTAACTGGTTATTGATCTTAACTCTGTTCAAGCATTATATTAGCTATTGGCGTAGAAACCCAATATTGTGAGGCTTTAAGATTTTGTGTGATGGGCCTTTTTTGGGGTTTGAGTTAATCAAGGCTTACTCATAAAATTTTGAATATGTTGTTCCCCAACTTCCAATTATTATGTTATCAAAAGGCCTACTGTTTATGGCAAGTTTGGACATAGTTGGCATTTTTTTGATGACTGATATTGATGAAGATTTTTTGGATTGCTCTGTTGTATTGGATGTATTGGTAGTATTGTATTGTATCCCCCAAGATGATGTAATTACCTGCTCTTAACACTTGATGATAAGAGGATCTGAAACAGTATATAATTCAAGAAACTAAATTATCCTCTGATTCAATGGAGCAAGCACTAAACATCATATGATTCACTTTGGTTATAAATTTCATATTTGCATATTTTAGTATCATGTTTCAAATTTGATTGTTAAGAGAGTTTCTTTGCGTGTGTGTGTGTGTGTGTGTTTTAAAGGTCAATTGAACCTTTCTTAGCTCCAAAAAAAAAAAAAATTCACCGCTTTCTATATTTTTAAATCTAACTTAGTGCATATCATGCATTTTAAAGACCTACTTTTAAATCATTAAACATGTCAGTGTCACGAGTCAAGACTCCGTAAGAAAACATATACCTGTGGGTCTTCTAACAGTATAGAACATGTCGTGGGAGTATTAAGAATATCTGAAATTTGGTGTGTGTAAAAACATGGACATCAGTTTGAAGGAATGTAATTGAAGGGAAAAACCAAAGAATATATAATTGGCTGAATCATGTTTAACTCAATAAGTTCTCCCGTAAAGCAACCAAATCCTAAATGTAATAATACCAATTACCGAGAGAATATATTATATAAAAGTTCTAATTTTTAAGCCGACAAACCTGCCTTGTTCAAAATAGGAACTGGATAGCAGGATCGTGGAGGTCAAACTAATGGAATCTGGGAGTGGTTGGATTTGGTTTTGTGAGCACTGTAGAAAATCATGACATAGAATGTAAGTTTCTACATTAGTATGTGAGAAGGAAGAGACTCGGGAACCCAACTTACATTGTTATGATTTAAGGATATCCTGAATTGCGGAATGCAAATCCTACGTCTCAAAATTGGGGATTGATTAATCAAAATTGAAACTTTTTGGGCTTTACTTGAGGTTTCATAGCATTTTTTTAAGCCATTGATTAGAAAATTCACATATGCATCACAATTTAAACTGAGCATCTTTGCACAACTAAAAAGGATACGATTCTAGATAAATGAAATATAATACATAGTTGGTAAACAAGATTTGAATTTGAAATGGGTACATCCAAACATATCTAGAACCAAGATCTTGTATACCTTAGATCTGATAGTACAGTGTCCCGAAATGCGTAAATGCGCTTAGCCTCGGAGTAGACATGGGAAGCCCGCTGGGAAACAAGAATCAATCTGATTTAGAGGCCCAGCTCAACAGAACCAAGATCTTGACAGTATAACGAGACAAGATAAATGATGAACAGGAGTTTAGAAACAGTATATAATACCAGAAACTAAATTATCCTCTGATTCAATGGAGCAAGCACTAAACATCATATGATTCACTTTGGTTAGAAATTTCATATTTGCATATTGCAGCATCATGTTTCAAATTTGAATGTTAAGAGATATCCAAACAGAGAGTTTTCCTTGCGATCTGTGTAAGTTTGAAGAAGAGGACCAGAAATAGTATGTGACTCAAGAAACTAAATTATCTTCTGAATCAATGGAGCAAGCATTAAACATCATATGATTCACTTTGGTTAGAAATTTCATATTTGCATATTGTAGTATCATGTTTCAAATTTGATTGTTAAAAGATAACCAAACAGAGAAACTTCCCTTGCGATATGCGATATTTATGTGGAGATATTTATGTGGAAACATAACACTGTGGAACCTAATCTTAGAAATACATAGGCATACCAACAGATATTTCCTTCAATAATATCTCAGAACTTTCTATTGAACGCTGGAATGTGAAAAAATGGCATGGTTACCATTCAGTTCAATAACTCTTGGATGTTTGGTATGATTATATCTACTTTTTCCTTATAATTACCCTTTGAAATTCTGGCATGTATGAGGATGGATTCTCACATTCTCCTAAAGTGCCCACATTTGATGCTACTTTTATCTGTATCCTATCTTTTCTTTGACACTTGGTGGACCTCATCATCCTTATAAGGTTTTTACTCAATTATAATTGAATATGTGGAATGCTCGTAGTGACCCAACAATTAGGCACGACTTTAGTTATTGGAAAAATGAGGCAATGTTAAAGGCATTAGTGCTTAATTACTTGCGAATAACAAGAATGAGGGAACTTGCTATTTTGGATTATTATATATTTACATTGGCAAGTATCATAGTCTAAAACCTTATTTCCCTTATTGTAATTATTAGCTTTATGCTCCATTTTAGAGGTTGGGACTGACATTTTTATTGTCATCCACTTTCCTTATTTCTGGTTTCATTCATTTTGAGGAGACATTGAGATCTCCAACTTGCATTTTGTCAATTCACTCCTCATTTTCACTGTCATTCTGTCATTGATCTGAAAAGGCTATAGTGTGACTGCTGTTCCTCACCATGTCTACTGATGATATGATTCTGTGATGATTTATCTGTTGCTATTTTACAATATCTTTCTGGACTTTCAATTTTGCAATTATGTTGTTTTCTCCGTTGCTGTTTAGGACTTGTTATTGGGAAGGAATCATCCATACTTGAAAATTATTTGTTCGAAATTCTTCTATTCCTAGCTTCTACTTGTCTTCTCTAATATTTTTTCTGATGTTGCAAGATTTCCATCCTCTTCAATGGATTCTATTGACTTAGAAATCTTGTAATGCTTTATGGAGATATACTTTAAGTTTTCTGAAATTTTAGATATCTTGGTGGCTTAGGCACATATCCGTGGTCCATGGTGGAAGAAATTGACCCATTATGAAAATAGTTCTGTAAATCATGATTTATATAGATTCCCAACTTTGTTTTTTTTAAAACTTTATATATCACAGTTGGTCAAATGCTAAAAACCTATTAGTGTCAGAAAGGAGTGAATGTTCCTATTCTCTTATTAAATTTTGGTTATTCAATTGTTTGTCTGTAATTAGATATGGTTTTATATCGACTGGCAGCATTGGTGTGTGAAATGATTTAGATTATTGTATAAAACCTGTATTTGTCTTGGGAAACTCATCTTAGTTGTTGCACAAATCATGTGGGCAATAAATTCTTGTTTTTTTATACATTGATTGATATGAATAATGATCTGCTTAGTCCTGGTAACTGTTGGAATGTCATGTATGCTTTTTTATGTTATTATGTTTATCTGGCTTTCTAGAATAAATATAATTTGGTCACCTGGCTTTATGCATGAATATTTGTTCTGAAGTAGGTAATCTTATGCTTTCCCCTTTGGCTGGATTAATGGCTCTTATGTGTTGGATTTATATGTCCCATTTCTTGAACGATTAGAATTCTTTCTAAAAATTGATACAGTATCGTATGAATACCGGTGCATAAAAAAAACAATTATGTTCTTCAACTTTGTATTTTTTTTAATAATGTTCTGCTATGTCTTTTTTTTGGCTTTTAATTTTTCATTTAGAATTTTTTTAGTTTCTTTTAGTTAATCAGCATTTAGTATCAACTTCAACCTGCCAAACCACCACCATCAGATTCATCCCCCTCTCCATTTAATCCCCTCATCATTGGTCCCCTCTCCATTCAATCCACTCATCTTCTTCAACTGACAATGGCTGATGGTCTTCCACAAACTCATTGATTGTCATCCTCATTCCTTTGGATAAATGGATCCATCATTTCTCTCCTCTTTCTTCTCTCTCTCAACATTTTTACTGACCTTAGGAAGGTGTGTTAATATTTAGTATATATATGAAGCTTATTTTGATCATCTAATCCGTATTACGTTGTAAATAAACTTAATATATTATTTTTTCCCTTTGGTTCCTCTTTAATAAGAAATTTGTTTTCGCTCTGACAGATTCATCTTCGATTCTCTATTCTGGTTGGAGGTAGCACACCAGTGGATGTGGTAATTATCCGTAGATCTTTTGTAATTTGCTTATTTAAACATAACAAAAAAAATGTTCTCAATCATACCTCTTCCAAGCTTCAGGAGAAGAAGCAATAGGTTGCATGCTAATCAACTCAATAGCATCTTGAAATTTTTTCACTGGAACCACATCAAACAAAACCTACAAATATCTGTGCTTGTCAAAAATCATCTACAAAATAATTTATGATAAACACGTCATTCATATTAATGGATCAACACAGAGAAAATCTGATTGTTGATTATGCCAAGCATAAAAGATATCATTTTTTCAATATGGGTTTGTTTGTTATTTGAATAATCATTTGATGAAATTATTTTGTTTGAATTGACGAATGGATGAAAATAGTAGATCATGTTTTATCCCCTTATATTTTGTGCTAGAGATAGTGAAGTATGAGAATGCTTTGTGTTAAATTTGTTATTCTCCATAAATTGACACTTTTGTTAATAATGATGAAAATAATATTAAAAATTTTGATTATGAAAAAAGGTGTAAAAAGGGATAACAATAGATGTGATAACGTGATATTAGGAATTCCGAACTTTCAATAACAAATTTTGGATGCATGGATGGATGCTATATTTTTTGGTATCTAATCATGTTATTTGATTTTCTTATCTTAAAATATTTTTTAAAATTTTATTACGCATATCATTTGTTGGAATTGCATTCACCGTGTTTGAGAAATATATTTTATCTCCTTGCTGTGTTACATATTTTGTTTTCAATGTAAAAGGCAGGGAATTGGTTGCTTTCTATTATTGCTGTATTTGAATGATTTATTTATTTATTGTACATGTAGGTGTCATACAACTAATATATAAAGTGAAAGTGTTTTTAATATTTTTAGAAAATGAAAATAAAATATTGGAAGGATTTTGTTACATGCAATCCAATGCAATGCTTATAAAATGAGAGTGTTTTCAATATTTTAAATATATATACCAACTAAAAATTAATATATTTATAAACTGATAATTAAATTTGACTGTCATAATATTATGAGGATATAAATGGTTTTCACTGTTATAATATATTTTATACTCTATTTTGATTACATGAGGACAACAATACTCAAAAGGCCAAAAAATAATATAAAAACATATGGAACATATTATCTGATCCTTGACGTCATAATAATCATATTATGAACACAGACATAATAATCATATTATGAACACAGACGCACGGTTTAGGAAGAATGACCGGTTTATTTGAGCCTTCAAGAAGATCGAATCTATCATAAATCAACGTGTACAACAACTTTTCATACGCACACACACACACACAACTTTTCATGTGTGTGTGTGTGTGTATGCATTTATAGAAAACTAAAAAAATTATTCCGAAGCATATACCATGTTAATGTAAACGTATGCATCGTTATATTTCAATAGACACATATAAGGCTCGAATTGGTGTGAATGGATTAAAGTGTAGGGAAAAAATGGTCATATGAGTGAGATTAAAGTGGTGTGAATGGATTATTATGAGATTGAATAGAATGAAAAGATATTTAATCTATGAATTTAAATTTTCAATTTGGATAAATGAAAAAAATATATAAAATATTGTTAAATCAGATTATTATTGATTATCATTAATTTTTCGTTCTATGTTCCAAAAATTAAAACTGATGTTTTAATTTTATGACATAAATATTAATAGTTTATCGCATGGATTATTTCAGTAACTCAGTATTGTGTCGTTTATCATCAATCATCAAATATTTGTAAAAGGAGAACGTACCTGCAAGGTCGAAATTGTCGAGTCAACATTGAGGTAATTACTTGTCTCATGAAAATTTAATGATGTTAGTTATGTCAAAGAGATGTATTATCAAACCTTTTTTTTTTCAAGTAATGCTTTGATTACATATGCAATTGATTTGATTTTCTTATTCTTCAAACATTAGTTAAAAAAAAATTGATATGTCCTCTGTCTTCTGTTTTCTTTTTACAAGAATGATATTATTTATAGACTAGGTTTCTCAGCTACCTATTGTATTATTTTTTCCTTTTCGTGTCTCATGTTTTTCTTATTTTTATTTTTTGGGATTATGGAACATTGTAATATTTAAATGTTGTATGAGGATTTTTAACTTATCAGATCATTGTAAAATTTAAGTTGGTTGTAGGATGCTTAATTTATTGCATAAATTTATGAAATTTATTCTTTTCACATATATGACATTATATAAGAAAAAATATGTGTACCAATGATTATAAAATTAATTTCATTGTCCTTAAATAGATATGACATGAACAGCTTTGAAGACAATTGCTAGGGACAAGATTACTGGAGCTATATGGATAAGTATGCCAGAATGACTAATTAAGAAAAAATATTGAATATTGAGAATTCAATATAGACAAGAAAGAAAGAAAGCAATGAACACTGCTGCATCAAGAGAACAACGGTTACATGGTATACAACGTGGTATAAGAAGGAGACTAAACCCGAATCCTCTGCTTAGCGCTCAAATGAATTCATATGTTTATCAAGGTTAGCCAAATTTCTTTTTGTCTGTTTATCAAGACATATACAAGAACATGTATCTTCATGTAGGGTCCAAAGTCATACTTTGGGCTATCTTAGTGTGTCCAAGGTTATACTTTGGGCTATGTAGATGCACACACTTTTTTTAAATCTAATACATAGCATTCTTTCGTAGGTCATCAAGTACATGAACCAGTATGTTCCACTTTGCACCAATTAGAGATGAACACCTACTGTGTCCATTGTGGTGCAAAGAAATTTCACTATGAACCACCAACGTTATGTTGCTATAATGGTGAAATTAAATTAGCGGAAATGGAAGTACCAGTAGAGCTGCAAGAATTATTTACATCCGATCTTACAGAAGCTGCTGACTTCAGAAGAAATATTAGAGCGTATAATAGTATATTCGCTTTCACATCTTTCGGAGTATATCTAGACAAAGAGCTTGCAACATCAAGAAGGGGAGTCTACACTTTTCGTGCACAAGGACAAACATATCATGATCTCCCATCATTGATCCCTGAAGGAAACAAGCCATCTTACTTCCAATTATATTTTTATGACACAAGTAATGAAGTTCGTAATAGAATGCAAATCATGCGCGACACAGACTTGAATGAGAATGTTGTCATGAAATTGATGAAAATTCTAGAAGAAAATCCATATGTTCAAATTTTACGTTGTTTAAAGGATTTTCCTTCATTGGAAAATTTCATTATTGGTATCACCAAGGATGTGAGGCTCGATCAAAGAGTTTATAATTTACCCTCAGCGGACCAAGTTGCTGCAATATGGATTGAAGGTACAAATCCAAATGTACCATCCGAAAGGGATATAGTTGTCCATGCAAAATCTGGTCGAAGGCATAGGGTAAAACATTATTTTGGATGCTATGATCCTTTACAATATCCTTTGTTATTCCCTAAAGGAGAGGTCGGTTGGCATCAAAATATAAAAAAAAGGGTGACTTGGATGATGCAGAGGCTAATATGGAGTCCCAAGGACAAAGCTCTTCAAATACGTCTAACACAACGACGGTTGAAGACATATTAGATCGAGAATGCCACGGTATGAGTGCCTCATAAAAATGCATCATTATCCACTTTATATATAGCTCATCTTAGAAAAATAATTATTCTAAACATTTTAACTAATATATAAATATCCGATGCAGAATTCTCGCTGCATACCTTCGGAAAGGTATCATGTCGACAGTACTATTCATATAAGCTACAAATTCGTGAAAGCAGACAATCTATTATTCTATTAGCTGGTAGATTGTTCCAACAATATGCTGTCGATATGTACATCAAACTTGAAACCACAAGGTTGGATTACTACCGTGGACAACAAACAAAAATCAGAGCTGAGTTGTATCAAGGAATAGTTGACAGCGTGATGGCTGGTGAAACTAGAGCAAGCCAGATTGGGAGAAGGATAGTTCTTCCTTCATCTTTTGTTGGAGGGCCACGAGACATGCGTCGAAGATACCTTGATGCGATGGCATTAGTCCAACGGTTTGGGAAGCCAGACTTGTTCATCACTATAACATGTAATCCTGATTGGAAAGAGGTGAAAGAAAATCTAAAAGAAGGGCAACTTGCACAAGATAGACCGGATTTAACATCTAGGGTGTTTCGGGGAAGGCTACAGGACCTGAAGGATCAGCTATTCAAAAAAGAAGTTTTTGGCAAAGTTGCAGCACATGTTCATGTCATTGAATTTCAAAAAAGGGGCCTGCCTCATGCGCACATGTTAGTCATATTGAAACCTGGAAATAAGATAAATACTCCAGATGAATATGACAAATTTATTAGCGCAGAAATCCCGAATCAAATAAGATATCCGAAGCTGCATGAAATGGTTTTGAAACACATGATGCATGGACCTTGCGGTGAGTTAAATAAGAACAACCCCTGCATGGTTGATGGGAAATGCAAGAGTCGTTATCCTAGATCCTTTTGTTTTAAAACAATGCAAGGAGGAGATGCATATCCAATTTACAGAAGAAGAGATGATGGTCAGCAAGTACGTGTCCGAAATAAGGTGTTGGACAATAGATGGGTAGTTCCTTATAATCCTTATCTGCTAAGCAGGTATGATTGTCATATTAATGTTGAGATTTGTTCTGGTTTGAAAGCAGTAAAATATTTGTACAAATACATTTACAAAGGACATGACAAAATTGCTGTTTATATTGCACCTGGGGATGGGGAAAGCACAGTTGATGAGATTAAACAGTTTCAGGATGCAAGATGGGTATCAGCTCAAGAGGCAATATGGAGAATTTTTGAGTTTCACTTGAATGAGATATATCCAGCCGTAATAAATTTACAGCTTCATCTTCCAAATAGGCAGTCAGTGTATTACCACGAGAGTCAAAATCTTCAAAATGTGATCCAGGGAGACAACATAGATAGAACAATGCTCACTGAATTCTTCAAAACATGTTCAAGAGACAGTGAAGCGCAATGCTTGTTGTATACAGAATTCCCTGAGCATTATGTGTGGAATAAAAAAATGAAATGTTGGACTAAAAGGAAGAGAGGAGAGGTGATTGGCCGTGTCAATGGAGCAAATCCAATGGAAGGAGATAGATATTATTTGAGATTGTTATTAAATCATGTCAAAGGTCCATCTTCCTTTACTGATTTATTGACAGTTGATGGTCTCATATGCTCGTCATTCAAGGAGTCCGCCCAAAAGAGAGGACTCCTAGAATCAGATGATAGCCTATGGGAGTGTCTAAATGAAGCGGTGGTATACCAGATGCCACATGCACTCCGTAGACTATTTACAGTAATCTTGGTTTACTGTGAGCCATCTGATGTACGAAAACTATGGGATGAATACTTTGAATACATGTCTGAGGACTTTCAAAAGATACATGGTCAATCAAATGATCTATGCATCTCATCCACATTAGAAACCATTAGCTTATATTTGGAAAGCATGGGAAAAAAAATCACAGACTATGATTTGCCTGCAATGCCTTCTGAAAATATTACTGCGGCGCGAAGCTTCTCAAATGAAATTATGGAAGAAATGGGAATTGAAACTCCACCAGAAGATTATTTAGCATCATCCAAATTGAATGCAGAACAAAAAACAGCATATACGGTCATAATGGATCGAATCATACATGGAGAGTCTGGAGTTTTTTTCATCGATGGGCCGGGAGGGACTGGAAAAACATTTCTTTATCGTGCCATTTTAGCAGATATTAGAAAGAAAGGAATGATAGCTCTTGCAACAGCAACCTCAGGTGTCGCAGCAGCAATAATGCCTGGTGGAAGAACTGCGCATTCCCGGTTCAAAATACCAATCCTGACCACAGATACAAGTTCATGTAATATATCCAAACAAAGTGGAACAGCACAACTCATTCATAAAGCCAAACTTATTATCTGGGACGAGGCAACGATGGCAAAGCGTTATGCTATTGAATCTTTGGATAGAAGCTTAAAAGATATTATGGACAATCCAAAGCCTTTCGGCGGGAAAATCATTGTTTTCGGTGGAGATTTTCGGCAGGTGTTACCAGTGGTTCGTCGTGGTACAAGAATAGATACTATAAATGCAAGTCTGGTATGCTCGTATCTCTGGGATGAAATGGAAAAGGTCAGATTGACGATTAACATGAGGGCAAGGATAGACCCATATTTTAGCGAATACCTTCTTCGAGTAGGAAATGGAATTGAGGAAACAATGTCTAATGACATGGTCCGACTTCCAAATGAAATGGTTATAGAAAATGAGAATGATGATGAATCTGAAAATAAATTGATAAACATCATTTTCCCATCTTTGGTTCAAAATTCAGATTCTGCTCAGTTCATGATAGAACGTGCGATTCTAACGACCACAAATGAGCATGTAGACTATATGAACGAGAAGCTCATCTCTATATTTCCAGGAGCGAGCAAGACGTACTACAGTTACGATGAGGCGGTTGATGATACTCATAATTACTACCAGCAAGAATTTCTAAACTCCCTAATGCCAAATGGACTCCCCCCTCATAAATTAGTGCTGAAACAAAATTGCCCGATCATGCTTCTAAGAAACTTAGACCCATCGAATGGTTTATGTAATGGTACAAGATTGATATGTCGGGGTTATGCCGATAATGTCATCCATGCAGAAATCGCTATCGGACAACATGCAAGAAAACAAGTATTCCTTCCAAGAATTCCACTTTCACCAGCAGAAAATGAAGGGTATCCATTCAAGTTCAAAAGAAAACAATTTCCAATTCGTCTTTGTTTTGCTATGACCATAAACAAGGCACAGGGTCAAACAATCCCTCATGTTGGTATATATCTACCAGAACATGTTTTCTCTCATGGGCAATTATATGTTGCTTTATCTAGAGGAGTGTCCATGACAACAACAAAGGTACTTGTCAAAGCTGACCAATCAAAAAATGGAGAAAGAACATATACCAGAAATGTTGTTTACAAGGAGGTTCTTCAATGGAATAGGTAATCAAAATATTTATAATATCTACTTATATCAAAAATAGCCAAGTTTTATGCTAAATATTAAGTAATATAATATAAATGTACATCTACATACATTTGTGTCGATAAAACTCAAACAAGCGAGAGTAGTTTAGTCTATAATTTTTTAAGTGCAGAGCTTATTATGTGTACGCTCATTGCCAGTAAAAAAACATAGATTTACTTTCCATGCGCTTAACATGTTTTTTTTGGCTAAATTATTTTTCTCTTTAATTTTAGCTTCTTTATGGTATCCTCTTTTTTAAAAGATTTTATTTTTTTAATTTTTGGTGGCGTGTGGGGCATATAGTTTATGTTGAAATTACCAAGAGCAATAGTTTATAACACTCACATGTAATACAATGTATATATCTTACACCTATGGATTGTGTGATTGCTCTCTTAAAATCTTTCAGAACTCTTTAAATATGTGGAATTAAATGATGCGTTTTTCATTTTGAATATTGGAATATAGTAATACTATTTCATGCTCTCACTATCGAAATACAATATATCAAAGAAGCTTCTCAGGGCCAATTTTGTTTTTCTAAAGGTTACTCTATTGTCAAATGCAAGTGCATTGTGTATTCCAGTAGCTTTATGGTGTACCATCTATCCTCCATTATCTTACCTTCTGGAGTATCTCTTGAATATTATGATATATATTTGAAAGATTTTTACATGATATTAGTCAATAAAATTACATCGTAATTCTTTTTAAATTTGAAAACTAGAATTGACAACTACCTTATTGTTAAAATGTGATGTCTCACTTTGTTATTAAATGTCCATGGATCTTGAGGCTTGAGGTTGCTTTATTGAACATATGATGTCTCCTCCTTCAGATGCATGGCCTTTGATACAATATACACATAATATAAATATACCTTCATCGTATCCTACCTCTATATTGACTTAACAATAAATTCGAACGGTATGAACTTGATATATGCATTGGATTTATTGTTTTTTATCATTTTAAAATGCAAAATATATTGAAATGTTGAACTATTATACTCGAATCTGAAATATATTCAACTCCATCCACATGAATCTAAAACGCGTTTGTAATCCTATAAACTTGTCATGACTGAGATTTAGGCAAGAGAATGTAAAATTTTTTAAATTCTTTATCATACCGTGGATTTGTACTTTTCAACTCTGGGCCATGGAGTCCATTTCTCACAATATTACACCTGTCAATCCCTGGTATTGTATAGGTTTTGTCAATATGTACAAAGTGGTTTTCTACGAGACATGAAATGGAATGGATTGTCAAGAGATTAAATAAATTGGTAGGGAAAAAATGGTCATATGAGTAAGATTAAAGTGGTGTGAATGGATTGTTATGGGATTGAATAAAATGAAATGATATTTAATCTATGAAAGTTTAAATTTTAAATTTGGATAAATAAAAAAATATATAAAATATTGTTAGGTCAGATTATTATTGATTATCATTTGTTTTATATTCTATGTTCCAAAAATTAAAACTGATGTTTTAATTGTTAGGTCATATATTTTTTATAAGTTGAAAAAGATAAGAAGCTTTTTGCATGTGGTGTGACTGAAATATGGCTGACTATGATTTGTTGCACTCCTTTTTTATTCTCATATCATGTCTGAATTCTATGAGTTTTATCTATGTTTATATAATATCAAACAAAACTAACTATGTTTTTTACATTAGACAAGAAGTTGATACAGAAGATGTCTGTTGAGGAAAGTCAGACAATGCATCATACACCTTTAAAGGAACTACAATTATTCCAAAGGACATGGACTATTAAGGCGAGAGTAATACGACGAGGGCTGATAGATATTTACGATAACAGCAATGGCAATGGGGAAGTTTGGAAAGTAATTTTAATCGACGATGAGGTCAGTCATCTTTACATGTTTGTCTGTATCATACCGTATATTTCAATTTTTAACGCTCCCTAACGTGAATCATCAGGGGACACGAGTCCAGGCAGTAATGTTCAACGATGTAATCAAAAAATTTGATCGGTTTTTTGAGAGAAACAAGAGTTATTTTATTTCAAATGGAATGGTCAAACCTGTAAATCCCAGATATATCAATGTGAACGAAAACATAGAGTTATCTCTAAATCTGCACACAAGCATAACGGAATCACAAACTGATGTGGTTATACGAGATTCGGCGTTTCATTTCATGCCGCTGACTGAGGCAATTCAACGTCAAAATGTGAAAGAGCCGCCAGTTGGTATGTACGATAAAACTATTAATTTTGAAATTCATGGTTGTTGTATTAACTAATACATGCACATTACTGATAACTTACTAAATATACAATGCAGATACTATAGCTTTTGTGCTAAAGGTTCAAACTGCACGCAAAGTGAGAAATGAAGATGGACGCCCACAAACGACCGTTCGACAAATTATAATTAGAGATATAGAGTATATTCAAATGAAATTTAATTCAACTATCTAATGATATTATGGTATAGTTGGCTTACATATTTTACTAACGTATTACTACCCATCCATGCCAACAGGTCTGATCCTATTCGGTTCACATTATGGGGTGACTTGGCTGAGCATGAAGGAAAAATTTTAGAGGAATTAATCATGGATAAACCAATTATAGCAATATCGAAGACAAAAGGCTCTAACTTTGAAGGTAATTCCATTAACATGACTAACTTTAAATGAATAAAACATGTTTTATAAATTGCATCATATTCCAATTGCAGGTCAATCTGGACTCAATTCTTTGACGTGTACAACAATAGAAATCAATCCATCAATTGAACAGGGAGATCAACTTCGAGAAAGGTATTACATTATCTTATTATATTTTAATCAATATTATTATGTTATATTTTGTAATGATTCATGCTAGCTAATATTAAAATGAATGAACATCAACATGAAAATACAGGTTGATGTCCTTATCAAAAATTGGGGATGAGAAATTGTTCTTTTCAACAACAACAAGGGTTATAGATTCCACCGAAATGACTATTGAACAGATCATTCGGGAAGGAACATCAAATGTCAAGGTATACTAATTACTATGTAATTTTCTTATTTTTACATAAGTTTTAGTTATACAAATATTGAATTACATCTTAATATTCAAGATCCTTTCTTTCACTTGAATCCTCTACAACAATACAAAACCAAAGTATAAAAAATTTCCTTTTTTCTCAAAAACCCAAACTTTACATGTATTTAATCAGGCCCATTTGACTACCTATTTTAGCCTTTTTGACCAACTCAAAATCAAAAGCAGTCCCAAACGAGCTGTCAAACAGACCCTAAATGAAGAATTCATCATTCTAATTGTGTGAAATGAAAATTTGTATTTCAAATATTAAAAAAAGAACACATTAATGAATGATTTTATATACAATTTTTTAAATTTTATATAATTATAAAGGGAAAATTCGTTCTATGATTATATAGATACATTTAAACTTAAATTATGGTGACAGTGTAAACAACACAATCAATTCTCAAAATGAGAAATCCAAAAAAAACATCCTGCATGCCCATCAAATCTACATATATCAATTGCATGCTCGTATTAATTTTTTTTTCAAAGAGTCCTAAATTTAACATTAATTTAACGTACAGAAAAGTTTTTGCTCTTTCAAAGCAATCATCGAGAGCATTGACAACAAACGAGAACCATACTATAATGCGTGTAACAAGTGTTACAGTAAAGTCGATATCAAAGAAGATGGAGCACACTGCTACAAATGTAACATGTCTGGTGTAGATCACACAGAAAGGTAAACATTACAGAACTGATTATTTATCCAATCATGTGTTAACTTATTACAAGTCATTTGAAACTTTCATTTTTTCAGATACATCCTAAAACTTCTTGTATCTGATGGAGATCGAATCATTCAGCTTACTCTCTTCGATGCTTCAGAGATTTTAATTGGTTGTCCTGCTCCAGAATTCGTCGAGCTAAATAAAAAGGTGAAACACACAATTAAATTCAAATTATGATGTAAATATGATTATAATAATATTTTAAATATATCATTGCAGAAAAATATCCAATCCAAATTTTACAGAAATTTGATTTCATGCATTGGAAAAAAGTTTATCTTCTTCACTAAACCAAAAAAAATTAGTGAGAAAGATCGAGCAATGGGACGTTGGATTGCAGAGCATATCGAGACTACAAATGATTCTGAAGAAGGCAGCGAGAGTAACAGTGGATCTAAAAACAAAAAGAGTAAGGTTTAAAATGATCAACCAAGGTTGTCTTTCTCTCATAGATATAACTTTTGTGTCAAGTTTATAAAGTCGGTTTTAAAAACATGGTTGTAAGGTTATTCCCGTTATATGGAACTTATGTAAGTTAATGGATATGTCTTCTATGCTTTAATTGTTGTGTGGCATATTTAACATTGTTATTTTCTTTTATTGGACTGGTTTTTCTTCTTCAATTTCAAATTATCAACTTCCCAATAGTTACCATTCTCCATTGATATTACTCAATAATATATAAGTAAATCTTATATTAGTTAATTATTTTGATGGTGAGGAATTTTAGGATTCTTTAATCCCAACTATGGGTTTTATTAATACATTTTTACCATAAACTTAGAGATTGAGCAACTAATAATACTTCTGCATAAAATTTTTCTCATTTAATAATTCAACAACTATACTATTTAAAAAAACAAAACATCGTATCATTTACATTAAAGAAATAATAAAATTTAATATTTAATTTATTAAACTATATTAAACCAAAATCGTTATTCATTTCGTCAATGTGTGTTTTTGTTTATCTACAAATCCCATGTTTTGAAGAATTTATTGTTAATGTCATTGGTTATTATTATTGAAAGTAGTATGTAATTTAAACTATCTATTTATATATTTCATTTTGCAGTTGCATAATGTTATTGTATTTATATTATTTCATATGAACGAAAAAAAAAATTCTTACACTATATTCATGTGCATTTGCACATACGCTATAACTAGTAATATAAAAAGAAAAAATGAGGAGAGGGTGGTTTTCTTTAAATATGGAGTAAAAAAAAGGAGTTAGGTTGAAGTTGCCTCCATACACCTATGTTCTATCACAGTAATAGAACAATAATAGAACTCTGTACACTTAAGTCATTTGTAATATTAACAAAAAGAGAGATTCTCATGCAGTCAATCAAATGAAGAATGCATACTGTAAAATCACAGGTAAGCAAAAAGATAAACCCATATTTATTAAAATAAAAAAGATAATCTCATTCTATAACAGAAGAAACGGAAAGAAACCAAAATTGCTAAACAAAACACTCCCAAAATATCTCCCCTCCATCCATTCTTCCCCGCCCACACGACCCTCCTCAGGCTCTCGAGTCCGCCCCAATGTACCCCCTCACGCCGAGGTGGGCGGCGCGAGGGTCGCCGAAGATGCGGACCACGCCGCACTGCTCTCGAGGCTTATCGTCGTAGGAGAATATGGAGTCTGCATCGGAAATCGTGAGATGGGTGCGGAGAGGTCCGGATCGAAACGGAGTAGTGCAGCGGAAGTGCATAATTTGTCTGAAAGGGTGAATTTTTTTGGAGGGTTTTGATTTGTTTTCAGTGTTTGTGTTTTGGATTATGTTGTTTTAATGAAACGGTTCATATGTAGGGGTGGTAAACGATCGAGCTTTGACATGTTCAAGCTCGGCTCATTAATTATAAACGAGTCGAGTCGAATCGAACCGAGCTGAGCTCACGAGTTTCAACGAGTCTAGTGTTCTTCTTCATTTTAGGGTTTTTAGCAGTAGAAAATAAAATTTTAGACTAAATAGTCAAGTTCATGAGTTTAAACAAGCATAACTTTGTATTGATTTAATGATCTGATTTTATAAATGAGTTAGTTAAGCTTTAATTAAGTTTTTTTTATAACACAAACGAGTCGAGTTTGAACATAGAATGAAGTTCGATCCAGGTTCCGAGCCTAACTGAGCTTTAAAAATTGTTCAAGCTCGTTCATTTGTTTAATTGAACGAACCTGAACGAGCTTAAATCGAGTCGAGTCCGAGCGACTTGGTTCGTTTACCAGCCATAGTCATATGTGTTTTTTTTTTTTCTTCCAGAGGCGGGGGAGCAGAATGAACGAGAAGATGAAAGCATGTTGTGAAAGGGCATGATGAAGAAGAAGACATGTAAACAGTACTGTAAGAAAAACATGGCCGTGACAGTTTTCTCTCATGTGTATTCTTAATTCTTTCTTTTCCCACGTCATAGTATCTCCATTTTGCCTTCTTGATTTGGTTTTCTTTTGTGGTTTTTTTTCTCTTGTATTATTATTGCTACTACTACTATTATTTTATAAAAATAAAATAGTTGGATTGTTGATTCGATAAAGTCGATTGAATTGATTATCTCATTGATGGGTTTCTGTAATTGAAAGTGTTATATATGTACATGTTTAATAAATTTTGTAATTGGTTAGTTTAATTCTGTAATTGAGCATTACATTGATGGGTTTCTATAATTGAAAATTTTATATATGTACATGTTTAATAATTTTTTGTAATTGGTTAGTTTAATTATGTAATTGGGCATTACAGTGTAATTTCTGAACTTCTTCAAAATATACTCTATAGCTCAAGTTGTTATTTAAGTTATTTTTTAATTAAAACCACTTGATACACTATTATTTTAGTGTTGTTGGAGCTCAAATTAATCATCGTTAAACAATCCTAGTTAGTTATGTCGTAGTTGTTACATTGGATATGTTTATCATGTTGTAGTTATGTTGTATTTGTTATATTGGATATGTAATGTTGGTTATATTTTTTTATTATTAACAGTTTCTAGTTTCCGTTTTTGATAGTCTTTGTAATTGGATTGTTTCTGTTCAGTAAATAGTAGTTTCTATTACATAAATGATAGTTTATGTTATGTAAAAGATGGTTTATGTTTTGTAAATTGTACTTTTTGTAATTTCATAATATATTTCTTTAAATTGTTATATTTATGCGATAGGGCAATACATTTTTGTATTTATGTGATTTGCATATATTTTGGGTAGAGGAACCGACGAAAAGATGTTGGGGAAACATGGGTTCCCTTAGGATACGTTGGTGGATGCACGACTGTCTTAATGATTAGTTTACCCTATTTGTTTTTAAACAATCTCCCACTCCATTCCTTATTTTATGTAACACGTGTGGTTGGCCTCCTCTGTATAAGATATACGCATATCAGATTTAGTAAAAAATTGTAATGTTCAATCACAAAATTATAATTACAACTTACAATATTGTACTAAAAAATTACATAAACTTTCATTTATAGAACATACACTACCATTTACAAAATAGAAATTACTATTTGCAAAAATAAAACAATCCAATTATATATACTAACAAGAACAAATATCAATTACAAAAACTACCAATATTACATATCCAATGTAACAACTATAACATAATAACTAACAATATATATAATGCCCAATTACAACTGAAATTGTCATTCACAAAATGTTTCCACAATTACAACACAATTACACTAAGGACATCATGTAATGCCCAAACTGTAAGACAGAGATATATCAGTTTGTGGAATTAAACTAATGCCCAAACCACATAAAACAACAATTATAGAATGTAATGTTCAGTGTAACAACTACAACATAACAACTACTAATGTAATATCATCTATCATTCACATAACAACTATAACACAATTACATAATGTAATGTCCAATGTAACAATTACAGTCAATACCCAATTATATAATTAAACTAACAATTTGCATATATGTAAATGATAAAGATTTACACAAATTTATTGAAATGTAATACCAAATACAGATATAAAATGCAAAATTACAAAAACTTGATAACCATTTATAGAATATAATTGTTGGCTTACATAAATTATTCACATAGCAACACTTAACATAATGAAATGTAAAGCAAATTAAGAAGTACAAACCCAGAACAACAAAGTATATCAGTTGCCCTTTCTGAAACTAAGATTAATAGAACCAAAAAGAAAATGAAATTAAAATAACCCACGTAGAAAATGCATCACCTCCTTTTCAGCATCACCTCTTCAGCTCCTCTTCTTTTATCCATTTCCGTCATCATCGCCTTCGCTACTTCCATCGCCGCTGCTCTTGGAGTTCTCAGCCTCTCCGTGACCGGACGCGAGCTGGAGATGAAGGAGCGATGTATACAGCGGTGTCACGACAACGGTGTGAACAACAGCAGTTCTCCTTAGTTATGCAGTGAGCGGCGGATCGATGAGCGGCGAGGTGATGTCAACAGGGTGAAGGTGATCGTTGAGCGGCACTCATTTGGGGAAGGAAGAAAAAATACTCATTTGGAAAAAAAGAAAGGGAAAGTAATTTTAGTTTGTCTTATATGGGGGTAATATTGGTATTAAGAAAATTTAAGGATAAAAAATTATGGGACAAAATTGTAGGGGTAAAAAAAATCAAGGGGTATGGAAAAAATAAAGGGGTCGGTCCAAAGGTACACGGGCAATTCACCCAAATAACTTTATAAACCAATAAAAAAATATTCTTTTTTGTGAGTCCGTATTTAAAAACAGTCTGTATTTAAAGACACCATGTGACCCTCCAAGTTTATAATGGGATACTTCTACCATTTTGCGTTAATAATATGCAATTTGTTACAGGTATATTCATCCCTCCCTTCTTTCCACCATTAATCTTCCTTTTCGGACGGTTGAAATATCATAAATATTATTTTGAAGTTCCTACATTCATATGATTTTCAAAAGGATGAGGCAGAAGTAAAGTAATTAGAACTTAAAAACAGACTTGACTTTCTTCTATTAAAAAAAAAAACAAACAGACTTGACTGCACTAAATATAATTTGATTATTTCCAGGGCCGCCTATGAGAAAAGGCCACCAAGACAATTACCTAGGGCACCAGATCCAGAGAGAGCCCCAACCATCTGATCAACGAAATTTTAAAAATAAGCAATGAGATTCAATAAAAAAATAAAAAAATGAATTAGTCCATCTCAAAACTTAATATCCCTTTAAACTCTCTTATAAATCTCTCTTTAATATCTCTAAAATCAAGCTTAAAATCTTTCTCCCTCCACAAATCTCTTCAACTAATATAGTGTTTAAATTTTAAACTCTCTTATAAATGTATTTTCCTTATTATTATAATTTTTCCATTCCATTAAAAGTTTTATTATTTTTATTACTTTTTATGTGTATATGATAATGTAGAATATTATAATTTAAATAATTTTATAATATTTATATTTTAAAATAAAATTATGTACAATCTATATATTTTTAATAAAATATTTGGCCCCACTTTAAAAGTTCTCTAGGATCCAACCAAAAAATTTATTTCTCATGACCGGTCGTGGTTATTCCTCAAGTATGATTATAAAATTGAGTATGGACAAGATATTTCGGATTCAAATAAATCAAACCTTTTGCTTACCAAAAAAATATACATAAACAAATTAAAGAGAAGGAAAATGATTCACAGGCCCCGTTACATAGGCCACATGTAAGTCCCATGAGGTGGCATCGATGACATTACCCATAATACCCTTTTATACCCTCCTAAGTCATCTACTACTTTAAAAAATCATTCCGGTCTGTATGTTTATCTCTGGTGACCAACATCACCACCTCTGGATTCCTCTCGTCGTCCTCTATCATATGAGAGGTGGTTGATTACCTTTCAAGCCTTCCTCCAGCCTCCACCACCTCCAACCTCCATCTCCACCGTTTTTTTTTAAATTCAGTTACATTTCAAATGTATCTGACAAACCAATTGTATTAATTTATGTGATATTTTTTCACATGTTTTTGTGATCTGATGTTTTGATGTTGAAGTTTGAATCTCGAATGTTATTGTTAATATTTAAAGTCAGTTACATATTCATAATTTTATTGGACTTATATGTATTAATTTTCTAAAAATAGTTATATATTTTGAAACTAAGTTATATGCATGAAATGTAACTGACTTTTTTATATGATATTAATGTTTTATCAAAAGTTAGTTACATTTATCAAAAAATGGATATGAAGGTTGAAAAATGTGGAATCCGGAGGAGGACCAAAAAGGTAATCGAACCACCTCTCATATGATAGAGAGCGACGAAAGGAATCCAAAGGTGGTGACGCCGTTCGACGGTGATGAGTAGGTTGACCGGAATAGTTTTTTTAATTGGTGAATATGTATTAGAAAAAACGGTTAGAAATAGGAGTAGTTCTGTACTTTGACTTTTTTCCTTTTATAAAGGACAACTAGACATCCAATAGAAATTTGACACCTCATGGGGCCTATGAGTGGGGCTTATATAATGGAGCCTATGAGTGGGGCTTATATAATAGGGCCTATGTAACAGAGTTCTAAAGAGAAATGTAACAACTTGACTGCTCCGACAAAATGATATTTTTTTATTCCAATTAGTAAGAGGGATCTTGAACTAAGCTAAAAGAGGGTATCATGAGCAATTGCAAGAATGGGGTTAATTGATATTCCTGTTATAATAGATGCTATCACACATACAATCGTACTCAATTTAATGGAATTGTTTGATCTCAAAGGAGATCTTTTATAATTTTGCACGTGGGGGATTATTTCTTAGTTTCGTCCAATATCATTATTCTTTTAAAAATGAATTTGTTTGTGAAGGTCTAAAATGCTAAATAAATTATAATGTTTTTGAATAGTTTTCATCACTAATTTATATAGTGATTAACTCATTGAGTGGTGTCTAAATAAAAAGAAAAAAGTGATCCACACAGATCACACAGACATATCATTTTGACAATAATAGGAATTGGATAAGTAGCCAGAATTCCAAATTTTGGATTACGAAGAGAAAGAGGAAAATAAATATTTAATCATTGCATTCAAATGTATTCTTATTAAAAATAAATACATGTTTTTATATAAAAAAAACATGCACTGAAATAAATTATGAAAAAATAAAATTTTTTTAAATAATTTTATACAGTGCGATAGTACAATATGCACTACACTATCACACTATTTACTACAATATCACAGTGTAGATGACTGGTTGATCATTTTTGGGTTGCAGAAGGGACTGCAAACAGACTAAGTGTATTAACATTTAATGACAATTACTCTTGATGTAGGAAAATACAAGTAGGACCCTAACCCTAAATAATTAAAAAAATACAAGGATCAATTTGATAATTCTAGTTCTGATGCGGATTATTCATTCCTCATTCCACAAGAATCCAGTCCAACAGATTCCATGAGAAGGGTTTGTTTGAAATGTCTAGAAATGATGCTTCAATAATCTATACGTGGAAGCTTCAATAAAAAGAAAAATGAGAATGAACACGAAATTGGCTCCAAATGTTCCCCCTAAGAAGTTGACATCTTTAGAAATACCCCCAATTAGCTGGGACTGTTACACTCAATTGTAACCCTTTCCAAGTTCATCTCCATCAATAAAAGTAGTCATCCAAATCAATAATATTGTAATCACCAAAAAATTTGTCTAGTTTTCCATGTTCCCAACGTAAAGCCAGCCATTGCTAAATCTCTCTCTCTCACACATCCCCCCCCCCCCCCCCTCAATAAACTATACTTCAGCATGAAGGCCAAATATTAATGGACAGATTACATTGCTAGCCTATAGTGTTATTTCCAATGTAGTCTCTCCCTCCCTATAGACCTATAAAGAGAGCTCCAAAGTAAACCCTCTGATTCCCAAACTCAATATAATCCCCTCTAAAGATCTCCATCACCACAAGCATTTCATAAAAATGACACGGCCACAAGGAGACTCACAAACACCACCACCACCACCCACTCACCACCGATCACCACCGCAGCCACCAGAAGAAAATTACACCACCACCCACCACTACAATTCTGCCCACGAATCCTATGAAACACCGCATCCACCATCGCCGCCACCGGCACAATTCCCACCCCAGACTGTCCATCAACAACAGCAGCATTATCATCAGAACAATGTGGCACCCTCCACTCACCATGCCCCGAACTACTCTACACAGATTTACACTCACGCAATCCCGTCACCATACACAACCTACGTGGTCCAGACACCGCCCGTGCCCCAGCTCCATGTTGGGAACTCAGGCACAACGGCCTGGACAACAGGGCTATTCGACTGCAGGGACGATCCAAACAATGGTGAGATATCACATTAATAGTCTTACTTGCAACCTTTTCCATACCTGATGCTTGAACTGTCTCTTCTGTTGTAGCATTGGTGACACTCTGCTTCCCCTGTGTAACGTTTGGACAGATTGCTGAGATCATTGACAGCGGGCACTCGAGTAAGTGAACCTGATCAACTGAGTCTCCATGTTGCGGTCATGACTTTGAGATTTGTTGGGTGCTGAGCAGGTTGTGGGACGAGCGGATTCATGTATGGCATGGTGTCTTTCTGCATAGCACTTCCCTGCCTTCTGTCATACAGTTATCGCACGAAACTGAGGGCTCGTTATAACCTGGTGGAGACGCCCGCTCCTGACTGCCTGACTCACTTCTTCTGTGAGTGTTGTGCACTCTCTCAGGAGTACAGAGAGCTGCGAAACAGAGGCCTTGATCCTGATATAGGTGATTCTCTGACCTCCTATGTGTCAGTTTCATCTGTATCAAATAATAGCACAAATACATTAGATAAGATTCGTTTTGATAATTTTGACTACAAAAAGATTTGAATGAATCAAACTTACTTGCAGGGTGGCATGCCAATATGGAGAGGAACCAACCACAGATAGTCATGTTGCCCCCTTCAAACCAAACCATGATGGGATGAGGGTTTTTTCTTTTATTTCTTACCAGAATGATCTGACAATCCTGCTTGAAGAACTGGACAAATTGTCATGGTGCGACCGATTATCGCAGGTAATAAGTGTGTTTCAATCAATGTGTGGACCACAAATGAAAATCTTATTCTTTCAAAACTTGATTATTCTATTTGTGTGTGCTTCATTGTGTGACTTCTTGTACCAAATTAGTGATAAAGTGTGGTTCATGATCCACGGTCTTTCTATTGTGGTAAATCAAGCATCATCCAGTTTTCACATATACACAAGCTTCCACAGGGAAACTCAGGGAAAACAAGGTAAATGTTTATCAGTGGTCTTGCATCCACCAAAGACAAATGTTTCAAAGTACATTTTTCTCCAAAAAAACATAAGAAGAGCTTGAAGGCTCAGTTCTAATTCCAAAACAAGAAGGATAATAATATAACAAACATTTACCAGTAGCAATCAAAGTGAGAGAGAACAAAAAGAAGATTGCATTGTTGGACAATTCATCCTCATCATGGAACAAATGAACTCTTAATCTACCTCCCTTGAGAAGTTTGCTGCAAGGGATGAGCATCACTCTTCCATGTGACTCTCCTCTGCCTGAGGCTGTGAGACCTTGACTTTGATCTTTGGGAGTGTGAGTGATGGCTCTTGTTGGAAGGCAGCGGGAGCCTTGACCAAGTGAATGCTCTGCTCCAATTCCTTCATTGCCTCCTTCTGCTCCTTGGATTTGTTCTTCTTCATCCTGCAAAAGTTTCAAATGCATTTATGTTACTCAGAAAGGAAATTTAGCGAAAAAAAAGTTGCTCCGATAATAATTCACATGCTAAAAAAATTAACTATGCTCATCGTGAAGACATCCATTTAAGTTACAATGACACGACTCATATGAATCCATGGCCGAAAGGTGAAATCACACAGATTTGGATTTTATTGTATTTTCATGTTTTAAGAACCCAAAAGTTTCATTATTTGCATAAAACATAAAGATAAGCTTAGGTGATGGAATTCAATACTTAATATCTCAACTAGCTCACAAGGCTCCATGTAGCTTGTGAGTTGTGACTAATGAAAACTAACACAACATTTAATTTTTCACATAGAAAGCATGTAAAGAAATACCTCATTGCATGGTATTGAGCCTCCCTTGCTACTCTGACTTTATCAATCGTCTTTATAGCCTTCAGAGTGTTCTCTGCAACATTCCTATCATACCTTTCGGGTCTGTTTCGCTTCCTTTCAAACTCGAATGTCTTATCCTTCACAAAATAACAGAACTTTTATCTCAGTACTGACACGGAAAAAAAAACAGCCAGCAAAAAATAGCAGTGTTCTTCTTACCTGTGTCATATCCTTTTTGGCTAAACGTCTGTACGCCTTCGTCCATTTTACTTTACGAGGATTCCTCTTCATTTTAAAGTTCTTGTGGCATTTAGACCTACAAAATCGGAAAATCTGCACAAAGAGAATTATTATCAAACAGCGAATGACCACAAAACGAGATTTCTGAAGTATAATATACAAAATCCTTAAATGGGTGTGGGGGCAATTAAACACGCTCCTCCATTGGGGCATCAAGGCTAAAACCCATGACCTCTAGAAAGAAGAATATATCCTCTTCCAAGTGAGCACGACAGCCTTGGTAGGCTTCTTAAAACATGTGAAACCATACAGTCTCACGGAAAATACTTAAAGCTTTGGCCCCATTTGCTTGAACTTTTTGCTGGTATGGGCCAGTTTCAGGTAGGCTTCTCTCCTTTTTTTTTTTTTTTTTTTGAGAGACAAACGAGGGATGAACACCACATTTATTAAAAATTAGTAAGGGTGTCTCCTAACAAAGAAAGAATAGAAGACTTATCCTAATCCTCAATGGTTCCAGGTAGGTTTCTTAACAATGCTTTCAAAAAAATGAATCAGGAACTCAAATTTCAAGAAATAAGTGATAAATGAGTCAATGAAATCCAGCTTAGGCGCCGTTTGGAACCATTGTCAACGAATTTTGCTTTTGCAAACATCAATTTTTAGATAATCAGTTCCCAGAGGGATTCTTAAGCTTCAGCTTTTGGTTTTAGATTTTAGTGTTTATGTTTTAAAAGTCAACAAAACAACTTTAATGAAAAACCTGGTTGAGAGTATCTTTTCAGAATCAATTATTTTAATCAATTTCCAGAAAAGTTATTTTTTAAACAGTTCCAACAGGGCATTAGCCAAAAAACATAGAAGTGGCTTACTAGGGAAAATTGTTGCAAGAATTTTATGAGTTTTAAGATAGATCAGTTTTTTTAAGGAAAAGAGAACTATAACAAAGAAAAGCAATATAAGAGAAATTCTACGTACGAGCAAACCCATTTCATATAAAAACTCATAAAATTTCCCAGGAACAGCATTCAGTCCAATGCAAAAAAAACAATTGATTAATTATAGTATTGATTTTGGAGTCTATATTTTGTGGCAACTGTGTCGAGTATTGTCCAACAAACTATTTATCCATGACTGAAGAATATGAACTTTCTACTTATGATTGTCACGAATTGAATTATAATCAAAATACTTTGGGGCGGTTACCGATGTCAGTAATCGAGGATTACACTATTCAAACAACTACAAATTTGACTCCAATTAAAATAGTTAAAAATAAACCCCTGGGTTCACGAACAACACTTCACAACAAGATCCACGACAAGTACCAGTCATCTCTAATCAACAGAAAAACTGTGGTTCTAATGGACTGCATTACTTCATCAGATGCTTTAACGATAAATTCCATTCGATTCGGGGGAAAAAAAACTATAATAGGTACTGTTGGAGGGGAAAAGAAAAGAAAAAAAACGAAACCTTTGCGTCGTTTCGCACGAACTGGATGCCATGACCCGGATAGATTGTCGAAGAACAAAACCAGCACTTCTCCAACCTCATCGCGTATCCTTTTCAGATTGAATCCCTAGAAAAAGAAACCGAATCCCTGCAAAATTTTCAGTTCATCAAACCATGAAAAGATAAACGAAGAACAACTCCGTCTCAAATTGGGGTTTCACTTTGATGTTGCTAACAAATTTGATGAAAAGAATAATATAAACGTACCTCTAGAAAGAGAGAGAGGGTTTTACAGACGATCGTCCGCCGAAACCCTAATTTATGAGAAGGAAGAGTTTGGATTTCCGGGCACCACCTTTAATCGGATCCGGATCTGGTCATACGGTAATCCAACCCGATTAAAGCGCAAACCAGGGGTCTTAGGGTGAGGCTATTTGCACCCCTTTGTTTGCTGAGCACACCCCACCCAAATAACTTGAGTTTTGTACACACCTCACATTTTACTTTTCACTGCACACCCCACTACAAATCCTAAAAACTTATGCAAGAGGAGGAGGAGGAGGAGGGTGGGGCTGGGTCGATAGGGAAGAGCGCATCCGAGAAGATACGTTGGCAGTCCTTAATATCCACGGAGAGGCGGTGAGGAGGGTCGTCCGGTCAAAATCGACGCCGGAAATGTGCGCTTTTTTCACGGCGAATGCGTGGAAGCAGTGTTCGTGGAGGGAGTGATGGGCATAGGTGGAGACGAGGTAGACCAGGAGATGAGGTTGGGGGGGATGGAATCGAAGATGTGAACAAGTTGTCATTCTTCTGCACACATAGACACTACCAGTGTCGACGGTTTACATTTCATAGACACTCCACGTGTCAATCCTTTTAGAAAATTTTAACATTTCATTTGTCCCTTCAAATCTCCACAAAAAAAAACAAATTGATTGTCTCTCTCACCTCCTTTTATAGTAATAGCTCATGTCCCCTCCAAAAATTACTTAGCTTTGTTTCTAAGGCCTCATCGACTGATCCAGTGTCTACAAAAACTAACTTTATCGACAGTGACAAGTATATTGTTGTTTTTGTTGAAAAACTTGTTACCGATTAACAATGTTTATATGATTATGTATGAATGAGTTGATCAATTTTTATGTGGCTTTGAATGAATGAGCTTTGAATGAAAGAAATGAGTTTTGAATGTTTTTCAACAAGCATGTGTTTATGAATGTTGTTAAACCACTCTATGGCTTTTACTTTTGTTCCCATAGACTGTCTCATTAGTAAAAACTTACAGATTTCACTTTTGTTTCCATATACTACAACAGTGTTTAGAGATCACATATACTCAAACACCTCAAGTGTCTACCTCATTAGTCAAAACCTGCTTGTTTTACTTCTGTTCTGATAGACTGCAGAAGTGTCTAGAGATCACATATACTTAGACACATTAGGTGTTTACCTAATTAGTTAAAACATACGGGTTTCACCTCTGTTTTGATAGACTTTAGTAGTGTCTACGGATTACCAATACCTAGACATCTCGCGTGTCTAACCCATTCTAACACCTACGGGTCTCACTTATGTTCCGATAGATTGTTGCAATGTCTAAGGATTACAAATACCTAGACATCTTATGTGTCTAATCTATTCCAAAACATACGGGTTTCACTTCTATTCCCATAGACTTCAGAGATGGCTATAGATTACATATACTTAGACACTTCAGGTGGCTAATCCTTTCCAGAATGGATGTCTTTAGTATCCATTTATAAATGAATCTTCAAATGCTAACCCATTTAAAAGGAGTGTGCTCAGCACAGAGGGGTGCAAATAGCCCCACCCGGGGTCTTGTTATGGAAGGACAACGTCTATTTCCACCGACCAATTAACTAATATCACCAACCAAAATAACAAAAAAATCATAATTTAAACAACACTAATCCCACCAACCATTCGACAATCCCTTGTCAACCAATGTTTGAGCCATTTGACAGTATTTCTGTCAACCATTATTTAAACTATTCGACAAATTCTCTGTCAACCTTCTTTTAAAACCTTCGACAGTTGGTCTGTCAACCTGAGAAAACCATTTAAATTTGTTCAGCTTTGTTGTTATTTGCATTTGATGTTAGTTAATTGGTTGGACTTTGTATAGATAATTTTTGTGTTGAACAAATTACATGTGAATTGTTTGGATTTGGAGTTGTGATGGATTTTGGATGCGATTCTGTGTATGGTATGAGGAATGGATTATTGCATTGAATATTTCAATTTCCTTTGTTGTTTGCATAATGTGTGTAGTTGGATTTAAGGTTATTACTTATTAGTGTTTAAGAATGGCAAATTTGGATAGATTCATTGATTATCAATTGAATATGATTTTATTAGATTTTTTAAGGTGCATAACTAACCTCTTGGTCTTGAATCGAATATGATTTTGTTAGATTTTTTAGGTGCATAACTAACTTCATTATTTTTTTTCTTTAGTAATGGTAGTTTTGATTTGTCTAATATTTAATTTAACTGAAATGTCTGGTTGTGATACATTGAGAGTTCACCTTGTTGCAGTTATTGATAATGTCACTTTACCTAAAATTTAGTTACACTAATTTCGGGGGTTGGAGATTATTGATAACATGGAGATCATATTGCTAATTATAGGCTCTTCCATGTAGCAGTGAATGAGAACGCGCCACCTAAGTCGAATGCACTGTAAACAAATATATTTTAATACACTTACTGGTAAGAAACTTTTGGTTAGAGGGTTAACTTTTTTTCCCCTTATACGTAACGCATTTTCATTGGTTCACTACAAGGAACTCCGCAGATGATCCGATCCCGACAATACGGGCATGCATTGTGTTCAAGCTATTGGACCAGGTGAACGGCTCGGGGCATACAGCCCGATGTGTCGAGGAGGTTGGGGTACCGGTTCGGTGCCGTGTGGGTCCCACATGGAGGAAGGATGGGTGGTTGGAGGTGGAGATGGGGGTTGTTTTATGTGGAAGAGGGGGCTCAAAGGGAGGTGGAGAGATGAGACTGATGGGGGTGGTGGGCACTGGAAGAGGGGGCTCAAAAGGAGGAGTGAGCGTGCTGTGCTTTGAATTAGTTGGTTTTTCGTTACTGTGTGTTCTTTTCTGTTATTATGTTGGATGCGCTTTATGGTGCTGAACGTATGATTCTTAGATACGAACTGCTGTGCCGGATTGAAATGTAAAGGATAAGTGTTTGTGGTTTTAATGAGTATGTAATTGTATAAACCTTTACAAATAAATACAAAAATAAAATAATATACACTTAAATTGAATGCACTCTTTTTGTATACATAAATGTGTATCCCTAGTAAATATAGAATCATTTACAGATAAAGTTGTCAACCCCTTCCACAGAGATACAACCTCCAGAGTACCTGTTTTCTTGAAATGTAGTTACTATATATGGTGGAAACTGCAGAGGTCGCAGTTTCTTCACAGGTAGAAATAAAAATAAAATGGAAAAATCCAAATAACCCCCTGTAAACTGTCTAAAATCCATAAAACTCCGTTACTTTTCTTAAAGCCCATATAATCTCTTGAAAAAACCTATGTAAATCTAAATGACCCCTGAATTAAATTTTCATTGACAGATTATGATTATTTTATAAATATTATGTCTAGTTGACCTGGTTGGAAAACATAGTATATCAAAAACCTCATACAATGTGTTAAAATGCGAAAATCCTCTTTAAATGACGATTTTACCCTCCGTATAAGGTTTTATAATCTATTCGGAGAGGTAAAATTGTCATGTATAAAACATTTTTTACATTTTTTAAAAATTGTAAGGGATTTTTAATATACTGTGTTTTCAATCAGGATCAACAAAACAGAATATTCACATAATATTCCTCATTTGTTAACTAAAGTTTAACCCATGGGGTTATTTGAATTTACATAGGTGTTACTTATTAACGAAAATTTTACTCATGAGGTTATATAGATTTTAGGAAAAACCAGTATTTTGAGTTATGACAGGTTTCCCATGATAATAGGACTTAGAAGGGTCCTATGTACTGTTCTACAATTGACTGAAATGCAGAATAGTGAGTTGAAATTCATGTGAAGAAGAACAACAATTATAATCAATTATGGGTGCGATTTGTAGCTTAAGTCACCTATGTACTGTTCTACAATTGACTGAAATGCAGAATAGTGAGTTGAAATTCATGTGAAGAAGAACAACAATTATAATCAATTATGGGTGCGATTTGTAGCTTAAGTCACCTACCGAAGTGCCCACTCCATGCTCACCAACACTAAATTCAATGTACACCATATTATTGATATGAAACTCAGAATTTTCAAACAAGACTGGGTGGAGAACCATTAGCATAACATGGACAATAAATACAAATTAAAATAAAAATAACCGCCTCACTCGATATTTAGTTAAACATGCCAAACTCAGAAGCAACTCAAAAGTCCTCAATTTTTTTAGAAAATAAATTGACCAGGACCAAACCAAGAAGTTCGAATAGATGGCTAGGAAGATTTGGGTGCCCTAGGAGGATCTTGCTTGCCCGATGTGCAGCGGAGAGAAGAAATCATGGTGACTTGTCCGATGGCTAGGAAGATTAGGGGCGGGCTAAAGGAGGTGAATGAATTGGATAATAGTTTCACATATTTGGAGAATATGATGGGGAGGAAAACGAGGAAAGGAGATAAGAGCGTGAAGGCCAAGATCTTGCAAACTTTGATCCCGGTGGTTGTTTGGGTCATATGGTTGTTGCAGAATCATCTTATTTTAGGGGGGACACCCCCCTATGAGGAAAATGTGTGCAAGATGGTGATGGTGCCTTTTTTGTTCGGGCGCTAGTAGAGTTTGTTTATCATGGAAAAACTTCCCATCAAGTGGTAGTTTTTTTGTTTTGAGGCCTTTGGGAGATCGCATGGTAGACACCTCTTCTACAATCGATCTTCAAAGGTCTTGGCTGACAAGGTCATGATGTAATTATCTACTTTCTTTTGCATGCTTTGGGCATTCTCTTTGAGATGAATGAATCAGGCAGGATGCCTACTGTTTCGTCAAAAAAAAAAGTTCAAATTGATGCAACACTTACTCAAAGAGAGAATATAAAGCAGTCAATATAGAAGCACACAAAGTAGATGCAATTTGACACTAAATGACCTACATAAAATCTCGGTAATGAACTACTATTTTCCAAAGCATATCTTATACGCCCAAACACAGTGTGTCACTACCAATGACTCAGGCAAGTAGAGATGTTACTCACCTTGGTCCCTGTTGACCAAGCATCCAATCTAACATCTTCACAACCAAGAGGAATGCATGCCAATCAGGTTATCCACCAACTGTCAAGGGCTGACTCGAAATTTTCTAAAGAAATAGATACCAAAACAATAAAGGTATAATCAAGAAACTGAGCCCTCTCCATGAAATTAAGTGACCAAGGAACCAGCACATGCTTACAGACAACCGATGCTTTACAAATGGACAAAACCGTTCAATTTCAATGAAGAACCTTCAAGTGGCGGAATAAAAAACTGCCCTTTCTTTTTTCTCTGCACATGCATTAAAAGGACGGTCACAGATTCTTCCACTGGACATAAGATCATGGAATTCAGTGTCAAACTTGCATTGGGCATTTCTTTTGGGAATGTCCTAGTAGATGGCAACGGCCACACTGTACTACCCGCTTTGGGCGTTTGAAGCTCTCCATCCGAAGAACCTTCTTTTTGGGCCGCCCGGGTGGTCGACGGGTCTTGGGCGGACGCACTATGATATCAGCCTTGGCACCACCCCCTAATGCCTCGTCCTTCCAGAGGATTCTATCTGGGATGGGGTGAATCAACTGGGAATATGTTTCGCAATAGCTTGCAACAGTGAAACAATGCTCTGCAAACATATGGGCATTTTGTCCACAGGAGATAAGAGCAGCAGCAGCATGTGCACATGGTATGCCATAAATCTGCCAACGACGACATGAGCAAGAACGGCTACGAATATCCACAATATTCGTCCGTTCACTTGATACAATCTCAAATTCTACTTCATTTGCACGAAGTACTTGATAACAATGGTAATCTGCCATGGCCTCCAACACAAGTTTCTCAGCGGAAGGCACAAGAATTGATGTCCAGGATATCCCAGTGTTACGGCGACTGTTAAACCAAGCTGTCAATTGGTTGCGCATTGTTCCACCATCTGCACTATAGGAAGCTCATGGCCTTCAAGGGCCCAATTGTATAATAATTCTGTAACACCCAATGTGAAATGGCCATACCGAACACCCTCAAAATATGCAACTGCCCAAAGACGGGGTGGATAGCGGTGGAACCATTGAATGACATCTTGAGATATATCAACCATCTCTGCTACCTTTGCCTCAAATTCTGCAGCAGTAAGGGCATAAACAGCATTCCAGAAGATGTTCACCAGCTTTGCATTCTTGAACTCATCGCGGAAGTTTTCGCTTACATACCGCAGGCAGAACCCGTGAAAAGCAGTGGGAAAATGCGTCTCCACCGCATCTACTATACCTTTTTGCCTGTCTGACAATATCGTAAGCCTGGGCATATTTTCTGTATTCATCAAAAGAAGTTTCCGCAACTCTGACAAAAACCACATCCAGTTCTCATCAGTTTCGGCATCAACGACGGCAATTGCCAATGGGAACAAAGCATCATCGGCATCAACAGCTGAAGCGCATAACAATGTTCCAAGATACTTCCCTTTCAAATGTGCTCTGTCAACCTCCAGAAGCGGGCGGCAAGCATTTATAAAGCCATGAATTAAAGCATGAAAGGAAACAAAAAGCCGCTGGAAGCAGTTCTCCTGCCCAGTTGTGAACACAGAAGCAATGCTTCCAGGATTTGTTTTCTTGATCTGATCACAGTAAGCAGGAAGGAGGCGATAACCATCTTCAAACGTCCCATGAACAGCGGCCATGCTTCGTTCTTTACCTCTCCAAGCTTGCATGTAAGACACAGCGACCCCATGTTGTTCCTGTATGTCTTGCAAAATCTCTTTAGGCTTGTATTGTGGGTTGTCTCGGAGACGAGCTTCAACAGATCTCGCCACCCATCCCACAGATGCCTGCTGGTGGTGAAGGTTACGAACTCCCTCACAGGTGTGCTCCCCATGAAGAGTCCGAATTGAGAAAGTCGGGACGCCTGGACACTTAGCTACATGGACCCTCCACGGACACCCTTCTTTTGAGCACTTGGCAATAAAACGGCTGCGGTCAGACTTCACTATCCGGAGGTCAAAGTGTAATGCGATGGCGATCTCTTTGAGCACCCTCCTGCATGTCTCAACATCTGCGAATTCTTGCCCGACAATTAAAGAATAGTCCCGAACAACTAAGTTTTGGTCCTGAACAGCTATGTTCTGGTTCGGGATCCCTAGCACATTATCTGTCAAAGGTTTGGAGTCGACCATCTTTTAAGAAAAATGTGTTCCACTGAACATCAGCCAGGACAAATTTGGTGTTTTCCCTTACTGAATTTCAGAATTAAAACACTATCATCCCGTCTTCTTTGCACTCTGCAGCCTTAGAGGTATGGAACCTGCCAAGAGAATCGGTGTGTAAACGTCAGGGAATGAGGATACCTAAAAATCATATGCTCCTAAAATACTTCTGAGATACAGGGTATATTCTTTTCACAATTCTCAAATAACAAGAACCAAAAAAGAAAAAGAAAAAAAAAACCTTCACTTTCTCTCTATCTATCTCACACACACACTTCACTTTCTTTTGCTACCTCCCTTAACAAAAATTCCACTTTGTGCACACTTTTAGTGAGTTTTTAAATTCTGCATCTAACTATAATTTCATCCAAATATGAATACCTAATTGATTGATTGATCAACAAACTCTGATTCTAACTTTGAAATCTCAAGAAAGTACCAAAGTCATGATTTATAATAAATAAATTAAAAGATTCACAAATAATTCCACTCCAATTAAGTCATGGTCGGGTTACCTTTAAATCAAACTCTCATCAAAACCCAATGTTCTTAAAACAAAGACAAACCCAAATTCAGAGCATCAGAGGCTCACAAAACCCCTAACCTGACCACAATTTCACATTCGCAATAAAAAAAAGATATCTTGAATCAGAAAACGAAATAAAAACCCCTAAAAAAACACGTATAAAAGCACTTACAAGAACAGATCAGATGCCGGTCCGTAGTCGATCCAGTCACATGGTTTCACCCCTTCGAGAAGCAGACGATCCGTACCCGAAACCCTAAAAATGGCGGATTTTCCCGATCGCATCCAACAATGGGTTTCGATCGATCAGAAACTCTTCCTTGTTTTTTTGCCCCAAAAAAATAAATTAGAAATCCCAGACGCGTTAGAGACGGCGAGGCGAGTTCTCTCTATCTATGTTGTGAAACTACTACTATACCCCCAAATCCAACCTTTATTTACATTTTACCTCAGGTGCACGTGCAAGGAAGGGTTGACGTCATTCGGTAACATATAAGCAGCCAATCGGAGGGTCAGCAGTGGATGATGGCCTAATAATTTCTTTCATTAACGTATCCCGGCATAACATCATATCACAAAATGGATTTCATATGCGTCCCTGTTGGGATCTAATTTTATTGAACTACTTACTAATGTTACTGCTTTCTTTGCATAAAGTATATATTTTATAGGATAATTAAGCATGTATCTTAGTAATTATTCTATGAAATTGCTTATCATGGATTCTTGTATCCCAACGGATAAAATTATCATATTTTTTGTTTATCTAACACAATTTTGGGATGCATACCAAATATATGTCACATCTACTCTCTCTCACACACATTGACCAACAATCTATACATGAATAAAATTGTTATTTTTTACCTTTTATCCATCACTTGTTATAAATTCATTCAATGTGAATCAAACAATAAAATGATCATTCGTAGTGAAATAATAAATAATGACATCTAAAAGTTTAAATAAAAAATTTTAAAGGATATTTTTTGTTTAACAAGAGAATTTTTTTAGTAGATTGATTATCACAAATGGATACTATTATCCCACACATCCTATTGGTTAAAGAACGAGCTCTATTATACTGAATCATTTTTACAATATCAAATTCAATCACTCATATATATCTCATTAGATCTATCCATACACTACATTGAGATATAACTTGTTGAAAATTTATTATAGTTTCTATAATTGATATAATTCAATTAATTGAAACATATAAAAATACATGTCTCATTAGATGATATATATAATTTTTTTTAAACACAAGCTCAGGAATACAGATGTATAGAAAATTGGGGATGTATACATAAAAATCCTTCTATAAAAACATGAACATAGGGATTTGGGTTTGGGCACCGATATTCTCACCCACGTTGCTATTCACCTCACCTCTTTCAAAAATTCAGAATGTAGTTTTTTTAAGGAGTGAACCCACCCCGATCCAATTGACTTTATGAAGTCATCACTTATGTTACAGGTCGACATCACAGCGTTGAACTGGTCACAAAGACCTAATCCCATCTATGTGGTCCATTTAATTTTGTGTAGTCATCAGTTATATACTCTGTTTGATGTCAAAGAGTCGAACATGTCACAAAAACCTATGACCCATTCGACTTTGTGAAGTCGTTCATTATGTCACAGATCAACATCATAGAGTCGAACTAATCACAGATTAACCTAAAGTCTTCTCTACGGCCCATTCGAATTTGTCTTTTGAACAATGTGTCCACGTGTTATGATGTTCTCAGTGAAATGATATCTTCAAACAATAGTGCGTTGTTTAGTATCATGAAGGACTGATCAAATGATGTAGTGTTTGGATATCTCTTTGTGAAGTTGTCCATTATGTCACAAGTTGAATGTGCCATAGAAAATGCATTAGGTTTGTGTGACTAGTTCGACTATGTGATGTCGACTTGTGACATAATGGCAATATATTAAAAACTGAACCGTTCAATAAATCAGAAAAATATACGAGTCAAGGGTCACTGGTTTAATTGTTGGACACGTGACATACTTATAATATAATAATTTTTTTAATTATCATTACTAAATAAAAATATAAAATATTTTAGAAAATCTTTGCATAAAGGTTTTATTAAACATCATAGCATGATTTTTGTATATATAATCTAAACTTTTTAATAGATTTCATATTTTAACAAATGATTAATCACAATTTATATGAATAAAGAATCATTCGATATAACCAACCCGTAACCGGTTCACAAAAATCGTTGGTTCAATCGGTAGATTGATTAAATTTTATCGATTTTTTATATCATCATATTATATGGGTAAATCGAACTAGAATTTAAAGCTGGTGAATGTTTAACTGGTTCAACCAGGCAGATCAAGTTGGGTTTTAAAACACTGTATAATTGATGATTTTACAAAATTGAATGGGTCACAGAGAAATCTTTAGGTTTCTGTGACTTGTTCACTAGTTCAAACGGGTTTAACTATGACTAACAAAACGAATGTCGCAGAAATGACCTTATGTCTCTGTGACCAGTTCGACTCCGATTTTACAAAATTGAATGGGTCACAGAGAAATCTTTAGGTTTCTGTGACCTGTTCAACTATGTGATGTCAAACGAAGTATATAACTGATGACTATACAAAATCGAATAGGTCGCAGAGATGACCTTATGTCTCTGTGACTAGTTCGACTCTGTGATGTTGACCTGTGAGACATAATGAATGACTTTACAAAGTCGAATGGGTCGGGGTGGGTTCACCTTTTAAAAAAATCACATTCTTATTTTTTTTTGAGGAGTGGGTTGGAAAACTGTGGGTGGAAATATCGGCGCCCTTGGTTTCCACTCATCAATTCCTTCAAACGGACTGAATAGCAGCCGTTGCAGATATTCTGGTCATCTCCCCTCTCCGCAGGCACTCTAGTCCAGAGGGCCAAGAGGGACTAAAGGTGAACTGCGGAAGCATCAGACCAGGTTCTGGTCCTCTTTAATCTCTCCTCATTTGATTCATTTGATTTGATTTTTCTTTTCAAATGGGTACTTGTTTTTTTTTTCTTCCTAATCTGGTTGGGTTCGGTGAACTTTATTTATATATTTTGTTATTAGCTTTTAAGTGCGCGATGGGTGTCCGTTTTTTCACTGAATTGAATTTTTTTTGCATGTTTTGTATCAGTTATGGAACTTTTATTGACAAATGACATGTATTTCAGGAAAATCAGTGTATTGGGATTGAATGAGTTGATAGTAATGGTTGCTGATGTATGAGAGTTTTGTGTAGCAAAGTCGAGATTTTGGGCATTTTGTATACTGTTGGTGCAGACCTACTACAGGTCAGTATAATATGCTACTGATATTTTGTATTTGTTGGATTTATGAATCAGTTTCTGTTAGAAATTTCACCTTCAATTCTCCCATTTTGTTGTGCTTTGGACAAATATTGGGGTTCTAGTATTTGGGTTATCTGGAATAAGTGATTGAAGACATTACTGAGGCGTTGGGATTGTTTATGTTATATACTTATTTGTGTTAGTTGTAGTAAGTGATGAGGAACCGTGTTTCGTTCATTGGATGCCAATGGTTGAACCACAGTTGATCTTGTTTAATATAGATTCTAATTCGGGCAGAATCTTTGACAATCCTTCTATCACTTGTTGGTCATGATCAGTATCTGTCGGCACATATTGTTGTGAACTTCAAGAGGTGACAAAAAAAAAGTATTCTCTTGGTATGTGTTGATCAATTGAAATAATACTAGAAAAAGAAGTTATCTTATGCTATTGGGAATAACTGGGGAAACATTTTTAAAAACTAGGAACCATGTTGGATAAATGGCTTATTCAACCTTTAATAACAAGTCATATTTAGAAGCATTATGAAAATCGTTGTTTATGCACATCTCATACCACATGTATATGTAACTTGCTTTTTTTATTACCATCAATGGCATACCATCTGAATTATGCCTTAAGTCCTTAACCCATGAATATGCAAGAATTCTGTAATAATTCCTAGCAACCATGGAAAACTCTTTTTTTTTAAAATTTATTTTTGTCATTTTGAGTTGGGATAGTTTATATAGGGTTGCAACTCGTGTTGCAACTCGTGCGGGTTGAAACTATCTAACCCTAAACCGACCCAACCCGATTTTCAACCCGGTTACTCTACCCGAACCCAACCCGTAGTAAAAGAAACCAACCCGTATCAACCCGAAGAACCCGATTTCTTGTAGACAATGAACCACTTGAAAAAGTAAAATCACATCAAGCACGAATGAGACTCATAAATCTGATTTCATGTGAAAAAAAATCAAAACAAAACAAATTAAAGAAACTGATGAATAAAAAAAAAACTTTCAATACCACATAATGATCTGGAATCAACTCACAATGAAACTAAAAAACAATTCCATTTTAACTTGAATGATGTTTGATGTCTCAGTGGTTGATGATCTCCCCAACAACCCACACCTTTATGATTTATGTATGTAAAATAAAAAAGGAAGAAGAAGACAAGGACATTCTCCGGTCTTTCTAATCTTGGCAACAGCCTCCTTCAACTTTAATGTCTTCTGATCAAAATAGATTGAAAATTTTAGACAAAGAAGCGAAGAACAGCAGATCACAGAAAAAAGGGAAATGAAAACTTGAAGTGTGCGGCTAGGGTTGGGGAGTGTGAAATGAAAGAAGAGGAAATAAAACACGTGAACGGTCCAGATTAGATATCAAGAATTGAATGGTCATGATTTTTTCTGTTTTATTGTCAGTTACGGATTCCGGGTTGGGTTAGGTTGTAAGTAATGTCAATCTGAACCCAACCCGATTTCTAACCTAACCCGAATTTATCAACCCGAACCCGAACCCGATTTTTACAACCCAACCCATGTAAAAATCAGGTTCAATCCGCCGGGTTCAGATTGGACCCGACCCAAGTTGCAACCCTAGTTTATATTTACAGTGGAGGGGTATTGAATTTTCCTATATTTGTTATGAAATGGGAAGACCACTTATCATTTGTTATGCTTGATGAGTTTTTCTTTACTTTTTTCTTCTTTACTCTGTCATACATTATATTTTTGAGCTGCAATTCTTAGGCCACTGATTTTTTTTTTGTCCATGTGGTTCCACAGTTAGTTGAAACAATATGATTTCTAATTCCTCTGTGTTATACTGCTGCACTTTCTGTCGTCGTGATCTATGTTTTATGTTTGTTTTGTTGTTATTTTTCTCTAATCTACCTCCATTTGGACATTGTCTAATTTTCTTGAGAAATAGAATTGACCACAATTTAGTTTAAAAAAAAATGAAGAATGAAATTCCAACTTAGGTCATAGTTAGTCATCAACTGTGCAAATTAGGAAACATTGAGTCTGTCAATTCAGTAGCAGTTCCACGTTCTGCCTAGAATATAAATGCAATAAACTTTGTATAGACACCATGGATAAACTTCAATAATTAAGATGACTAGTGATTGTTCTGAAGAAAAGATACAAGTAATGGTTTCCATTGTTACGGCTTCATGATGAATTATTGAGTTATGGAAGCCGCGGATGGAGTGAGCCATTGATTTTAATATCTTAAGTTGATGTTGGATTGTGAAATACTGCCACGCCATTCCAAATAGAAACTTATTTCCTTCCTACATTTATCATGTCAAACACTGGACTCCTCAATCATTACATTTAATATCAGTTCTTCTCATCATTTATTAAAAAAAAAAAAACTACTTAGCCTCATATTAGCAACATAATTGTGTTATCTGGGGGCCATTATTCTGACAGTGAAGATGCTTGAATCTCCATTCAATTCTCCTTCCAACTCATTCAACCACATTTAATTCTGTCACCAGCATGCATATTTCCATCAGCTGCAAAATTGTGTTCACATAATCTGGCAAATATTGAACAGGTGATAATGATAGTACTAGTCATACAAGAGACCTTCTTCTTGGGAAAGGTCTTTGCAGAAGCGCTGACTGAAAGGATAGGATCATCTGCCAGAGAGGTCCAAAGGCAAGTGCAGGACTTTCAGGTATTCCGAAACCCCATTGTTCAACAATCTCTGTTACTTGCAATTCATAAAAACATAGCAAGTTTCGCAAATTTTGTCATCTAGAATTGTAGCAAATAACAATATATGACATCTGTTTCTTGCAATGTGTAAAACATCACAACCATTACAAATATACAAAATTCTGTTTGCCTAGGATCTCAAGCTTCTGTACAAAAGTAGAATATAAAATCCATCAAGTGTGTTTCTATAGTAGTACAACAATGATCTTCATTATTTGGGCTTCAATTCAATGCCTTGGATAATGAGTCCTCCCTTCAAATGCCCACCTTTCAGCTCCATCAAACACATATCCACCTCACCATCATCGCCGTCCTTGTTGTAGAACTCCCCCAACTTCGCTTCCATCCACCCATCGTCCCTCTCTCGCCCAGCCGGCCAGAGTTCCTTCAAGTCTGGCAACTTATGACCCTGTCTTGTAAGAGACTCCCACAGCCTCTTCATGACTTCTTGGTTCCTCGGGTCTTCTCGTCTCTGCTTCGATTCATTGAATGGCTGCAGGCGAACGAATCGCCTGGAAACATGCATTCCGACCTTGACCATCGTCTCCTGTGGAGGCGAATCGAGCCCGTGCGTGTGGTGTGCCAGTTTGTAGACGAGGTAGGCCACGTAATTCGTCCTCGGTGAGAGGTTTCGGGTGTTTAACTTGCCATGGATTTCCAGCCAATACACGTTCAGAAGCTCCGCCACTTCTCGGAACCTGAACATGGAAAGAACATAAGCTTGATTGAATACTGGAGGAAAAACCAGAAGTGATTGCATAAGTAGGGAAAGATGAAGGGGTAGTGAGTGACCTGGAACCGGGCATGGAGAACCACCTCCAGGAGTTGGGATTGTCTCCCCATATGATCAGGAGCTCGCGAGCAGCAATCATGTAGCATTTCTTGCCGCTCGATCTCTCCAATGCAAAGCTCTGCTCTCAAATTGATAAACAAATTTTAGGGGAGTGATATTTGACTAAATATTCAAAAAAAAAAAGAGGGAATTTAGAAAGACTTATGGGAGGGTAGTCGATAATGGATTTCTGTGGACATTGTTTAAGTGATGGACTTTTGTAGACTTTACAGACTTTCACAGACTTTCACAGACTTTCGTAGACTTTTACAGACTTTCATAGATTGACTCTCGTGGACTTTCACAGATTTTTACAGACTTTCACAAACTACCCCCCTATAACCATTCATTTTAGGCTTTGGCATGAAAATATACTTGATCCAAATTTATTTTCAAATGTAAAGGAATTCCAGCATTCTATAAAAATGTATTTTTTTAATTAAACAAATAGTTTTCCAGTTACATATGAAGAGCTAATTTCAAAGTTCTCAATTCTTTTTCAAACTGCATCCAAGATTCCGTGGGGCATGATTTCTACGAGCTATCAGATTGCACTTTCATGGTATATGAAAATTTAAGAACACCATTTTTTTTAAAAAATACATGAGTGTATCTCGTTATATCAGTGTATATTTCAGTTTATGTACTCCAATAGACATGTATCTATTAAAAAAACACAGGGAGGGTTGCGGAAGGGGCTGCAAACGAACATATCATTTTCCTTTGATGCAATGTCTAACTAAATAATAGAGCATTGTTACACTTAGTCCGTTTTGTAGTCCTATACTCTATGATGGCATAGTTTATATTGGTTAATCATAGCGTATAAGATTATATCATATAGAATAAAAAATTTTTCAAAAAGAAAAAAATACACTATTTTATTTTAGTATATATTTCATTTAATATAATATCAATATGAATTTCAATATGAGAATATATTTTTTTTAAAAAGTGTAGATTGCAAATGTGGCTGCACAAAGGGCGGACATATCATTTTCCCACATTTTAATAAGATGTCAAAAAGGCCCATTGTACTAATTTAGTGGGCCTATGTTCCCACATTTTGTTAGCCACTCGCAATGATCCAAGCTTTGTTAGTGGACTGATCATTGTATTCGATCTACTAGACCCTTACTACAAAAAATAAAAATCTAGATAAAAAAGGCGATGATACACTCGATGCATTTTGTTCTGTTACAAGATAAACATAAAATATATAAACATTCAATTCATGCACATATATAATAATATTTATAAAAGATTTACCATTCAATAACCATGTACTTTAAAATAAAAAGGAAAAAATCTATATAACTCTATATGAAATCCATATAACCTCTGAACTTTTTTTAAAGTCTATATAATCATCTGAAAACACCTATATAAATCTAAATAGACTCCTGAGTTAAAGAATATTTGTTTAGTTAACATTGACTGAAAGTACAATATACTAAAAACCATATGCAATGTGTTAAAATGTAAAAAATTATCTATTATGATTTTATCCCTTTAAATAAAGTTTTATAATATATTCAGATGGGGTAAAATCACGATCACAATTTATAGAGGTTTTTTAACATTTTTAATAAATTGTTGGGGGGTTTTGGAATACTGACAGAATTAATCAAACAAAATATTTATAAAATATTCTTGTTATTTGGATTTTACATGGAGGGTTATATAGACTTTAGAGGGTTATGGAGGGTTATTTGTTATTTGGATTTGGGGCTACATGGACTTTAGAAAAACCACGTAGGAAACCCGTAATTACCGGAAAAGAGAATCTATTGAGGGCATGTTCGTAAAAACAACAAATTCTCACCATTTTACCGCCGTCGATGACGATCGGACGGCAGATGCGGAAGTAGAGCTCCCTCTTCTTGGACTCCGTCGAGGGCCCCACCGGGTCCGCCGATCGCGACAGCATCTCCCCGTGATCGGACGGCAGGAACCGCTCCCAGACGGCCTCGGATCCCGAGGCGCGCGAGAACGCCGAGGAGACCGCGGCGGACCTGCACGCATCTCGAGGCGTGGTGAGGGAGAGGACGTGCGAGATGCAGTCCTCCGGGAGGCTCGAGAAATCTGAACCGTCCGTTTCTTCCGCGATAACATGGTGAGTCGACATTTTTTTCGTGTGCTCTTGGTTTTCTGAAGAGAACATCCGTGTTGAAAAAGGCGGTTTATATGGAGAGGTGTGGCTTGTGTCGTTTTGACATCTGTGTTGATGGAAATTACGGTGTTGCCACGCAGGTGACTTCATGGACAAGGTTTTCGTGAAGGGCTCGTCTAGTCCCACCCATCATTTTTCTTATTCCACCAATCGATTAAAAAAAAATAGTGTTTTGCTATCCCCACTGATTTGGCCAATTCGATCGGATTTGATCGTCGTTTCAGGTTTTAGGTAATCGGACTTGGTCGTCATTTTAGGTTTTGGACGACTAGATTTGATCGTCATTTCAGGTTTTGGGCGACCGAACCTGGTCGAACATGATTTGTAATAAAGTTTATAATTTTTTTTCTTGAAAACATAATCCCACGACGTGTATCCTTCTTGAATCATTCATATCACTCTAAGTCTGAGTTGTAATATAAGGAGAATAAATCATTATTCTTAAATGTAATTCTTAAATGTAGAATATAAGAACAATTTTTTTTTACATAACTTACAGACAAATTTCAAAAGTCAAATATAAAATGTGTTTGGATCAACTGGTATGTTTTTTTGTTTTCAAACAAAGAATCATCTTAACTATGAATTCAAACAAAGCTTAAAAATGATATATATTTGTCTAATAAAATATTTTTCTATAAAAATTTAAATTAATCGAAAGTAAACATATTTATATTTTTTTTAGTCCCTTAGCTGTTTTTGGATAAAAGAATAAATGTAGAATATGATAGATAAACCCAAAAATTTATTTGTTTACAAAGAATAAGTAGATATAGTTCTAAACTATGTTCGACCAATTATAGTCGCTCAAAACCTGAAACGACGATTAATTACGGTCGCTCAGAACCTGAAATGACGATCAAATCCAGTCGCCCAAAACCTGAAATGACGACCGATATCGGTCGAACTGGATTGGTGGGAACAGCAAAACACCGATTTTTTTATTTATTGGTGGGATAAGAAATTGTCTTGGTGGGGATAGACACTCCCTTTCGTGAAGATGTCAGACGCAACCGGATTTATATATTATTTGACTGGGAACGACTTTTTTTTGTTTATTAAAAAAATTAATATAATACCCCAGTTAAATTGTCCTAACCTTCATATGATCTACGAAAACACTCATGTGAATTCAAATAGTCTCGAGTTAAACATTCAGATGAGAAATATTTTGTAAATATTCTATTTAGTTTAATCTGACTGAAAACATAGTATACAAAAAAAATCATCTATAATATGTTAAAATGTGTAAAATCATCTGTAAATGATGATTTTATTTATTACTTATTCAAATAAATTATAAAATATTATCTCTAGGGGTAAAATTATCTTTTATAAATGATTTTTTACATTTTTAATACATTGTAAGGGTGCTTTTTAGTATATTGTGTTTTCAGTTAGAGTTAATCAATAAGAATATTCATCATCTGTTAACAAAAATGATTCACTGGGTATTTGAATTTATATATGTGTTTCACGGGGGTTATATGGGTTTTAGGAAAAACAAGAGACATGAATTTGGGGAAGTTTACAAGGGGGGTTATATATGGATTTTCCCTTTCTTTTTAATAGTGATAATGAGCTTAGCAGCAGCAGCAGCAGCAGCAGCAACAACAACGACGAGCTTTAATATAATGCTGTATTGAGTAATATAAGACTTTTTTTTTGTTTAATTTATATATATATAGTTTTTTTTGTCTTTGATAATATTATATGTAGAGAGCTTTTTTGGTGACCCTGGTGAATTCATATACCATGGAATCTAATTTTTTGAAAATATAACCAACTAAAATGACTATTTAGTTAAACTCATGAAAGATACTTTATGTCATTTAGTTCTCACTAAATTAAACACTAATGAAATAGACAATTGCAATGGACTAGGTGATTAGTTCAACCTACTAGGTTCACTAAAAGCACAATCAAACACAGTACTGCGATTAGGGCGGTAACTCGGGCGGGTTGGATGCGGGTTGAGCCCAATCCGAATCCAACCTAACCTGAATTTCAAACTATTCATTCATAACTTGATCCAACTCGATTTTCAACCTGAATTAGACCAACCCGAACCCAACCCGTAATTAAATAAATCAACCAACCCGACCCAATCCGAATTGGACTAACCCGACCCCAATCCGATTTTCAACCCGAACTGGACTAACTCGGCCCAACCTGAATTTCTAACATGATGTGAAAATTAAATAAATCAACCCGACCTAACCCGTAAGATTAGCTAGGTTTACCTAAAATTTAGCCTATCCATATTAGAAGCTTCAGAATAAATGACCATGATTTTTTTTTAACTATTAGTTTATGGATTCGGATTGGGTCGGGTTGTGAGTGAGGCCAACCCGAACCCGATTTGGTCAACCCAACCCATGTAAAAATCAGGTTCAATCCAACCCAAATTGCAGCCCTAACTGCGATTGATTGATGAGAAGAGTTCGCACATAGAGATATGAATCAGCTTTAATTTTCGATAGGTTCCAAATTAGAGACCAACGTTTTACCTTGGGCAGCTCATGGTGTCCACTTCATTTACCCATTTTGATCTCCTGCACAAGCTTCAATCTTCACTTCTTATTATTACACCCCGGGGTCCACTAAGAAGTACCATGGACACAAAAATAAAAAGCCATGGGCCAGCCAATATAGACAATGAATTATGAACCTAGACGGCTTATATATATAGATCTTTTAAATCCAATGATGCTGATACACTTTGTTAGTGTGACATTTTAACACATAAATCAAGGTGCTACATCCCGGTGATATAACTTTTGACAACTTTGATATATCGAATGTAGTCCCCATTTTGAATCCCTCCTCTTCTCTCCCTCCCTCCATCTCTCCTCTGCACTGGAAAATTTTCAACATTAATAAGAGTGTATTTAAATATATTTATTAAAATTTTCTTCTTTATACGTAGGGGTCGGCAACGGCCCGGCCCAGCCCGTTGAAACAGGGCCCAAGCCCGGCCCTGGGCACAGGCCCGCGGTCCTGCTTGGCCAACGGGTCCGGGCCGGGCCGGCCCCATGGCAAAAAAACAGGGCCCAGGCCCTGCCCACGGGCCCGGACCTAAACGGGCCTCACAGGCCGGGCCTAGGTTCGGTCCCACGGACGGGCCTACGGGCCCAAATTCAAAACATTTTATTTTACGTTGTTTATTTGTATATAATGTTAAAATAACACAAAATTTAAAGTATAATATTGAAAAAAATATTTATATCTATTGAATTTTTAAAATAAAAATATTAAATGAATTAATTACTTACAAAAATGAATAATTACATGTACTTAACTAGCTGGACACCTACATAAATGTTAATAATTTGTATAACTCAACCACAATTCAAATAAAAATCACATGTTACTAGTTCATTGGATCACCCTCCATGGGCCTACGGGCCGGGCCTGCGGGCGGGCTTACGGGCTAGCCCGAACGGGCTGGGCCCTAGAACCAGGCCCAAGCCCGGCCCGCCCTGAAAACGGGCCAGGCCTGCCCGGCCCGCGAACGGGCCCGGCGGGCCGGCTTTCGGGCCTGATGATGACCCTTATTTATACGTTACGCATAATCATTTGGTGCTACATGCTCCTTCCTGTAGTTAATTACAGAAGATTCAATCCTCCTCGGCTACAGAAGATATAGGCGTTTGAGGCCCCATCCACGTAAGGCCCTTAATTTTATATGTTCTTTTTACACTTTATATTGTTACTAAATTATTGGTATTTTTTTAATAATGTGATCAAAATAGATAATGTTCAAAGGAAATGAGAAGAAATAGAAAAAAAAGAGTACATGTTAGCAACAAACGAAATCATGCACAGTGGAGAAGAAGAGATGTAGAAAATGTTTCTCTCTCCTCTCCTGACGCCAGGTCCCGCTATACTAGGCGATCCTTTTTTTTTTTTTTTTTGGTAGTAGCCCAGTGGGTCGAGGACACCCTATTCAAGGTGTCGGACGGGGATCGAACCCCGGATACACCGCCCAAAGGCGGGTACACTCACCACCTTGACGAATGAGGAGAGGTGTCTAGGCGATCCTCTTTGAATCTATAAAAAACAGATAAAAAACAAACTCCACGATATAAGTATCATTTTTATTATTATTATTTTTTAAAAAAACTTGATAAGTTCATTATTTTTGTTATGTAAGCATTAGGACTCAAATTGAAGATCTTTTTTTTTTTTTAATTGGTAAGATCTCATGGTTGCAAAATAGTTATTCAATCTTTGTTTCTTATTTCCAAAATAAATAGGGGTTTTAATAGGAAATGGAAGTCCATGGAAATCAAAGGATAAAAGATTTCCATCAATGAAAAAAGATACATGTAACATCTGTTGCAGCTCGTTTTGCAGTCCAATTTATTTTTCATTTTCTATAAAATTATATACTCATCATTTGAAGTGCATGCTATTATATGAAATGATGTATATACTGAGATACATTAGTGTATTTTTTTCATGGTGAAAAAATAAAAAAAATTTGGATCATATACTATATTAGAATCTCAGATGATATGATAAAGCAGTACGAGCTGCAAAACTGGTTGTAATGACGGACTGCGTGTATTAGCGCTCTTCCATCAATACAACAAATTTTTTTAAAAAAGGGCCTGGGCCACCAAAAATAAAATGATTACATCAATACTCCAGTATACTTTTGTAGTCTTTTTTCAGGTGGAAATATATATAAAAAGGGGAAAATCCATATAACCCCTTGTAAACCATTCGAAATTCATATAACCCCTTGATTTTTCTTAAAATTCATATAACCCCTGAAACATCTACGCAAATCCAAATAGCCCATGAATTAAATTTTCGTTGACAGGTTACGATTAGATTGCAAATATTTTGTCTGGTTAACCCTAGATGAAAACATAATATACAAAAAAACTTACAATATTTTCAAAATATGAAGAATCTTTTATAAATGATGATTTTATCTTTCTGGGCATGGTTTTATAATCTATCTGGAGGGGTAAAATGATTATTTACATATGGTTTTTCGTATTAATAATAAATTATAAGGGATTTTTGGTATCCTATGTTTTCAATCGAGATTAACAAAACGGAATATGTGCAAAATATTTTTCATTTATCAACGAAAGTTTAACTCAACTATTTTGATTTACATATGTGTTTTCAAGGAATTGTATGGAATTTAGAAAAAGTTGAATGGTTATATAAATTTCAGATAATTTGCACTCTGCTGAGGGGTTATTTGGAGTTTACATTTTATTTTATTTACGAAGATATTAAATATATTTTTATAAACGAATTAAATGCATCCAACCCTTTCAGAAATATCCCATATTCATAAAATCCTTCTAAAATCTATATATATTTATACGACCAATCCAAGATTCACGATGGTTAAGTAAATAAACCCGACTTAGATATCTAATAAAATTCATGTAAAATTATCCATTTCTACATTTTTTTTTATATGTCACAAACTTTATCAAACCCTCACTCTTCCTTGGGCCTAACTTCAATCCCCAGAACTATGAGCCCTCTCTTCCACTGCCCACCATTCACTTCAGTCACACTCATGTCCACCTCCCCTTCAGCCCCATTTTCCACATAAAACTCCCCCATCTCCACCTCCATCCACCCATCCCCCCTCCAACGCGGGACCCTCCCGGCCGGAGGGTCTGACATTCCGGTCATCTGGGGATGCATGCAGACATTGTGGCTCATTAATGCATGGTCCCTGAACCTGATACATGAAAGTTGTGGTGGCCAGTCAAGCCCGTACACCTCGTCCGACAGCTTAAACACGAGGTACGCGAAGTATGTCGTATCGCCGGAGAGGATTTTCACATCCATCTTGCCACGGATCTCCAACCAGCAGACATCTAGCAGCTCGGCCGCTTCGGAGAACCTGAAGCGACATATTTCATTGTAACTGACTATAAAATTCGTGTATAACAGATATTTGGTATGATAAAAATATGCAACAATTAAAAGAATTCTTAAGCCCCCGTTTGGATACAGAATGTGATTTATTCTGTAATCATAAAATTCGTGTATAACAGATATTTGGTATGATAAAAATATGGAACAATTAAAAGAATTCTTAGATTTTTAGTATAGAGATACAGAAAAAAAATGTTGTCAGGTGTGGAGGCAATGACCACTAATTAGGCACTAATAGAAATGATTCTTAAATTTATGAAGAATTTGAGCCCTACATTAATACATACTAAATAGATATCTGCATCCTGAAGATACTAAAAATTAAAGACAATTCAACAAACAAAATTTTGCCTGTCTGATGGACACGAGGGGTATGTAATCATTGTTCTGTTTTGAACATTTGAGAATTCTGGAGTATAGATTGAGAGAGACTATTTGATTAAAAGATGGGTTAGCTAGTTGATCAAAGTCCATTTCTTCCAGTAATCTTAAATATTAAAAACCAACTGATATATGGATTCACCTGGCATCAAGAGGAGTAATCCAAGTCCAGTACTCCGGAGTGTCACCCCACATGATGGTGATCTCTCTTGCTGACAACATAAAGCATTTCTTGCCACTTGGTCTATCCAAAGCAAAACTCTTCTCAAATTTTTTTTTTTTTTATTGGTCGAATGGCATCGATTGAATAGTAAAACAAACTGTGCTCCATAAAAAGTTAAAAAGAGAAGCATTCGAGAGTCCAGTCAAGTCTGGTATCATCAGTATCGAATTACACTGTCAATTAATTGAACTACACAACCTATGAATCGAATTACACAGTTAATTAGTTAATTATTGTGTACAATGTCACTATCAATGAGAGTTCAATCATGGAATAATTGACAGTGCAGTTCGATATTGATGATATTAATAGTTTCAAACTTGACTGGATTTGAACTCGACCTCAAGGTGGTAGATAGCTTTACCTCGGTGCCGCCATCGATGAGGATCGGACGGCAGAGGCGGAAGTAGAGCTCCTTCTTCGACGAGAAGAACCCCACGGGTTCGACGGCCCTGGACAGCACCTCCACGCAATCGGACGGCAGGAACCGCTCCCAAACCGAATCGGAATCCGAGGCGGATCGGACAGTGGACGACACCAGCGACGCTCGGCACGCATCCCGAGGCGTCGTGAACGAAACCACGTGCGACACGCACCCCTCCGGCAACAGCCCGAAACCCCCACCGTCCATTTCTGATCAAACCCTTGGTTTTTTAGATCTTCCCAATCGGAACCAAGAAGTGCAAATTGTGTGTGTTTGGGGTTGGGTTTTTTACTTTTTTTAGATGTCTTGAGGGATGGTGAATGTTGACTTGAGAATTGAGTGAGATATTGTTAGATCCAATCCGATATTTGGGTGGTCTAGGTTGGGAATTTAATAAGATATTTGGACGGTTTAGGTCAGGGTTTAGGGTTGGAGTTCAATTAGACTCTTTAACTCCAGCAATCTGAAACTAATTGGGTTTAGATTTGGGATTGAGGAATTAAAAAACCCAAATTCACATGTAATGTGAGTACTGTTAGATATCTTTGACATTAAATTGAAATCACAAACAAACTAAAGTATCTTATTTTGATAGGTATAAAATTTAAATATTTAACCATACCTTCTTTTGAGCTTGAAAATGGGTTTTCTTGTACTTCTCTTCTCTCTTCAATAAAGACTCCTCTTGTAATCACCTGAAGAAGATATCAAGAACAAAAGACCCCAAGCACCTCCACTTCCTTCTTGTTCTTCGATGAGACCGGAGACCAAATATGTATATTAAGAGAGAGTGCATCAGTGAGTCACCACTTTATTATTTAATTTACATATTCTTTGAAGAAGAGTGAAGGTGGACCCTTTTGTGGGTTCAGGGTATTGTGTCTTCTCATTGAAGACATTAAATTAACTATAATACCCTTGATACCTAAATATACAAATTTAAAACTTATCAACTATACTCATAAATAAATAGGACAACCTTACTTCATTGCTTAAATACAAATCACCATTTATTAAGCTATGCAAGAGTTAAATGTGATTATTTAAAACAAAATTCATTTGAAAAAATTAAACATTGATTATTAAGCTACAAATAAAACAAGTACGACATCCTTAATTAAGCAATCTGACTTTTTCATTAATGTAAGGTTTTGTATTGGAAATGTGTTGGAAATTATGATTTTGAATGAAGTAGCTTAAATAAACTTGATTCTTAAAAAACTTATTTTCTGCATTTTTAAAAGTATATTTTTTGTATTAAAAGTTACAAATAACTATTTAAATAAGTTTAATTCATAAGAGACCTTTGAAACATGTTTTTCTTTAAATGGGTTTTCAAATATACCTAAATTATCCGTAGAAATTCAAGTTTCAATGTGTTCAAATGAGCGATTTGGAGTCCAGATTCTCTCGTTTGTTTTTTCATTGATTGATTATAAGGATTATTTGAGAGACAAAGCTATTTGTAAGCCTTATTTATTACTTTGCTGGGAAAATATGAATATTACTCTTTGAATCAGTTATTAGAAATTATATTCCAATCACCAAATCCATATTAGTCTTTTTACCGACAACAAAAATGTTCCGTTTGGAATTGAGTTTCTAACCTCTGCTTCTGAAAAAGCTACCCCGTTTTTATGAAGTGTTTTTGGGGAGTTTGTAAAAAAAAAAGCGTTTGAATCTGCCTATGCTTTTGCATCGTATAATCTATTCAAACACGGATTCAAACAGACCCGAAATCCAAAAATGCACTTGTCATCTTCGTGCCCAATTTTCTTGTGTGGTTGTGTATGAGGGTGGGTTTTTTTCCAATTCGTTATTCCAGTGGTTCTGGATAAATAATATTGGAAGTATTAAGATTCTTTGGTTTGCTTTTGTTGAATTGCAATCTTGGTTCTGTAACTTCCTCTTCTAAAACAGTGTGGTATACAAACCAGTGAGGTGAATACATTTAGTTCAAATGGTAAAAATAAAAATCATAACCAGAATTTCAGAATAAAATGCCAGAGTTTTGAATGATTCAGTCACGAAAACCAGAACTGTTACAGCTCAATTCGATTCCTCATTCAATATCGGTTGGAACTTCCACAGAGAAGCAAGCATGGTCACAATATCTCCGATTGAGGGACGTTTTAAGGCCTCGTCTTCCAGGCATTTTGCAGTGACTAACATCGCCCGATTCAAACCATTAGCAGGATACTGTCCCCGAAGCAACGGATCTACCATCTCCACAAATCTCTCCGGTTCTTCGAACTTTAGTTTCGCCTGGTTCATCACGCATGTCGTGTGAGCGGATCAATAAAATGATCAACAACACTAAACATATACTACAAAAAGAATGAGAATTATCAATTACCCAGGTGACCAGGCTATGCTCCTCAGATGGCCTAGTAACATCTATGCTCTTCTCCCTGTAATCAGTTCAAGCAGGATCACGCCGAAGCTATATATGTCGCATTTCACTGACAGCTGACCGGAATTCATGAACTCCGGTGCAATGTAACCCGGAGTTCCTATCACGCTAGTTGAAATATGTGACCGGTCTCCAATAGGACCAAGCTTAGCCAACCCAAAGCCGGATACTTTTGGATTGAACTCTGCATCCAGTAAAATATTCGACGGTTTCAGGTTGCGATGGATTACAGGAGGACTGGCCTTTGTTTGCAGGTACTCCAGACACTTAGCTACCTTTGCTGCTATTTTCATTCTGGTACACCATTGTAGGTGCTTTTCATTAACACCTGAAGCATTCATTTCAAGCATGAATTGTTTTGTTGTTGTGGTTACAACCAAGTAAAAGAAATAATGTGTCTGAAGAACAATGTCTAAGGATTTAAATTTGATTAGTGAAACCATACCGAAAAGGTGGTCATCCAGAGAGCCCGATGGAGCAAATTCATACACAATGAGCCTATGACCTTCCTCTGCGCAATAGCCTAATAATCTGATGAGATTCGGATGATGAAGTAGACTCATCATTAGAGTTTCAACAAGGAACATTCTTCTAGTTCCATCTACAGCGTCATTGAATTGCTTAATTGCCACAATCTGAACAACATGAACTCAAATTATTATATCAAGGCTAACCTGATGTATATAAATTTTTAAAATAGTTTTAACAGTGGAAAGAATTCTTTGAAAACCTGGCCAAGCTTTTGAGAGTTCCCTTGTAGAGTCTGCCAGAGCTCCCTTCATTAAGTAGTAATTCAGGACAGAAATTCTTTGTGGCTGAGGCTAGTTCATGAAAAGACAGCACTGCTGGGATCATATCCCCACTGGATCCTTCGCCTGTTATTGAATAGGTGTTAAACATTGTAAAGCATAGTCAAAAGAACTCTGTTTAAATATCTCGAATGATTGACCAGTTTCATTTAGTTTAATAACTGTTTTCCAAAATGTCTGGAAATGGTTTTTTTTTTTTTTTTGGGGTAAGGATTATGTTGTTATTGAGAAGGAAATAGTAATTTATGACAGTTTTATATGGTTGAATAACTTCTCTGAGAAAAAGTGGTTCTTGAAATTCAGGGATAATTGTGACTCTAAAATGTTTGCTTGCTTCAAGATTAGATCGACAAATCAACCTATTCCAACAGCCACCAGTGGGATGTAACACATAATCTGCCCTTCCTGATATATATATGTATGAAAAGCATGAACAAAATACAAGAAAAAGTAAAATTGATGTTGTTCATCAAAATTTACAAGTAAAAAAAGATTTCATGTGACAACTAAATTAATAAAGCTATTCAATTCAGCTTTTGACAAATCTGCTTACATTTTAATTTCAGCAAACCTTTTTCTTTCCTTTTCTATAATAGAGCAAGCTTACAATATCTTAGAATTGCTTGTTTAAAAGGAGTTTAGGCAAAATATGTGAAACCACAAACAAATCAATCTACTAAAATTTACCAAGGTGTTTAACTGCTTCTGATGTTTGCATCCTCGTAGTTTCTGCACAAAAAAAATAAAAAAAAAAATCTTATAGGGCTGATAGTTGTAGTGGGATCATATGCAAAATCAAGGACCAATTTAACCAGAATTCATCAGAAGTGCTGATATATATCAATTTTCAGATAGGAAGGCAGGGGACAAAAAATGAACATAGACAACAAGGTTTTTGAGAGAGAATGGAGCTCTTGATGATTGGGTCATGGTGTTATGAAAGGTTAGCATAAACAATAAACAGGTATCATAAAAGCAATATAATAAAATGGAGTCATACCTGTTTATCCCTAAACTTTATGAACTGTTCAATGCCAGATGTTAAATAAAGAATTATATCAGACAACAAGAAAAGACATACAAGGCGACTTGATCTGAGTGACTGGAAAAGTCTTTGCGTCCAAAACATGGCAAAAGTCTCCATGGGAGACCTGGAAAAACAAGCCACTTTTTCTTCAAAGCAGGACAAATGAAAAAGTAAAATTTCCCAACAGAACTCTCTAGTGACTACATTCATGCATCCTCCTCCACATAGGCTTGGATAAGTCATATTTTATTCATCCAAAGTTTTCAACCTCATTTGCACCCTTTACACATTGCACTTCTGACTTATATTAAAGGAAGTACTAACCATTAGATTGCATGTTTTGAAAATAATTGCACTAGAAACAACCAAGATTAGATTAAAAATCATGTACAGTTGATAAAATTTACAAGGAAGACAACTTGTCAAGAAAATTAAGCTTACAGATTTGTCAGGAACTTTGGGTTTTTTATATATATTATTATTAATGTTTGGATTCTATAGAAGAGACAACTGATTATGGCAATACCACAATTAAAAAGAAAAACACACAGTAAATAATTGCCACAGAATCATCCAATGACATATCTCCAACAGCAGAGTTATCATTCACTAATAATTACACTTAAAAGAATTGCTGTTTATAAACATTATAAAATGAAATTGTTGCATGGATTATACAAACCGAACACCTTGTTTTCTCCACACAATATGACATATACAAGCTTCTAATCCTCAGCTGCATGTTTTTCAAAGTGCATTCATATAAACATATAGATGCCGAAATGCAGAAGCTTGTATATCTTTACAATGAGCCACCGAGCCCCACCGATCGCCTTTTATCATTCCCCGAATGCGAGCTCCACTCAATGGCCTCTGCAACAGCGCGTTGGCGGTCCTCTGTGCTCTCTTCGACTGATCTCCGGATTTCTTCAACGGCAATCTTCTCTTCAACAGGGGAGGGGGGAATGTTGTGGGTGTCTTTGGAACCGCCTGGATCCATATTAAGGATTTCGAGGGCGGTCACGACATCAGTGATCAATGGTCGGACGGAGGCTTCTTCTTGGAGGCACATGGCGGCGATGCCCACTGCTTGGTTCAGAGCCTTCACTGGGTAGTTGCCTTTGAGGAGTGGATCGACCATTTGCGGATATCTGTTTGGATCCTTAAAGAATGACTGTGCCTGTTGCAATATGATTACAACATCGCTTCTTAGGGTGCGTTTGGAAACTAGTTTGAGAAAGCGTTTTTCACTTAAAACAGTTTTTGAAAATAACTTTTCAGAAAGTACACTTCTGTTTATCATAACTAAAAACTTTTTTTTCTTCTTTTGTCAAAAGTTGTGACCACTGAAAATGTTTGAAAACGGGTTTGGATTAATAATGCTCAAAATCATTTCAATTTGATATGTGAATTATGAGTAGAAGATTCAGAGACTTAAAGGGTTACCCAGGTGACCAAATTCTGCTCTTCGGTCGGCCTAGTAGTATCGATCGCTCTCCTCCCCGTGATTATCTCCAGCATAACAACTCCAAAGCTGTACACATCTGACTTCAAAGTCAGCATGCCAGTCCTTGCGTACTCTGGAGCGCAATATCCATACGTACCCATCACACGTGAGGAGACGTGCACCTTATCTCCGACGGGGCCAAGCTTAGCAAGCCCGAAATCGGAGAGCTTCGGATTGTAATCCTCATCGAGCAAGATGTTGGATGACTTGAGATCGCGATAGATGACAGGAGGGTTTGCCTTTTCATGCAAATACTCCAAACCTCTAGCAGCACCAGAGGCTATTCTCATCCTTGTGTACCATCCTAGTGGTTTCTGATCAGGTGTGAGATCTGCAAAGACAGGGCATTAGTTCTTGGACCCCTGATAGGTCAATATCGAAATAATGTGGGAAATGTTACCGAGAAGATGATCATCCAGAGAACCCAATGCCATGAATTCATAGACCAGAAGTCTCTGATCACCATCTGCGCAATAACCGATGAGGTTGACCAAGTTTTGGTGGTGGAGGAGACTCAGCATTAGGACCTCAACGAGAAATTCTCTGTTTCCTTGCAGTCCATTCCTGTCTAGCTGCTTAACAGCTACAAGCTGAGGAGACACAAACCAATTTTATTATTTATATCATAAGATAATTTAAGAATTGATTTCAATTGATTGCTTGAAAGAGTGAATATCAGGACCTGTCCATTGTTCTCTAGGCATCCTTTATAAACTCTACCGAAACCTCCTTCGCCTAGTAGACATTCTTGACGAAAATTCTTCGTCGCTGAAGCTAGCTCACGAAAGGTAAAAGTTTGCGCAGCGATATTTCCATTGCCAGCCTCTTTTTTGGTTGCAGTTTCAGATGCTTGTTTCTTCTGTTTCTGCTTCTCTGAAAAATGATGCCAAGGAATGTGGGGGGGGGGGGGGGGTTGATTCTAAATTATGTAATATTTTGAATGAAGTATTAAAAGTAGTGATTGAATATAAATAATCAAGGAGAATAATGATGCCTAATTACCACCATAAGCAAAGGATTAATATGAAGAATAGCCATGATATTAATTATTTAGAATTGACAAAGAATTGAAAAGCCATAGTGGTGCAAATTCAAGGGCATAGATGGCGGTCAGGCAGCTTGAAGAGACTTGATATTTCAAGATCCTAAATTAAAAGATAATGATAGAAGGATTATGTTCCCATCATCACATGCACGTGTTTTGACAATCCTTGATACACAAATCACCTCTTGATAGGTTGGCACAGATACCTCTTCTTTAATGATGGGTCCAGAAAAACACTTAACTACCAAAAAAAAATGTGATTCAACAACCAATAATGAATGGATTACATTAGATCATCTCCATTGTTGACAGCTGATACTACAAGTAATTAATTAGCTGTAAGGAGAACCAAACTCGGAAGTTTTGGAGAACTTCAACAACTCTGATATGCTATAATATATTAAAGATTTTTTTTTTCGAATATTGGTGCCCCCAAAACTTGATCCTTGATGATTCTATATGGAGAGGGAGAGCTAGCTGACTTTCCCAAAGCTATAAAGATGCTATCTAATCATCTACATATTGACAGCAACAGAGGAGTGCTGAATGCATAAATATTTAGCTAAAGGAGATACCGAAACATACATTGTATTTCTATATCATGTAAATTCAACTCATACATGTATTAAAATAAAATCAAATAACTCACCTGGGGATGATCTAGCTGCCCTGTCATCTTGCTGCCTTGCATATCCATTACCCCTGTTTGAAGTGGTCAGTGCCCGCTCTTTATCAATCTTCGAAGCCTTTGAGAAACACGGAAAGCAACTCATGTTTCCAATCACCAGCCAAAGAAATCCCCACTATACAAACATCGATTTCGGTCACTCTTTAATTCCAATACTTTCTAAAACATTGCTCGACAGGTTATCTCAAACGGGTCAAGTTTTTGGCTTTCATGGTTTTGATAAAATAATTTGCAAATTCGCCCAAACCCAAATCAAGTTTTTGACCCTATGCAGCATTTCATTAACAAATAAGGGAACAAACCCAAACCCAAACTATAATGCACAATTTGGCCAGAACCCAAACTATAACTTCCCCAAACCTTAAAAATAATCGATTATTTATAATGAATGTCCTTCAAAACCAGACCAAACAAGAAAGAAATGAATGAAGAAAAGATGGTTGAATAGCCTCCAAAGATATGGGGGGAGGGGGTCTGTATAGGAAGGAAGAGGAGAGACAGAGAAAGAGAGCTCTTTTGGGAGGGTTTTGGTTTTGTGTCCCGGAAAAAGAGGGGAGATTTGTGAAGGGCGTCGACCAAAACGTGGACGCGATTTCCGAGGGGAATGTCATTGCTGGATTTGAAGGGCTGGTTCGTTGTGTTCGTTATTGAGGGCGTTTTTTTGAAGTTTTTTTTTGGGGGATGGACAGATATGCACCGTTGGATTTGATGTTGTTGGTTGATCTGGATAGGTGGCACCAGCTGGGCTCATCGCACTGATGGGCTTGGGCCTTGACTGAAAATGGGTGAGAAATGGGCCTGTGGATCTTGGTCTTGTGTGGGCCCCCACCAACACTTGTGTTTTCATCGAGTTAGATTTCGAAGAGTGCTGCTACACTCAGTTTTTTTTCTCAATCCAAAATACAGACATATATGCCTCGTTACAGATTCAATGAAGCATATATCTCGTTAGATGATGTACATACTTCACTAAATTTTTTCTTACACTTATTAAAAATGGGTTCATTCAACTCGAAATGGAGTGATATGCACTTTTTATCAAGCATATATCTCATTAGATGATGTTTACTATTTAAAAAAAATAAAAACATGTGAGGTCTGAGTTTTGGTTGGTAAATGTGACTGAATGTATCATTTTCTTTGTTGGAATCTTGTTAGGACAGGTTTTTCGGTTTATGGTTTTTTATTTTAGACAAAGCCCAAGGCCCACAACCAAAGGCCATTAAGGGAATGTCATTGCTGGCTTTGAAGAGCTGGTTCGTAGTGTTCGTTATTGAGGGCCTTTTTTTTTTTTTTTTTTTTTTTTGGGATGGACAGATATGCACCGTTGGATTTGATGTTGTTTGGTTGACTTGGATAGGTGGCACCAGCTGGGCTCATCGCACTGATGGGCTTGGGCCTTGACTGAAAATGGGTGTGAAATAGGCCTTGGATCTTGGTCTTGTGTGGGCCCCCACCAACATTTGGGTTTTGGAAAAAGATACACGCAACCCTAACTGCAGCATATCTTAGTTTTTTTTTAAATTATGCACCCACTCTTTGAAGTGAATACTATTATATGAAATGAAGTATACACTGAGATACATTAATGCATTTTTTTTCATGAAAAAAAAAGAAAAAAAAATTGTGTCATATACTATGATAAAATTTCATATACTATAATAGTGTAGCATATACTGCATTATCGTAGCGTATGAAATTGTGACACGGGCTGCAAAATAAATTGCGTGCATCAACGCTCTTGGGTTTCTCAGGTTTATGGTCTTTTTTTGGGGGGGGGGGGGTTTGTAAAATCTGGATAATGAATTACTCCTACCCCTAAATATAATTTTTTTTTAAATTTTTTTTGGAGGTTAGTATTTTTTTTTTAATTTTTACATTTCAAATAAAATTTCGGATTTCACACTTTCAGTTGGCAATGTATCGGGGCTGGTACATTAGGCATGATCCATTGAGTATATCAACATAGAAGCGGTACTCTAATAACAGTGCTACACAATGTAACATGTATAAAATTAAAGAAATCTATATTTAAAAAAAATTACACGTGTGTGTGTCATTGGACGGGTGAGTGTGTAATTTTTTAGAAAAAAAAAATAGTGTGAACTGTGGATGGCGTAACTTATTATTTTCCATGATCCGTTATGTCGGTATGCACGCTCTAGAGACGGGCCTAGCACAGGCTCCTAAACGGATCGGGCCGGGCCAGACCGATCCGTCCGTTTTACACACCCAAGTCAAAGAATGACTAGTCCAACCAAAACACAAAGTCACAGCTGCGAAGACCAACTAGTCAGTCAACTTACTAAAATAAATGATAATCAAGTGATGAGTGGCTTAGAGCGCATTGCTGATCAGTCATCACTTGTTTGACATGTGCACAAATTCGACGAATTTAAAAATCCAACATTTAATTTAATGTGGACATGTATCCATCTCAATCAGACCACTTCTAATACTGATATTGACATGACTCAAATACAAAAAATGAACATTCAAATGTGCATTAATTATGGTATGTGAAACCAATACCATGTAAAGACTAGTAAAGAAAAGCGTTTACATTGCTTCTCAACACTATAACTCCCAACCATCATTAGATCAGCAAGCACAAACCATAGTTTCTCTTACCATGGAGACCATACACTCCCGTTTGGATACAAAATAGGATTTATTCTTGAGTGTTTATTTATTCCGAGCATAAATGAGTATAAATAAGGATAAAATAATTTTGTGTTTGTTTGTATTTTGAATTATTCTAGTTAAGAATCGTAAGAACAAATGTTTTTTTGTTTGAGTAAAATGTGAATAAAGTAGGATAAAGATTTTTAAAAAGTAAAAAAAGTAATGATAGTTGATTTGACAGGTGATTTATAAGAGGTGATGATAGTTGATTTGACAGTGGATCCACTTATTCTTTGGGTGAAATAACATAGGATAAATTTTATTCCAGGGATTGATTGGAATCCATATACCACTTTATTCTGACATATTTTATCTGGGTTTATCGGGCTTTCCAAACGGCATTCAAATTTTATCCGGAGTTATTCAGGGTTTATAATGCATCCAAACAGGGGCTTAGTATTCTTAGGGTGTGTTTGTGCATGATGGAAAGTAAAGGAAAGTGAGGGAAAGTAAAGATTTTCTCTTTGACCACTCAAAAAGCTAGCATTTGTGCCAAACAAGGAAAAGAAAAAATTTTCCATCACTTTCCCTCTCCTATTTTGTCTTATTAGAAAAAGTGGGAAAAACTTTTCCTTTCCTCATAGGTGAGAAAGTGAGAGAAAGTGATGGAAAATTTTTCCACCACATGCACAAACACCTTGAAAGTTGGTCAAAGGGAAAAATTTTTACTTTCCACCAATTTCCCTTTGACCCAAATTCCCTCACTTTCTTTCATTTTCCCTTCAACTTTGTGCACAAACACACCCTTATTCATCCTCAATTCCCCTCCATCAGCAGCAACAGCAGCTAAAACATTGGCATCAGAAGCACAGGCTCTCCTCTAGTCCCAGCCCTCAAGAGATAGGAACTCTCCAAAACCTGGCTGAGTTTGTGTTGTACACCAACAACCTCACTGGTCCAATCCCTTCATCTTTCGGTAATCTAACTCACTTGACTGATGTCCTTTTGTTTGAAAACAAATTCTCTGGTCCACTGCCCCAAATGGTTGATCTCACATACACTTCCATTTTCGATTTGCAAGACAATCATTTCACCGGCCAATTACCTTCCCGACTATGCGAAGGTGGATCGCTCCAATACTTGCTTGTGGCAAACAATCATTTCACAGGACCCATCCCCAGAAGCTTGAGAAACTGTACGAGTTTGATTCGAGTGCGCATGGAGAGAAACCAGCTCCAAGGGAGTTTATCCGAGGACTTCGGATCATACCCTCATCTTGACTACATAGACTTGAGCTTCAACAGATTGTCGGGCGAGATCTCACCAAAATGGGGGGAATGCGAGAACTTGACGCGTCTTATAGTATCCCATAACAGGATTACAGGGACAATACCACCCGAAATGGGGAAACTCGTGAAGCTAGCTAGAAGTGTTGGACCTCACTTCCAACCTCTTAGTGGGAGCCATCCCAAAGGAGTTGGGTGGGATGACTTCTTTGGGGTACATGATTCTGAACAACCACCGAATTTCAGGCGGCATACCACCTGAGATTGGGGAGTTACAGGACCTTGAAATACTTGATATGTCGGAGAATAATCTGACAGGATCAATTCCCGGGCAAATCGGGGACTGCTCGAAGCTGTGGAGCTTGAAACTAGGCCAAAATGATTTAAATGGAAGATCCCGTATCAGATAGGGAAGCTGATCTACCTGCAAGAAGAACTAGACCTCAGCCATAACTCGCTCACCAGAGGTATTCCATCGCAGTTCGGGGATCTTCAGATGTTAGAAAAGCTGAATCTCTCCCACAACAAGCTCACAGGTTCAATCCGAGCTTCCTTCAGAGATTTCCAAAGCTTATCTGCGATCGATTTATCATATAATGATTTAGAAGGTCCTCTACCTGATTCTCCATTCTTTCGACATGCTCCGGCTCAGTCATTCATAGGAAATAAAGGTTTGTGTGGTGATGTTCAAGGTCTTCCTAAATGCAGTTCATCTCCCATGAGAAGGTTGGTCGGGGTATGAATCACAGGGTTCTGGATGCTCTTATTCCCATAGTGGGTGCTCTGTTTCTTCTATCCGTGTTTGCTTGCGTTGTCTTCTTTTGTTATAAGAGAAAGAAGAATACAATGAAAGGAGGAAGGGATAAGATAGATGGTCTATATTCAATGTGGTACTCTGAAAGAAAGATCACGTACGAGGATATCGTTGAAGCGACTAACAATTTTGATGATGAGTATTGCATAGGTAAGGGTGGTTATGGCATTGTTTACATGGCAAAACTTCCATCCGGTTTGGTGGTTGCTGTAAAAAAATTACATCCACCCGAAGATGGAAAATCATTCCAGAAGGAGATAGAGGCATTGATTGAAATCCGGCACCGAAACATTGTGAAGTTCTATGGTTTTGCTCCAGTCCTCTATTGATGTTCCTCGTGTACGAGTACATGGAGAAGGGGAGCTTATCTTCTATATTAAGGGATGATGAAGTCGCGATGAAATTGAACTGGACTCAGAGAGCGTCGATCATCAAAGACGTCGCGAATTCTCTGTCTTACATGCACCATGACTGTGTCCCACCTATAGTTCATCGCGACATTTCGTGCAACAATGTTTTGTTAGATTCAGAATTCAAGGCCTGTGTCTCAGACTTTGGCACTGCTAGGCTATTGAAGCCTGATTCTTCCAATTGGACTACTCTTGCTGGTACATATGGATACGTCGCCCCAGGTACATACATAACTGTGATCAATCTTTCATATGGTTCTGTTGAATAAAGGAAATTGAACTGATGAGATTTATTTCTTGGCAGAGCTAGCTTATACAATGGTGGTGACGGTGAAGTGCGATGTATACAGTTTTGGAGTTGTGGCTCTAGAGGTGATGATGGGAAGGCATCCAGGGGAACTCATCTTTGCATTATCATCAACTGAATATCAAAACACATTATTGATGGATGTATTAGACCAACGTCTTGATCCTCCGACGGGCGAAATTGCGAATCAAGTGATATTAGCAGCAGCCATGAATTTTGCTTGCTTGCGCTCTGAACCACGATCACGGCCAACCATGCGCCAAGTATCACAAGAGCTGACTGGTTACAACTTGCTGTCCGTTCTGAAGCCTTCCAAGACAATGAACTTACATCAATTAATGGCTGTTGTCGTATAGAAGAGGAAATGGAAGTTGATATGCTCTCAGTCTATACATATTAATACAATGCACAAGAATGTAATTTTTAGTTTTGATTTGCTGGAATGAAAGTGTTTTTCATGAGAAAGACATTAAAAAATAAATAAAGAAAAATCTCAACGTTTCATGAGGATGAATTGATGATGAGGCTGATCATAGTTCTTCTAATTAAAACTTTTCTACTCAATTCAGTGTTACATTTTTTCATGAGTTGTGGTTGAAAAAGAAGAGCAATAAGCATACCTATTGAAAAATTCAAAATTCATCAGAGAAACATGAGTGATGTTATATTCAATTTTTTTTACGGTCCTAAATGCAGTCTAATATTTTATTTTTTATAAAAATACATATTTCATTAAATTATGTATATGATTTTTTAAAAAATAGAAAAACATAAATTATTTGTATTTTTTGTTATAAAATAATTGAGTGTAACATTTTCAAGGAAACATCAATTTTCAGATAGAAAAGAGGTAACTGTGGACAAACATCATTAAAGAAACATTGACTTCCAAGCTATACAGCGACAACCATATGCAAAATTCTATTCATGCTTGCGCAATTTCACATTCTGAGTCAACATGAGTTGAATCGGTTGCATCACATTTATTAGATGTCTTGCATGATTTTACCCTTGTTTTTCAATTCAATAATTATGCTACACAAATTTAAATAATTTTAGATCTTTGAGTTTTTTGTTTTTAAATGTGAAAATATAAGTACATGATACAAAATACATTAACATAATTATATAAAGAATGCTTGGAAACAAAAAATCACTATAAAATGGTATATATCTCATTCAAATTTTTCATATTTTATATAACTGATAATATTTAATTAATTGAAGTATATATTTCATATTTATAAAAATATACATTTTATTATATGAGATGTATGATTTTTTTTTATAAAAAATTGTGGATTGCGTTTTGGACTATATATAAAATAGACTGATTGTAACAACAAGAGATGTTGTTCGTGTTATATTTTTTTCTTTTAAGAGGAATACATTAGGGACAATCCCCCATGTAACATGTCATTCATAGTCCTCACATGTTTTGATTTTTGTTATATGTATATTTCATATAACCAAATATATATACTTACAATGAAGGTTTCACTTTCCATATCACGAGGAGAAGCTATAAAATACCCGTGTGCATATGTGAAACAACAATTCTTACAAACTAATACGTATAGTATTTCAAAATGAAGCTATAGCTAAAACAAATAACTATCTTATGGTGTAATTGTAAAAGTTCAGTCACATTAGATATTTCCAAGCTAGTGCTCGTATAATTAAGAGCGCTACATATGACTCCACGCAGTTGTCTCCGACATTATTCTAAAATTTAAACACCCTTCATTTTAGACATAAATTAAAGCAAGATCTTCTTCATCTTCACTTGTATTGAAGGTAGTAGACCTAAACATCTGTTGCAAGGTCAAGAAAGCACCCGGAGCAAGGACACTTCTTTCGGGTGCACGGTATGGATGGCCTCGGTGCCACACCTTTAGAATCTGAATCCATATATAGATTGTATCTGATCAGTTGAAATCAATCAATCATTGCTCACCTTTCCTTTAGAATCTGAATCCATATATAGATTGTATCTGATCAGTTGAAATCAATCAATCATTGCTCACCTTTCTTAAATCACCAATCATATCAGTCAATGTGTTTTCATTCCCTTGCATCAGATTCATTTTTTCGAGATCTCGTTTTAATTTGCTAAGTGTTTTAATTTTTTTTAAATAACAAACATGATTAGACATCATGATGTAATGATGTATGATGTATATGGTTTGATTAGACATCGAGATCTAATGATGTATGATGTATATGGTTTGATTAAAAATGCATAGCGTTTTATTTAAAATTGAATGAACTTATTTTTAATAAATGTAAAAAATTAATGAGGTATATACATCACCTAAAGATATAAATACTTCGTTGGATGGCTATTGGATGATAAAAAAAAATGATTAGACTGCATTTGAGATTGTAAAAAGAACTATGTATAACAACATCCTTGTTCAAATATAATAATTTAGAATAGAGACCTAAAAATATAACATAGAATAGATAGATTCACATGACATGATGTTATGATTAGGACTGCAATTCAGGCACAGTGACCCAATTTGAGATTGCTGAACATGATGTTATGTGGTAGTAGAAACTCAAATTTAAGAGTAAAACGTACATTTATTTAAATATATAAATATATTATTTTAATAACAATCGAAACAAATTTATACAACGTGAAGATTGATATACAAAAGAAGAAAAAAAACTTCCACTTGTTCAATTTAATTAAATTTAATATTGATGATTGATTTTATGTTTGATCAGGTTGGGTTAGGTTAAATAGCAAGTTGCCTGGGACATTAACCCAAACCTATAACCTGAAATATTATCTAGCCCAAACCTTTCAAAAAAAAAAGCCTCAAACTCAAATTTTTTTTAATCCAACCAAAAAATAATTGAACTTTTGAACCCCGTCCCAAATTTTCAAATCTAATTAATCCACCTAAAAATCAGAGTCAACAGTTCACCTTAGACCCGACCCAAGTTGAAACTCAGTATATTGTGATACAATGAATCATACATATGCTTGACTCAATATAACCCTGTAAGCAAGGGAAAAAAAACTATTTTCTATTGAAATTAGTCATTAGATTCATTCCTCAATGCTTGAGTCGGTGTTAATGCACTTATAAAGCTTTGGAGCAAAACAAATAACAAAAAGAAAAGAATAGAAACGTACCATTAATTGGTGGTATAACATTTAAAATCAGAGGTTCCACCATGCAAATATGCCCATCTGCCAAAGAGAAAAGATTTCATTTTAACAAAAACAAAAAATAGTAATAATAATATATAATTGTTGATATTAAAAAAAAAAGGCCATTAATGAAGCCTAACAATCATATACGTACTTGTCCGGAGAAAGGTCTTATAAAGTTTTTTTTTGTTGGTATTAAAGGCATACAAGTTCCCGAAACAGACAAACAGCAGGTCATAGGAGGCCTTTTTTACAACACACTGGGCATACAAGCTGGATATTTCTACCAAAAGTCTTGCATATAGCAAGACTCGAAGGCAGACTAAGCCAGGCAGGAAGGAGAAGGGTCATATAAAGTTAAAATATGTCAAAATCCTTTTTTTTTTCAAACAGAAAAATCTTATTAACCCAAACCATATGGAATATGACTTATTTTTTGGTATACAATAATTATTCTGACATAAGTGAGTATAAATAAAGATAAAATGATTTTGTGTTTGATTGTATTTTGAATTATTCTTATTGAAAAACGTAATAATAAAGTTTTTGTTGTTTGGATAAAATATGAATAAAGTGTGAGTAAAAAGGTAAAAAAATGATGATAGTTGATTTGACATGTGATTTATAAGAGGGAATAACATTTGATTTGTAATGGGTCCACATATTCTTTGGGTAAAATAACTTGAAATAACTTTAATTCCAGGGATTGACTGGAATTCATATACCATTTTATATCAGTTTATCTAGACATATATTATCTCTAGGTATTCTGGGTATCCAAACACCTTATTTAACATATTTCATCTTATTTCCAGAATCTATCCGGAGTTATACTGCATCCAAACAGGGGATAATAGATTTTTTAAATTTAATTAATAATAAACATTTCTACTAATAATCCTTTCATTATCTAGTCTGGCATCGTGGTCATGATCCCACCACCTTTATTTTTGTATTTTTGAATGGAGAAGAGGTTAAGATAAAAATAGGTAAAAATGGAATATACATTAAGATCGATTTTCATTAATTAATTAATTGTTAATAAGAATTAAATAATTCGAGAAACATCGCAAAACTCACAACAAAACCGCAATCAAAACAAAAGCATAACACAACACGGGAAAAAAACACATATTTAATTTACAAGATTTCGTGGACAAAATCCAGGAGAAAATATTATAATAGAACTGAAATACAAGACTTAAAAGATTCTCACAGTATTAGTTGTGATGAGCAAATCTCAGTATTTGCAGGAAACAGTAGATGTCTAGCAGCCAAAATTAAAGCATGTGTTTCAATCTCACCTAGTTGCATTGGACATGTAGCTTGTTCTATGCCTTCCACTTTTGAGAAAAAAAGAAACAGAGAAGCCAAAACAAATATCCCAACAAAAGCCTTTAACCTCAAATGCATATTTGGCTTGATGGGAATTATGAGCTCTGCATTATTTGAGTTTCTCTATGTATGTTATATATATATATATATTATCCAGAGTCAGCGTCGAACAAGTCTGATTTTATTAGTCTTCCATCCTTGGCCATACATACAAGTCCATATTTTGAAATTTTATATATCAATTAGCATCACTATCGATCAAAGCCACGTATTTTATTCAAACAAGTTGATTTAATATTCTTCCATTTTCATATATTACCTTAGCCATGTACGCTAGCCCATATTTTGGATCCATACGGAAAATGATATGCCCAACCCGACTCATGTGTAGTCTCATTTATAGTTCACGCCATATTTTAGATTTCCATATTAATTAACATCAACATGCCTGATTTTTATTATTTCCAAACTAATACATTTATACTTCAATTTTGACCGAGTTTTTGTCCATGGATTTGTATGTGATGTGAGATGTCTTATATTTTAACATGAGAGGTCTGTTCGCAAAGGCTTAGGGTCAAACTTCATTTATTTCTTGAATTTTTTTGGAGTATTTATGTAATTTGATTCATGTACACTACTTATTTAATCTCTTCATTGTTAGGGAAAGACTTATGGAGATACTTTGGGAGAAAGAGACTGGGCTGAGAAGAGAGAGGTTGAGAGTTTTTTTTTACGTTGATTACTTGATATAATGAATCGCTTTTTATTCTCCTCCGTGAATATCAACTGGATTGGACCCCCAACGATCCCGACTGGGGTTAGTTCAAAATACGATTGGTCATTCTAAGATTTCTTCTTTGGGAGAAAGAGACTGGGCTGAGAAGAGAGAGGTTGAGAGTTTTTTTTTTACGTTGATTACTTGATATAATGAATCGCTTTTTATTCTCCTCCGTGAATATCAACTGGATTGGACCCCCAACGATCCCGACTGGGGTTAGTTCAAAATACGATTCTAGGCGAAACCTACAATTTCTTTCAACAAATTCATGACAAAAAATAAAAAAAACACTAGAAGTGAAGAGTGAGAAATTACTTGCAATCCAACAGTGGAACTCAGCAATGTTATGTGGTTCATTCCAGGCTTCACTCTTGCCCTGCCCTCGAACATGAAAGAAAAAGTCGAGCCAGTACCAGTGGCATATTGTGATCCTGATGATGGTTTTTATTTATTTATGAATTAATCAATCATATTAATACATTAATATTAGCTATATAATGATTTATGAAAAGAGAGAAATTTGGATTACCAATACGATGTTCATTAACAAATGCGTATTATAGAGTATTAACAATGTATTGGAGATACTTAACAATGTACATGAGACGGTTTACAATGTAATGAAATAATTGGATGGGGGCATATTATGCGAAAGTTAACAATGTACTGGGGAGTGTTAACAATGTACAAGAGATACTTAACAGTGTACTGGGGAGTGTTAACAATGTACAAAAGATACTTAACAATGTACTGGGGAGTGTTAACAATGTACTAAAAAAATTAGACGGAGGTCATTTTCAGTATTTTTTAACATCATTTAGTTAGAGAGATCTAAAGATAATTTTTCACTTTCTTAAGGACCTAAAAAAACTTGAAAAACTCTAGGGATCTAAAAATAATAGATGGTGACCGCTAATTAATTTCCCCTTGATTTATTCTTCCATTCTCATTTATTTCAATGGCCATAAATACAGGTGTGTGTGTTTTTCTTAAATTTTAACACTAAGGCATGTTTGTGAAGGCCTAGGGTCGGACTTCATTTATTTCCTAAAATTTTTAGAGGTATTTATGTAATTTTATTGATGCATCATATTTATTTAATCTCTTCATTGTTAGGGTTATGGATAGACTTCATTTCGGTGAGATACAGTTATTCTAAGGTTTCTTCTATGGGAGGGGAAGTGCTGAGAAGAGAGAGAGGTTAAGAATTTTTTTATACTTCCATCGCTTGATATAGTGAATCGTTTCTTGTTTTCCTTTGTGAATATGTGCATATTTTACCAACCACTTAAATTTGTGGTTTGTCTTATGTGATATTTTGTTTCTTTGGCTGTTCTACATATCTTGAAACCTAATCCTACCGGCATTACCGGCTTGCCGCGTCAACAATATAAATACACGCACATCATCAACATCAACCGAGCCTAATTTTTCAACCACATGCATGTTGACTTATTCTTGTCAACAATATAAATACACACACATCATCAACATCAACCGAGCCTAATTTTTCAACCACATGCATGTTGACTTATTCTTCCACTTGGATCAATTCGTTGACCATATATTCAGTCCATATTTTGGAATCGGAATCCTTCAACCCACAACCATGCATGATTTGACTTTTAAGACATGTAACTACTGATTTCCATTTATTGACGCGTTATATATAGAGATACCACTAAATAGCCCAAATAATAAATTTTACAATCTTGAATTCAAAAGATCAGTGTTAGCATCAATCACAATCTGATTTTACTGGTGTTGAAAATTCCATATATAGCAAATTCATGTGCAAAGAAAATAAGCACACTAGTCTGTGATGAAATTTTCAAGGGGGCACAAAAAATTTAAAAACAATATGAAGAGAGAGGGAAAATGTTGACAACAATTACGAGCAGCAATTATATTGGTTCATCCTGTACCTGTATCATATTTAGGGAATCTTGTAGATCTTATATTCTTATGCATCTGTAGTCTGACTTGTGAGCTTAAGATTTGAATGCAAATGTTTGGAAAATATGAAACTTTTCACATGTAATCCCCTCACTACCCCAATCCCTACCCCCCCAAAAAATAAAAAAATAGAAAGAACGTGACTCTTTCTTTCATCTTCCATGTTTGGAACCCATTTTTAAATTCAATAAGCTTGTACAAAATCAAATTTTATATAATTGTTTCTAAACGGTTTTTTTTATTTAGATTTTAATCTTTAGTTTGAATTTTGATTTTTGTGATAGCGCAATAGTGCATGAATTTGTTGAATTTTTATTATTTTTTTATAGTAAAAAAGTATAGAATTATCAATTAAATTTTATTTCATTTAATAGTATATATGCATTTCAATGAGAGAGTGTATACTTTTTTTGAAAAATGAAAAATAGTATAGAGTGCAAATGGAGTTATACGTGGGGCCGAGTGTATCTTTTTCCTTATTAAAATACATACTTGGCTGATTTTTTTATGAAAAAAATGAAATTATATATTTGTATGAATCAAATGCATATATTTTTACGTATTTCATAATAGATTATATACTAATACAGTAGAGTGTGTATTGCAGTGCGCGATTGCATATATTGCATTAGTGCATTCGTGCCTTTTCAAATGACTCATTATCATAATGCAATCTTGTGCTTCATTGAAGGGTACGTGTTTATATACTCCAAAGCATTGTAAATACCAACACACTTATATAAAATTAAAATTACATATTTTTTGACAAAAAATATACATTCCTCATGTTCATGAAACATATGCTTTTCTGGTGTAAGGATTGTTCATAACACTTTTTCCTTATCTCTATTTTGGAACGGGGATAAGATTTATTCTTAGGTATACATTTATCTGAGCATAAGTAAGTATAAATAAGAATAAAATGATTTTGTGTTTGGTTGTGTTTTGAATTATTCTCGTTGGTAAATGTAAAAATAAATGTTTTGTTGTTTGGGTAAAATGTGAATAAAGTATGGATAAATGTTTATAAAAGGTAAAAAAATAATGGTAGTTGATTTGACATGTGATTTATAAGAGGTGAAGACAGTTGATTTGACAGTGTATCCACATATTCTTTGGGTAGAATAACTTAGGATAACTTTTATTCAAGAGGCTGATTGAAATTCATATACCACTTTATACCAGTTTATTCTGACATACTTTATCTGAGGTTATCCGGACTTTTCAAACACAATAAAATTTCTATCCAGGGTTATCCAATGATTTATTCTCATTCCAAACATGGCTATTAGTCTTAAGTTTGAATCAGACTTACCTGATGCACCACTGGTGGTGGTGATTATTTTAATTGTGTGTTAACACTTTTTGTCCTTTTTCTACCAATCCACTCTGTGTAATCAACCAAACTTCACATATCATTTGTTTAGATTAGAAATATACATTCATCTTCGATGGAATGCACTATTTATTATATTATTAGTCAATTGTGCAGCAAAAGAAATTAAAGTACCTTATAACAGCCTACAACTTTGTGCAGGGGCTTAAAACATGATCAAGGCTTAAAATCTCTAAAAACCATAATAAAATCTCTAGCTCTAACAGACTGCCTGAACTGCGAGCCTGGTCTTGATCCCAGCTCCGCAGTCACTCGATCCGAAAACCTCGTCCGACACATCGATCGAACACGTCTCCTTCCCAACACAAACCTAAAAAGAGCAAACAACATTTCAAGGCAGCATTTAGAAACACATTTCAAAAACAGCTTTTCACTTAAAGCAGAATCAATAAAGTACGTTTCAAAATTGATTCATACAAAAGCAGAATCTAACATTGCGATTTCAATTACCTGTTGAACCAAATCAAAGACACCACTGGCCTCGCATGAGCCAGTGGTGAAGTTTCCACAGGACCCTTGCGCGTCGCCATAGCTTGCGAACGTGACGCTGGAGATGGTGTGACCGGCTTGGCAAGCCAAGGTCATCGTGTTGCCTTCTTCGAGGTCGGCGCATATGGTCCCTACCATCACTGTCTCGAACCATACCTGCAACGGATCGCCTCCGAATTCCTCGAACAAGACCAATGTGTTTGTCTCATCATTCAAGAAGGACCTCGGCACATGGTAACTGAAAATGTGATCACAACAATATATGTTGTTACAATGTTAGGAATGAATGAATTGTGGTGACATTTTGATTGAGGTTTTAGAGAGTACCGTCTCTGTGTGGGCTCGCCGCATCCTGTGTTGCATTTGTTAGACGAAAACGATCCGCGATAATCGCAAGGGTTGCAACCGTCCGACGAGGCAGTGAAGTTTGGCCAATACCGTCCAATGCTATGGCCATTCACCCAGGCATGGCCCTTGCCCATGCCTTTCAGGTCCACCACGACCGGCTCATCGCCTAAAGGGGCGTTGAAATTTGTCTGTTGAGGAAAAACAAAGAAAGTTCATGTCGCATTTTGAATGTGATGTCTTAATAGAAAACTGACACACGCTAATTTTACATACAAAACATGTAAAATTATGATGATTATTTTCAATCATGTTTCAGTATCCTATTAAAGAATGCTAACGCATGATGAGATTCGGACTGGTTCCATCTCATATGATTTGAATGATAATTGGTAGGTGTTATATGTGAGCTAGAGACATTAATTACCTTATACCAGGTCAATGGCCTCAATGCTGGGAGCATATGAGTGGACCATTCATGTTGGTTATGCGACTCCGATACCATAGTTTACTGGTTTCCCCATTCAACCCAATCTATATGGTCAAAGAGTGGAAAAATATATTAGTGTTAATTGTAGAACAATATAATAATGGACAAGAGATTTATAGGAGATTAAGACCTTATATGACCACTTATTTGATGAGAGGTCAATAGTAGTGTTTCCACTGATCAACTGGACTGGACCTCCAACGATCCCGACCGGGGTTAGTTCAAAATACGATCCATAATTCTGTTCATGAAAATCATAAACATAAGAAAGGCAAAACCTACAATTTCTTTTCAACAAATTCATGACAAAAAAAAAAAAACTAGAAGTGAAGAGTGAGAAATTACTTGCAATCCAACAGTGGAACTCAGCAGTGTTATGTGGTTCATTCCAGGCTTCACTCTTGCCCTGCCCTCGAACACGAAAGAAAAAGTCGAGCCAGTACCAGTGGCATATTGTGATCCTGATGATGTTTTTTATATGAATTAATCAATCATATACATTAATATTAGCTATAAAATGATTTATGATAAGAAAGAAATTTGGATTACCAATAAAATGTTCATTAACGAATGCATAAAGCCCGTGGCCAGTCGTGTTAACTCGAAGAGTCATGAACTGAGTGAAATTAGGACCTTTGGGATCCAAATAAACACTGTAAATAAAATTACACACATATAGACCTTTTATTAGCAATTTGTTCTCTAAACACACCATAGAATAGGGAAAAGATCGATCTAATAATCAAAATTATGACTAAATTGGATGTGATTAGTAATTGTAAGAAAAAAAAATCAATTATTCCTGAAGTGATAGGACAATATGTCTTTTTATCACTGATCCAAAAAAGTCAATTTGCCCACTAAATTAATCAAATTTTGGATCATTGGATCAAAACTCAGATAAACATATCAAGTTTTTGTACCTCGTCATATACCACAAGTAGTCACTGACATCAAGAGTGGTTGAGAGTTGCTCGAGAAGTTGATTCGTCGAGAAAGAGGCGCCGCGTCCATGGAGAGTGTTCTTGATGATCTCAGGCCTCCATGACCAATCAAGCTGATCAGGCTCCTTTTCTGCCTGGTTTTGGACAGCCACCATTACAGATGTCTGTGTCCTAATCTGCAATACAATCAAGAAAATATAAGCATTTCCATGGTACGTAATATCTAAAAAATTTGTCATGTAAAGAAAAAATGGTAATGACAATGATAATAACAATTTTAGGTACCTTTGCAGTGTTGTGGGCCTCTGTCATGCAATCAGGAAGAACACTAACAGACCATGCAGGCAATGTATAGTTGAGGCCATTGAAGGATAATGTGTAATCCATTTTATTATTTGTGTTGCACAATAAACATCCTGGTGCAATGTCTTGACCAGAATAGATTGATGACTAAAATAAATTAAAAAAAAGTAATTAGAACAACATGAAAAAAATGCTCAAAATATATACATATTATTTAGTGAATATACAAACCCAAACTCCATTTCCATGATTAGTGTGTTGGACATCTCCATAGAGGAGGGCCTGGTCCATGGATTGAAGGGCTTCATGGAGCTCTTTCAAATGTCCCCACTTAGGCTGCCTCAAATTCCCTGAAAAGAATTCCATTCATTCACAAATATTTTGAAGGAACACTTCAATCCATTTTATGGTCTAAAATATAAATAGCAAGTGTTTTCATTTTTTTAAATATACATCATTTAATGATGTATTTACTTTTATAAAATATAATTATATACCCCAGTGAATTGAATGATATAACTTATAGAAATGTACCGTATTCATCGAGGGGTGCATCGTAATCGTATGAAGTGGTGATGTATGGACCACCGGTTGAGCGGCCAAAATTGGTTCCTCCATGGTACTAGTTATACATGAACAGAGTGTGTGTAAATGTTGATTAATTGTTATAACTTATAATATAATGGAATTATATATAATGCATGATTAATTAAATTACCATGTAATAGTTTTGGAAAGTTCCTTGGCGTTGGAAGAAACGAGCAACTGAGAATGCAATATCCTCAACAGGTCTGATTGGGTGATACCCACCCCAAGACTTAAACCTAATATATGTATGTAACATGCAATTCCAGTTATTCAAACTATTTCACTAAGAAGAACAACATCAATAGATTAATTATTTGATCTTACCATCCTGTCCAGTTTTCGGTCCACATTTTCGGGCTCTTTGCGTTGTTTGGTGTGAAATTGTCACAGTAAAAACCATTGCATGTGTTGATCTGTTATAGATGGAAGTATGATCATACTAGAATAGATGATACAAGAATTTTATGAATGTTTGTACCATAGGTTGGGGGGCATCATTTTGTTGGCACATGACCCATGGCACACCAGCATTGAAGGATTCAGCCAAATTTGCACACCATTGGATGTATCTTTTCCCAGCGTCCCCATAAGGGCCGTCTATGTTCCCGTACTCGTTCTCGATCTAGCATGGTTAAAAACAAAATATTAGATAATAATATAATCAGAATAGGAACAATTGTACTAGCAAAATTAATTTTTTTATTAAATCTTTTCCTTTCAACATAAATAAAACAAACAAACTTGGGCAACGATGATCGGTCCTCCCTGGGGTGCCAATAACCCTGCTTGTTTGATCATGTCCACTATCAAGGTAGTGAAATTCTGCATCTCATTCTACATGATGAAAATAATAATACTTTTAATTAATAGGTTAATGAAAATTAAAAACTAATAAAAGAGTCTAAATGAAGACCTCGAATATGTTGTTATCAGTCCTCATTTGAATCCCGGGCAATTGACGAAGCCAAACAGGAAATCCCCTATACCAACACAAATTTAATTAGAATATCTACTCAAAATGAAAATTTGTGTATTCTGATAAATATAAATATATACCCATAATTCCATTCAGCACAAACGTAAGGCCCAATTCGAAGAACTGCATAAAGACCTTCAGCTTGAATGGTTTGGAGGAATCTGATGAGGTTAAGTCTCCCCTTAAAGTTATACTGAATAAATAAGAAGTGAACAAGTTAACATAAGTTTTGTCTATTTTTATTTTTGTTAATTAACTAGATTTCAAAAGAAATGAATGATGAATGATTAATTAACCTCGCGGCGGCGGGGCTCATGGGCATTCCAGAAGACATAAGTCTCAATGGCATTGAGACCACCTTCCTTTGCCTTTCTTATCAAATCAGGCCACATCTATAATTAAAATTGAACTATTTAGAATAGTTTAGTTAAATAAAATAGAATATACAATAAAGATACTGTACAGTGGAAGAGGCCACGGAATTGTACGACACACGAACTCCAAAATCAAGCGACAAGCTAAGTACATAGAAACAAGACGCATGAAAAATATATCATGTATTTATTGGTGCTGATACACTTTTAGTATGTTTTATATCCCCATATGTAACCAGAAGAAGTTCCCAAACTGTCTATACACTCCATTAAGTGGTATGTTAACATAGTGCAATATATATTCTACTAGTACGAAAAATTAAAATTTTTATTTTAAATAAAAAAACATAAATAATATGTATTGATTTATCTGTCGAATGATAAGGTGCGGCATGCGGACGCGACGTGGGTCGTCCGATTGCGGGTCCATCGCATCCAACGGTCGATGTGAATCGCACCCGACCGTCCGATGCGATGAACCCGTGATCGACGGCCCGTGGTCGACGCCACACCCGTCCGCACGCCGCACCTAATCACTCCTCTGATTTATCTATGTATATATTTTATTTTTTATAATAGTATGTATTTCATTAATAATATGTATTGATTTATCTACGCATATATTTTACTTTTTATAATAATATGTATTTTATTATATACTTTTAAGAAAAAATCAAAATAATTGGTTAAATATATCATTTTCCATACGTAGAGAGAGAAATATGAGGCATGGGTTGGGAGAGATAAAGGTCAATGGGGTGTTATTATAATAGAATATTTGTATCATAGCACGCAGTTGTTTTATAAGCTGTAATAAATAGAGAGAATTTCAAAAAATAAATGTAAAATAACCACAAACAAGATCAAAAACAACCAATCAACCTTAGGAGTGCTACGAGGGTAATGTATTGAGCCAGAGATGATGAGCTTCCTCTCCCCGTTAATAACAATAGCTCTCTCATCATGAGACACACTTGCGGACCATGACAATGTGAAGGAACAACAAAGCAAAGCCAACACAAAAACAACCAAACCATCTATGGAAGCCATTGTTAAAACTTCTCTCCAATGGAGATCAGTTTTCAACACAAGGTATTTATAACAAAATAAAGATAAGTTAAACCCAAATTAACACATCCATAATTACCCAATAATGATGAGTTGTACTCTTTGAAGGGGTAAGAGTCTCCAACTACTTATCCAGCCAGCCAATGAATAGGGTTTCCCTTGAAGTTATCGTGATTTGTATTGTTGTAACCTCTTCTTTTTTCTTTTCTTTTTTTATATGGAAAGAGAAAATGACATTTTAGCCCTAATGTTGTATTGTCTTACTTCTATCTAATCCTTGCTTTTCCACTTGAGCGTGGGATATTTGGGCTGGGCATTTTTTAGAATATCGAAAGATCAAAGTTTGGGTTGGAGCTCATCTTGTGATTCTTATACGATATATTTTACATTCAGTCTATTATTTTATGGTTCATATCACAATTCGATCGTAGTTTTATTTTTTTAAATGATATATCACAATTAATGAGATATATATTTTTATAAAGGTAAAGTATATACTCTAATTTTCAACATCAAGTAAAGGGGGCTAAAGAGGTATTTAGGATGTAAAAAAATTAATTATAGACTATCAAGTTGCATGTCCATCCAAGATCATATGCAAATCTCCATTTAGCCATGTGACCCTGACCAACCTTGATTGACTCTCTCACGCCTACAATCTTGACTCACCCACGGGCGGTACAGCCCGTAATAGACCCCATTCATTAGAAAACTTTGATATGCAATGCCTATTAGAACTCAAGAAGTATCACATATTCGTAACCAGTGTCGTATTTTGACACTATAACTCATTTTTTCATCCCACAACCAATAGAGCTTCCAATTACCATTTAATTTATTGCATAGTGTCAACCATTGTTTTGTCTTTAATTTTTCCAATAATGTATTTCTGTATTTCACTTGTTATCACAAAGACTATTGAAATTCGAATTTTCATCTTGAAAAATAAGAGCCTCCCTATTCCTGATATATAAGAAATCGAATCAAATCTAGGAAATTGTGCTGATGCAAATACAGAGGCAAAAAAGTGGATTCCCATTACATAAACGTATCTGTCAATCAGCATCGAATTCTCTGAACATCATGACAACGTTTCATCGTTACCTCACATGAACAAAGAATCATTTATTAATCATGAATGATAAAAACCATACCAACATAACATTGTCAGAGAAATTATTGCAATGTTAGCCTGGTTTGAGAAATAAATTTTAAAAAAAACAAACAGTGTGTGTTGTCAGTCGTTGATGGGCTTTGTCTTTCCTAAAAGAGGACAAAAGAAAAACCACCCATGCATATCCCATATACATAGATCACCACCACAAGAGTAATCTAAACAACCACAACAGGTCAAGTTTTGTTCACGTAGTTTAGATCTGATACACACACGGCTTCAACATTGCAAAATGTGGGTCAGATTCCGACCTCATCCCACCACCAAAAAGCCTAGAAAAAAACCAATGCAAAGAGAAACCAAGACTCACATAAATCACAATAAAACAAATTCAAATAAACAAAAACAACCATTAAAGAGTTGTACCAACATCTCTACATGAGCTAAATCATCTCTTGGCAGATTGGTAGATGTATCCTGATCGTTGATCACAGAAGAGTTAACCAGGAAAAAAACATTAACCTACTACCAAAAAAACATTTTCCTTTTCTTTCCAATGGGATCATAAAACAAAAGAAGAAGAAGAAGAAACAACAAAACAAACCTTTGATGATGACTTAACATAGCTTGGTATATCTTTCTATACATATCTACTAGAAGAAGCCATGACCACTGCAAAGATGGCGTCGATGGTGCTACCGATTGGAGATAGGATTTGGACCGCTTGGGACCTCATGCGCACTCGCGTTGAGCTGTTGAGAAGAAAACGATGGACGACTCCGATGGCGTGAATTCATCGACTGTGATGCTGAGGAAGAGAAAAGCCTTCGCGACACCCTCAGCTCGTTGGTTGGAGAAGCCAACATGAGGAGTAGGAGGAGGAAGACCACCATGGCTTGTGGTCTCAACTGATGAGTTTCATCTGTGGCCATGCACGTTGAGGACTCTTGAATCACTAAAAACCACCCCAACAAATCCCACAAGAAGGCAATATCCATGAACCACTTGGACCAGATGGGAAGGAGGTGGAGGGGAAGCTTTGATGGTGGTGGAGGAGCATTTGTTGAGAGAGAGAGAGAGAGAGAGAGAGAGAGAGAGCTTTGTTGACATAAAGGTTTATATGAAGGGACAGTGACTTTAGTTACAGTTGTCCATGAAATTACAGGTGTGGCCTTTGCTTTACAAAAGATGAGGCAGGTCTTCGAAACTTGGGGGGGTTTTGTTTTCAAATTAGAAGACATATGTGTCCTTTATTGGGAGGTATCCAATAAGAATATCAATTTGGTTGAATAGTCTTGGATGATTGCACTTTCATTGGAGAATAGTGCATGAATTGGATGTTTTAAAGCTTCACCTGGAATAAAGTGAAATGGTGGGGTGGATCAAACCTAGAGCCATCTCTTAAAGTAGTGGGGTGTATTTTAAGGGCACACTATATGATTATTGATTCCCAGATGTGTTAAAAGTTATGTTCTTTTGAGATTAAATTAGAAAGATCACCCTTGATTTGGACAAATAATGCTCTACTGAGTCATTGATTCCACTTGAATAAACCATAGCATCTGATTCTAACATTTTGTCACAAGCAGTCCTTATATGCAACCGAAATAGTATCATTATGAGTGTACATCAGAAGGTATATAAGTGACAGCATGTAACATTATCCTAACCCAAAATATATGATTAGCAAAGAACCCACATCAAACTGAATTTATTAGCATCAATTTACAAATAATTGGCTTAAAAACAGAACCATAATTATGTTAGGCCTAGATAATGAATTAAATAGGATGATTGATAAGTAGGTTACTGCAATGGCCAAAACCCCAGATGATTATCAGAAGACAAAACTTGATTTACCGAACTTGAAAGACCAATTCAAGAATTTAAAATTAGTCAATGACGAATCTTGAAAAGCAAAGCCTATTACTACAAGGGGTGATATGGGTGATATCTTGCTTGGGTGTCTTTATCTTGCTTGGAAGCTTGCCAAAGAAACCCATTTTTTACCTTAAATGATGAAAAATAAATCTGTAACAAAATTAGGGTTGGTTAGTTTTTGCATGCTTTGAAAAGAGAGAGAGAGAGAGAGAGAGCAAAGCATGGAATTCTAATCACTGTTCTCTCTTCCTGTGAAAGAACTGACACTGTCTCCATTATGGGTTGCATGTGACCCCACCCCATTCAAGGGAAAGAGAGATCTACGTCCAGGTTGCTCTTGTATTTCTTAGGCCCGTTTGAATACCGGTTTGAAGACCTTTTAGGTTCGGAAAAAAACTATTTTTTTCAAACTTATTTTCAAACATAAAAATTGAGACAAAAAACTGTAGATAGATTTCTGTAAAAAAAGTCCAAAACCTAAGTTTTTCAAAAGCTGTGGAAATGCAGTTTCCTGCAAAATCAGTTTTAAACCCAGCTTTTACCTGAAATCAGTTTTGCAATTGCGCAACCAAATGCATCCTTAAATAGCGTTTGAAAACACGTTTAAAAAATAAGATTTTGAATAAAGTGACTTAAATAAATTTTAATTCCTAGAAAATGCATTTTCTACGCTTCTTACAAAACAACATTTTTACACTATGACAGTATGACCCATTTGGTAACACAATTGGGGGATGATTCTGCTTTTTAATTAAACAGAAAACACAAACATGTCACCAAACAGATTTCAGAAAACATGATTAATTAAAAATTACTTACAATTTTAACGCAAAAATGTTGTTTTTAAAAAGGACAAAAAATGTGTTTTTTCAAGAATCAAAATCTATTTAAACCACTTTATTTAAAATCTTATTTTTTAAGTGTGTTTCCAAAAGCTACCTAAAAGTAATGTTTTAAGAACCGAACCGTTCAACGAACCGGAAAAATGACCAGGTCATAAATCAGTAGTTTAATCATCGGGTTTCCCGAAATTGAACCATGACGTTATCAAGATGTAATAAATACATTAATCATATTAATAATTCAAAATTAATCAAGATTTTATAATTTGTTAGGGGATATAACCAAACTAATGTTTTACAATTTATAAGAGGATGTTTAAAAACTGCATTACATAACTTAGCATCTAAGCTAAACATAAGTAAAAGAAAATAGCTTAATTTTGTAAGAGGACGTATCTGAATAATGCTTTACAATTTTAAAAATATAATATGTTTTGTTGTTATGAAGAAAGTGACGTTTAAACCCGAATGGTTCGTGTAACCTGACAACAATGGTTCTGTAAACCGACGGCTCACCCACCAGGTTGAACGGTTTTTCAATTTTAGAACGATTTTTGAAGTGGATGGTTTTGAAGTTGAACCGAACTAGAATCTGGGCCAGTCAATTGTCCAATTGGTTGAATCAACCGGTCTGGTCCAGTTTTTAAAACATTGTCCAAAAGCTGTAAATAACTTTTTAATTAAGTTGCCTTCCTGAAACGCGTTTGGTAACACGTATGAGATTTCTGCTTAATTAAAAACAAAATCAACCCCAAACCCTAATACCAAACACCTGATTCAATTCAATGAAGCTTCAATTACATTATCTTTATGAAGTTCTTCTAACTCTTTTTAAAGACACATAACACAAGGCCTTCACATAGGGATTTTCTTTACAAGGACCAAGCAACCGTTTTGAGCACCAAAAGAGAGATCATTTAAATGAACGGCCATATCAAATATAGCCAACTCTAGTGATGCACACCAATCATTCAACAAAACAAAAGACATGCTTTCATCTTCACCCATGACTAATATTGTGATAGATTACCAAAAAAATTTAATTTTAATATAATACATGATTATTTTTAAATTCACTAAATATGCAATAATTGATAGACTTCAAATCAATACATAAATTGAATTGCATATTTGTTTGGTGGAAAAAGATTAGGGACATTCTTCCGGTCCCTTTTATAGCCTCCCACATGTTCTAAATTTTCAAAAATATATAAATGTAGAATGATTTGCATTTTACCATTTTACCAAAAAAAAACATATAAACTCATTCATTAAATGCATAATTTTTGTATATTACTCACCTAACAACTTCATATATTTAATGTGCTACAAAAATGACTACGTGTGCCCTTATTTGATGCGTCCCTCGTACATCATGTGTGATGAAGGCAAAGGTTCTCTTTCAGTTAATCTTGCCTAGAAATTCAAACATTATCTTTGGGGTTTTGTCACTTTAACATTTTCACTTGCAACTTAAATAGAAAAACACCTACCAAAACCCTCCATTGAAAATAGACTATGTAACCCTAATCACCTCCACAAGATCTATCTATTGGTTGAGATTTAGACCAATCGAACCATGAAAGCCTATATCAAAATAACAAAAAACATACTTCTTCTAAATCCATCCATCAGTGGCTCCTTGAGAGTGATTGGGGTTTAAAGGCCATGTGGGGAACCAGGCAGTTTGGCCGAGGAGGAGACCTAAAGATGGCTGCAAAGTCAATTTCCAACAGCACTTGATGGTGATTTTTGGCTCACTAGATTGGTCATTATAGGGCTCATGATTGATCTCTTTTGAATTAATTATGACTATTTAATACACTCTAACCTTGATGGATTTGTGATCCTAGCGTACAGCTATTTAATATTATTATGTATTTTTGAACCAACACAAATACCTACCCATATCAAAGTCATACCTATATGTTGAAGTGACAAGGAATAGATCTTCAAAGCATCTCAATCTCACACACTTTTTAAAACTGAATCCCTGTCTTGGACTAAAAAAAAGAAAAGAAAAAGAGAAAAAGCTATCTTGTGCATATGAGAGTTTGGAATGTGAAAGCTGCTGCTACAGCTTTCTTTAACTTTGCTCTCATATCATGAGACTATTTTTTTTGAAATGCCAGTCCTGTTTTCAACTAATAAAAGGCCTTTACGATCTTAATACACGTTATTCCAATGATTTGCTCTGTACCAACCAATTATGAAAATTAACAAATCAAAAACATAATACAACCAATCAATTGATATTCGGATGATACTAAAACACATTGTTTCAAATGAGACAATAATTGTAATGTCAGAGGCAAAGGTGTGATTTTAGTCAAAAGTTACAACGGTATCAACAAAAGCCTTTTTTAAAAGTTGATTGATTCACTCTAATTGCAAGAGTATTTTGTTCTTCAAAGGTTTAGTTTAAAAAGTTTTAGCATAACCCTCTCACATGTTTATAGTTGTGCCCTTGTTTTAGGATAATCACTTTCACACTATCCACAAATCTCAATAAACAGTGATACAAAAATACATGGGTGCAAAGTCTTGGTGTGAAATTTGAATAATATGTGCAAAAGAGATGCATTAAAAAAATGATTCAAGGAAACATAAAACCTGAATAAATCAAATATCCAAAGATAGTAATCCTGATTCATTTGTTTCAAAACCTAAATTGGCCTTGCCCAGTAATAAATCAAAACCCAATAGTTTGTTCTATCAGCTTTTTTTAGCAATAGTAACCACTAAATAATCACCATGCGATGTTCCAGAAAAGTACATGAAGAAAGCGCCAATGCAATTAATATCAACCTTTCTCCTTAGTAAAAAAAAAAAAAAAGCAGCCAGGATCCTGATATTGACTTTTGCTTTGTAAGATGTCTCAGAAAAAACTATATTTCCTAATGTCACCATCAAAGTCCCCACATGGGGCACTAGTTTTCAGTTGTGAAAAACATCACTAGATCTCCTTTTCAATTTCTTTTTCATCTCATTTGTAAAATGAAGTTAATCAACGTTAGATAAATGAAAAGAGATGCCTAACAATGCCTCTTTTATCCCCAATGGTAACTAGGATTACAATCCACAACCAATAAATGGATACTCCCTAGACTGCCTATGGTCTGAAGACCACTGCCCACATGAAAATTTCAAGTTGTACATAAGTCATAAGTGGCAAGAGTATGTTTTTCCACAGATGTAGGACAAAAATGAACTGGCGAACAACAGTCCTCAGCACAGAGTGGTCCCACCACTGGCACTGTTTAGGTTTTATTTGAACATGATAAACTAAATTTGCACAATGAACTTTCTTCTTTTTTTCGTTTTACTCGTTGGAAACGAAAGATTTGAAGGGTAAACAAGAAAATGAGAACAAAAGGATATCATTCAAGAGAATGAGACAGATTTCAAAAATGACATGAAAAAAATAGAAATTCTTTTGAGATATAATGGAAAATATATCTCACCTCCAGCCCAAGGATTGCCTTATCCCGGAGAAGATGAGCCCTAAAGACCTTCCTATCAAACACTTCAGGAAGAAGGAGATTGCACTACTGATCTTATCAAAAATTACTCTAACTAAAGGCATAGCTATATCAGAGAACTCCAGGAACAAGCTGTAGTAGTATCTCCTGCAACCAAAAGAAATTCAATTCACAAGGAAGAACCACGTAAATGTGCAAATGTATTAGAAAACAACAAATATAATATCCAGATCACCAAATTCCAACAGTATACAAAGTTACAAACAACAGAAGATACCAATATAGGCTATTATATTCTTCTAATTTGGTTTTTCCTTGTATAGTTACTACATATTTTTTTGTTAAATTCAAATGGCACAAGTTGAGACAAGACTTCCAAGATGGCTATCCCTCAAACTCACCTAAAGCCCAAACAATATCAGGCACTAAGTCCTCCCCCAAGTGGACATGGTGCTTTTCTGACACACCAATAAAACCTCGACCTAAATGACGTTTAGAGAGACTTCTTGATATAAGATGGCCATGCAAATGGAAAATGCATACTGTAATCCTAGAGGTTGAGCAGAATGATTTCCCATTTATATCTGTTTTGGTCATGCCGTCACCAAGGATTATAGACAAATTGCTAAAACAGAAATGAAATATAAGAAGATAAGAGATGTACCATCCAATCAAGGCCCTTAATTCCTCAGTACGCTTTACGTGCAAAGATAATTGACTGATTAAAACACAATGCAAAGGAAAAGGTGTTGATGCAGGCTTTCTTGTAATAAATGTCTTCCACCACATGAGTTTCTCAGTTTGGCTCTCATGTGGATCTTCCAGCAGTTGCTTCTGAAGAACAGACAAGTCGAACCGATCCTCATACATTGAGACAACCAGCTCAAAGTTTTGTTGCAGCCACTGATTGAGAGCAACCTATCATCAACTGTCAGAGGATTAGAGACAAATCACCCAAACAATATTATAACAAACATGAATGTCATGACATCTAAAAATAGATCATGGGGTTCCATGCGTGTCAAACGAAGACAATGCACATAATGCAAAAAAATGATGCAATTCACACATGCAATGATAGCTTAGTGGGGACACCCATGTCACATGGGCTAATTATCATGGATAATGCAATAACTCCTGCATTTAAATATTCATAATCCCTTGCATGATAAATCTCAATTCTCAAGCACTGGACGCACGCAAGGCAAGACTTCTATATGGAGTAATGAACAAATATAATTTTGGGCATAGAACAAACCCCAAATGAAGCATTACTGTGAATTGTACAGGTACAGATGAATGTAAAACAAATATAGAAGTAATAAAAGTGAGATAAATTTTTTTACAGTGGATCGATGTGAAAAAAAGGAGAAAATTGATTTTGACATAAGGATATGTATAATAGGACCTGATCTGAGTAATCAGTGCCCAAAGCAAGTAGTACAAATTTTATATGATCTTCTCAGAATACACTAATGCTAAAGTCAGAGAAGTCAACAAACAGCAATAGCAAATATAGCATGAGTAGCAGAGAAAGAGGTAAACCATACAACAAATAAATTTCATGTTTTATCTTAAGCACATAGCCTCTTCATTAAAAATTTTAAAAAAACCACTTGAGAACATTGGCAATCACACCAAAATAAAAACCTGAACCTGTAACCAAGATATGACTTAAAATATGAATATCATCATACCTCATTCCGCAAACGTTGAAGTTCTCTTGTTGACAGTGAACATAACTTTAAACCCAGGCCATTCATCTTACTGGCCAATCCACTGTCGACAGAGATAAGCTCAAGATAAATGCTACTGATTCCATCTGCCAGGGTAATCACCAAATCTTCTAGGATGTCAACCCCGTGTTGGGTAAACAACTGAATGTCATAATAGCATCCACTGCTGGCATATGCCAAGCAGAAACATCAGTAGTATTCCACAGAGAATATCTCTATAACAGAATAAACAAAGTGATTCATCCATGAAATGATTGCTCACGAAAAGAGTTCTAAGATTCACAAAATCAAAGAATTATTTTTCTGTTTATGCAAAAACAAGAGAAGAATTCTATGTAGATAAACCAAGTTTCAAACACTGGAAAGTACAATATGACAAACAAACACAAAAAAAAATTCAAATGTTAGCACAACTTTGTAGCATTAAGATGGTCAACAAATTGAAACAAGAATCTGCTGATACCAATCCCCACTCAATACCTTCTCTGTCAGTGCTTCTCTGTTACGGTTTGATGGCAATAATTATTAGTGTTGGATTATCTGGCAGATAGAAAGCCTAATGGAAATTGCAACCTTAAACAAAATTATGAACCCTCAAGCATGTGAACTAAACTATAGTGGATCTCATAAAATAAAAGTTAGATATCAAGTCCAAATAATTCCAAGTTTTATCTGAAAAATGTGAAGCCTGTATCTATCTAAACACTGCTAGAAGTAAGAGAACGCGTCAAACACTGATTCAATTTTTGTGAAGTTTCAGAATAATTCAAAGAATTCGCATTTTAAGTGTACAAGAACCGGATGATTAACAGTAAAATATGATATTTTTTATAGAAATCAACAAAGCTATAAGAAGAACAACAGATGTCATAGGGCTTAAATTTAGTTCATCATATACAGAAAGTGGAGCCAATAAAAGAGCAACCATTACCTGAGAGAACCAAACCTAAGAAAGTATAGAAAATCTGCATAGAGATTATCCTTTCCCAACCTTTTGAGATTCTCTAAAATGGTATTATTTCTCAATTTCTCAAACATTCTAGCTGTGATAACCTGAAATAAATTAGAAACACTCATTTTACGATAGAATGGCACCAAAACCAAATAAAGAATGCATTTGTCGATATAGCAGACCTTGTCTTCCGCCTTGTTCTGCAGGCGGAGCTCCTCTTCTAACCATCCAACACAAACTAGCTGGATAGATCCCTGAATAATTTCAAAAATGACACCAAACCAAACATCTCTGCTACAATCTTCATGAACTTGTGGGATACTCTTAACCTGCAATAACAGTAAAAAAACCTTTAAGACATAATCATGATTAAAATGCACAAATCCTCAAAATGCAAAACAAAATATTCAATCCAGAAGGAAAAATTGGATGACAACAAAACCACTTATGAAAGAGATGCAGGACTGTACAAGATGCATGTGAATAATCTACATATACTGGAAAACATGCTATGATATCAAATCAGAATCAGAGTAGATGTTTAATTTGTAAATATGTCTAGTTCAAATATGATTCTCTGCATTTTGAAATTAACTAAGTCAAAGGCCTCATGTAGGCAATAATATCTGGTTCAATGATCCACGGTTGATAAATCAAATTCTCTGCATTATATGAAGAGTTCTAACAAGTAAGTCAATAGCTTCATAACTGCCTCAGACCAAAAATATGCAAGAATTTCAAAAATTTTAATCTCTCTCTATTATACACAAGGGGTTTAATTATGCCATAATCTGCCAAAATCTATCTTGGATATCAGTATCACAATAATATCTGGATTGTCATACTTTGTGATAGCTGGAATGATATCAAAGGGCACAATAAGAAGCCGTCCTCAATGATCTGGGGTGAACATTGTATAGACGGTTGATCCAAAGAAAGAAATGAAGAAAGACAAAGTGTTGTCTGTAATACATCTTTGTTCATTTTTAGTTTTATCCATATTTGGTTTGGAGTTTTATCAGATTAATATAATTAGTTGGCAGACTCCCAAAGTCCCACCTTTATCTCAAAAAATATTATATTGTTCATTTTCTCTTTCGTACATTGCTCAAGCTATAAATGAAAACAGTTATTACCATATTTCCCAATTTTCTCAAAAAAAGAGTGCCAAAATGTACCAAATCTATGATATGGCATGAAATTTGATCTTATAAGTAATTTATTTCATATATGTGTACCATCCCAATCTCCACATGTACACACACAAAATCACGTGCATCATGCCTTTTTTCCTTTGAGAGATGGTGGTCTATAACGAATAAGAAGAATAATGATAAGCACCATCCCCATTTGGTTCATGGATGGATTATCAGGGAATAAAATAGTTATATGGGTATAAAACAATGTTGGCCCTGGGCAAGGGCAACCAAAGCAATTGCCTAGAGCTTCCATCTAAGGAGGACCCCCAAGAACCGTCTGTTCAGTGGAATTAAAAAAATGGACGGTGTGATGTGCCGCTTTCCCAGTTAAACAGTGAATTGGTTTCTCTCAGCACACTTTATATTCCTTAAATCAAGACTAAAATTTTTCTCCTCCTCAAATCTCTCCAACCATAATGACAAACATATTAATTTGAAGATTATCTCTATTCAATGTCTCTCTCCGCATATCTCTCTCCCTCAAATTTTATATTATTTTTGTTGCTTTCAGGCTTTAATTAGGTTGATCTCTCTTTCTTGATTTAAAAATTTATTTGATTGAAAAATCCATACATTGTTTATTAGATGCATATAATAATATGGAGGGTTTTAAGTTAAATGATTGTATAATATTGTGTATCAATTTTGTATTATATATATGCAAGATTTTTTTATAAATATGTATGGGGCCCCTCTTTATAAGTTTTCCTAGGTCCCAACAAAAAAATTCAATTCTCATGGCTGACCCTGGTATAAAATAAAATTAGATGATTTTATGTATGTTTGTTATTCCTTCCTCGGTTTCAGTAATTTATGTCTTTTGTATTTATGTTATTAGAATATAGTTATATTTTTGGATGAATGAGTAGGAATTAATTATACATCTCCCCTAGGTATAGTTATCATGGTTTCTTTTAACTTATCAAGGCATGACTGTTACAGTAAATCCATAATAACCAAACATTTTTAGGAATGAGTTATTCTTCCCTTATTCACTTGCTTATTCTCGAAAAAAGTAGGCGCCATGTCTCCACAGTTAATAATAAAATAATTCTCTTGATTGGACTATTATGAACCTTTGTTATTCATGTTATCACGGGGATTGTACTAGGAATCATTCATTTTTCCTCCGCATCAGCTCCTCACATAAATAAATGTCTTCATAGTCCCGGTTTCCTAACAGCTTGTCTTCATAGTACCCATTACCCTTTTATTCCTATCTATTCCTTAATCAGTGCCTTGTGGCTATGTACTGCTTTTTAACTAGTAAATGGCCAATCAATTTTTCTAAATAAAATAAATAAATAAATACAAAAATGTCACAATTGAAATCAATTTTTCAAAACACACAAATTTCTACACAGAAAATATATACAATCGCATTGCACCAAACACGTGAAGCCATGTAACAAAAGGCTTAAAAACATAGAAGACAACCATTGGAGGTGGTACCTGCCTCTTTATGAAGTTGCTGTAATGTAGACAATAGCAATCGCAACCTGGAACCATCGGCAATGGCGGACAAACTTAAAGGATCCTTAGTCTCATGTGTTCCATGTTCAGCCAATCGGATCCATGTATTAGTTTCAAGATCAACAGCATCTAAGGCATCCACAAGTTTCCCTTCTATTTCATTCCAAGTATCATGTGCCTTGGTCCGCTTATCATGGTTTCCTGCTCTGTTAGAGAGAGAACAAATCAGATCAACTTAGGATGCTGGGTTATTTCAGCCCTAAAGGAAAGAACAGCATTAGCATTGGATTTACTCGGATTTACATATCAAGCAAATAAAATGTGTAAGTTTCAGTGTCACAAATTTTGTGCTGCTTACTCTTACCTACCAGAAGGGATAGAACTTGCAATGGAACTCTCTTGACCTGGCTTATGCTTCTTAGCATTGAGATAAGCATCTTCGGAAGGTACTGCTCCAGCCATATAAGCAAAAATGACACTGGTCATTAGAAGCGCCTGATCTATAACAGGCACCCAGTTCACTGCATCGTCAAGGTTTATTGAAGCCCCTACGACATTGCACCTCAGACGATTTAATTTGATGCACCAGCCTCCCTTCACGGTTCTATCAAAAGAGGCGGAGTAATCACAAACTTGCCATGAAGGAAACTGAACAGCATGTCTACAACCCTCATAGAGGCAGTTCCTACAATACATGAATAGACAAGAAAATGAATGCGTCAGAATTACAGTGGCGGCTCTTTATCCCAGACACCTTTCACCTATGTAAATAAGTAAATATTTCATGAAGATGTTCAAAATTTTGCAGGTTTATTCAAATATCCGGAATAACCGCAACAAATTTCAAGCCTACTGCTAGACCACAGTGCAGTTCAGATGATTCTACTACATAACTGTAATAAGGGTATTTAGTTTTATTATCATTACCAATAAACAGTGTTTTGAGAGACATACCTTCGCAACACATTAGAAGACACATTTTTGTGCATAAAATTCCTCCTTTTGAGCGGAACACTCTGCAACCGTATATTGGCACATGACAGCATGGTAATGCATTCTCCCATTTAAGGAAAACAATCACCTTCATTCATAACAAATCTCTCAAATAATGAGGACAACGTACGTATAGGGCATTGCTGTCATGAAGAACAGAAATGCAGCATCAGAATGACAACTTCCCGATCAATATAAACATAAACAAATGACACATTTGAAGAAAAACTGAGGTAAAACACGAATCCATTCATTATTGTACATTTCAAACATAGTTGTCTGGGCGGCTAGGCGACGCCTAGCTGCCTAGGCGTGCCTGGGCGCTCCTAGGCGGTGCTTAATTAAGATTTTATTATTTAAATTGATAATTATATTAAAGTTATTTATCTGTTTATCCATTCTTTAATTTTTCTAGTAATACTCTTAAAATGAGGAATGTTATTTATAAATAAAGAACACATGGATGTAATTTATTGGTGCATGTCCATTTCAACAAAATTAATATAATCTAACCCTAGTGCATTAAAGAATGAGAAAAGAGGGGAGAGATTACGAGATAAAAGTTCGATTTTGAGAGAGGAGGGAGAGACAAAAAAATATAAACTTGGGATCAGGAGAATTCACACCGTTGGGTGGCAGGGTTGTTGATGTTTCAATATTTCACGTGTTTTTTTTTTTGATTAGGTGAGAATTGGGCGGACTAGCGTGAAAGGCGGGCTACGTGATTAAGGGGCCCAGGCGGGCCCAGGCGCCCGCTTAATTAACATGTCATTAGCGCCTAGGCCCATCTGGACCGCCCAGGCGCCGCGGCTTAATTAACATGTCATTAGCGCCTAGGCCCATCTGGACCGCCTAGTCGCCTAGGCGGCGCCTGGGCATCGCCCAGACAACTATGATTTCAAACAAATACACGAATCCGTCCACACTGTGGAGAAATCCAACCAATGTCGATTGACCATTCAGCACTCAATAGATAAACTACATTACAGTTCAATAAAATCTTCCTCAAACAGGACAATCTCATCAATGATCAATCCAGTTAAGTAAGCGATTCCAACGAATCCGGAAAGCAAAACCAAAAAAAAAAAAAACCTTAAAAAAATCGAATATGTTTGTGTAGATGTAAATGTTCCTCGGACACAGCTATAGAGAGATGTAACCTTTCAACCGCGGCGACTGGATCGATCGAATCAGGATCAGAATCAGAAAACCTAAGAAAAACAGCGGCTCTAGAGCGAGCGAACCAATCGATTGAAACCCTAATTGAGAGGATGAAATTTGTGCGTACCTTGTTTTTATTGCTTTTTTCGCTCTCGCTCTCCCGAACGTTTTTTTGTTCTCCGAAATCCTACTTTCGACAGGGACGATTAAGCGAGAGAGCGGCGGATGATAAAACCTATTTCGCATCGCGAGATCTGGACCGTTCATAAAAGGGGCAGGAACATGTGGATCAGTGGACGCTCGAACGGTCACATTTGATATTTTGGACTGATGAATCACGGATAAGATTTTCTTATTGGAATATTGGAACAAGTTTTAAAACCTGTCCCCTGATCATGAATTAAACTGTTTGGGGCCTCTGACGGCTTTTGAAACGGGTGATGACAACTTTCATATATTATTCCAATTTTGTAGGATGTCCCAAAGGACAAATGAAGATTCGGGGGATGCAACACACTTAATTACATGGTTACGATGGGATCCGATGCATTATTGTTCTTCCTATGCTTGTCGCAACCGTAATGAACAGCTCCATTCACATGGGAATGCAAGGTTAGACCCCTCTTGGTGACAAGAGGGAGAAAAAAAAGGGGGTTAATAACCATTCGGGTATGTATGTTATGGGTTTTGACCACTGTCTCATATGAGCATTTAATGTCTTAGGATGCGTTTGGTTGCCCTATCCTATACCAAATATATATATATATATATATATATACACGCGATTACGACAAGGTGCGGCGGCGATTATGATTGCGAGGCAAGTCCGATGCGTTTACAATGGACCCGTGACGACCCAATCAACGCCGCACAGCTGCCGTTCGCCGCAGGTAATCGCCCCATATATATATATATATATATATATAGTATATATATATATATATATATATTTTAAACATATATATATATATATATATATATATCATATATATATATATATATATATATATACGGGGGCGATAGGTGCGGCGAACGGCAGGTGCGGCGGCGACGTGGGCCGTTCGATCGCGGGTCCATGCATCCCGGTCACGTGAATCGCACCCGACCGTCCTGCGATGGACCCGTTCACGGCCCAATCGACGCCGCACCTGCCGTTCGCCGCACCTAATGCCCTCTATATATAAAGTGAGCTTCCTGCGGCAGAGGTGCGGCGTCGATCGTGAGTTTGACCACGGGTACAACGGTCATATATATATATATATTCGAGTGATTCTGCGGGTACAATGCGGGAAACAATTTTGTAATCGCGGGTAACCAAACGCGAGATGAATCGCCCCCGACCGTAGATGGACCTCTATACGGCCCGTATCGCTCTATCCAGACATTCTGCACCAAAAATATATATATATGTTATTATTTTAAAAATATATATTTAATTTAAATTTATTTTCTCATGTGACTCTAGTTTTTTTTTTAAATGTGAAAAATAATTTTAGTTATAAATATTATTGAGAGGGGCTAGTCCCGCCGCCTGGAAATCTAATTCCATCACTTGAAAAAAAAAGTGAGTAGTGGGAAAGGGACAACGAGAGAGGGAAGAAAGATAAAGGGTGAGGTGGGGTGTGGCAAGGGCAAAAAAGGGGAGGGGGGGGGAGAGAAAGAGAGGTCGGAGTGAGGGGTGGGTGGGGCTAGAGAGTGGCCGAAGGGGGGTCAGCCTCCTCCACTTGCCATCGTCTCCTGCCCGTCGTCACCCCCTCCCCATCATCCGCCCTCCCTGCCCTAACCACCATCCCTTCGTTGAGTCCTTTTTGTCTTTTTTTTCTCTCTCTAGTTAGAATATGTATTTTTTTATTTGTGAGAATAAAAACAAGGATAATGAAATATTAATCTTCTCCCACACACGATGTGCGTGTAAATAAAATAATGTTTTAAAAAAATTATCCACAACCAATACCTTCAATTTATTTTTATGTAGAATATTTCACTTCTATAGTTTTCATATTTTATTTTTATATAAAATCTTTCACTTCTATGTGTATAATATAATGTTCATCATCTTCATCTTGTTTATTCTTGTTATGTTAAGAATTAACTCTTACAAAGTTTTAATTGTTTAAAATAATACATTTTTTAAGTCAAAATCGAAACCCACGCTCAACCCAACCCGAATTAAACTCGAATCAAACACGAACAAAACCCGATAGGTGGGGTTCTTCAACCTCAAGTTGGTTTTCTCTAACCTCAGGTTGAGTTTGGGTTGAGTTCCAACCCACCCGAGTTGTACCCCATTTTAGAGTGATATTGTTAGAAATAACAAATCAACAGTAATATTTTGCTAAAATATGATTTTTTAGAGGTATATATATATATAAATATTATTATTTGGTAGATATTGATGATATTATTCAATTTATGTATAAATACAAAAAATAAAAAATAAAAAATTAAATTATTCCTAAAATTCTTTAAAAATTCATAACTTTTCAAGTATAACTTAGGTTGTAGTGATCAATAGCTCGTTGGAAATATATTTTCGATATATCTTTATGAATATTTTCCCGAAAATAATTATTTGAAGATGAAAAGTGTAATAAAACGTTAAAACTCATATTTAACATGAAATTACCTTATTATCATCCATATTTTATGATTATCTCAATTTAAATATAATAAAAATAATAACAACAAAAGATATGATGAAGTGGCACAAAAAAATCATCAATTCAATATCATTCATTCAATATATCTTAAAAAGCCTAAAATAAAATCAAGAGACTAAATGTTAATTTTAGATAATAATAGATTTTAACAAATTTATTAGTAGTAAATATGTAAAATTGTGTTGCACAATTGAAAACACTTCCCATTAGCATAGAAGATAGATTTTGGTAAGTGGATTTAGAATTTTGGTTAGTGGGGATAAATGCTCCGAATAACAAACATTTCCAAGCCCACCCAACAAACCGTGTAAATGTGACCCCGTCTCGTTCACTGATGTATGCGTGCTTAAGGTCCCTCCGTTCCATAATCAACGTCAGATGATACGTGTAAATATTCTACTGAAAAAAACATATGTTATGTTCACGTTAATCCGTTCTTCGTTTTTTTTTACTCTCCCTCCTGTGTGAGATCCGCATCCGCACCTGGAAAACCCTAGATTTCAATTTCTCTCCCCCCCCGGATTTCTTCGAGCCATGGATCTCCTCATGTTCTTCAAGGTTCATCTGATGATATCCTTGTCGCTCCTCTGCGTGCAAGCTAGGGTTTGTTCCCGATCTCCTCTTCCATGTATTTGCCTGTGTTTTCAATTACGCAAGATTTCAAGCGTTGATCATGTCGTGTTTTTTTTAGGCCGACGGGAGCCGTTCGATCGTCTTCTTAGATAGCCCGGACCACCATTACCTCCGCAGTCATTCGTCCGACGATACGGAGAAGGTTGGATTTGCGATTTTGAACTCTATTTATGCTTTCGCGTGAATTCTTTACTCGTGGGGTTTTTTGTATGGAGAGTCGGTTTGTTTTGATGGATCTGAGAATCCTTGCTTGAATTATATTCAAATTCCAGTTCAATGAGCCTCTTGATCCATTTTTTGGTTCGAAATTTAGATAGGCTTTGATTTGTTTGTGCCGTGAGCGTCACTTGCTGAATTGAGTGAACCTTGATTTCTTTAATTAAAATACTTACAAAGGAAGGTTTATGACTGAAATAAAGTTGGGATCTGACTGCATCTCTCTTTCTCTTTCTCTTTCTCTTGGTGATTTTATCCCAAAAAACTGAACTTTTTGTTCTCTCGCTTTGTTATTTTTGATATCCTGAAACACATGATTGGGTGTTGAGTTTGAATCGACCATCCAGGCACAGGACATTTTCACCACAAGTAAAGAATAATACGGGAGGTTTACATATAATTCTAATCTGATTGGATAATATGAAAAATGCATACAGTATTAACAATGGAAAGTAAGAGACTAAGAGTATTGCTAAATCAGGAAGTTTTGACTTTCAATCATGAATGTCATGACAAACCAAGTTTTCCCTGAGTGCTTAGTAATACCCAGACTTTGATTAGGAAAATTTATGTTGAATGGAAGTGTTTAGAAAATGAAGTGTACTTATTGAAATGTACTCACGTGGAGCAGGTCGATCAATTCTTTTTAGTATTTACACATATATGTTATTCATAGAGATAAAAGTTGTGTATATGTTTTGTGTTCATTACCATTTCTATTACTTCCGCTCTAGCATGCACCCTCCAGAATTTTTCTTTGGAATACAATTATTTTGCAACACAGTGAATTGTTAGAACCTTCTAACATTCCTGACCCTATGAAGTATGACCCCATCTTTGATATACTTATTACTCCAAGAATGTTGTTTTTTATACATAATTTGATCTGTTAACTGGGTTTTGTATATTATCACAGATCTCTTTAATTTCTCTTCCTGAAGTTGCTTCTGCCGTATCAGTGTTACTTGGGTTTGCACCAGAAGCTTCACTGCCGGACAATACTTTTTCCAAGGTTGTGGATTATTCATTTCAACCTCTTCATTTAGAATTATTAGCTCTCTGAAAATTAGTGATCTTACTGTTTGTATTTGCAGTTAGATGAGGTTCTTTCGCCCAATCCATTTGATAGACCTCACGCAGTCTTTATGCTGGAAGTCAGTGGAATCGAAGGTCCAATTAGCTTCCATTTTGATAGTAGTTTCTTATAACAAAGAAAAGAAGAGACATAAATGAAAATTTGTGGACTTTATTTTTTTCATGATTTATAAACTGTCTCCTGAAGTCTATTCAATTTCCCCCAAACAGGCGAGTTAATGTCCCAAAATGGTAATATGTATCGTGGCAGTATTGGTAGTCCTCACAAAGCGAAATCCCACTTTCAGGTGATTGGTCTTTCTAAAGATCTTCTCAGGAATTTTAAATCATACTTTGAATACTGTTATTTAAGTTTTATATTAGAAACTCAGTGCCTCATGCACCTGGTTTGTGCTGCAGATGGTGATGAGATTTCTGTGGTTCCCTTGAATGAACCTTTAGGTGAATGTGGCACAGCCTGCATAGACAACAAACTCCATGATCTTGTAAGTTTATTATTAGTGTGACAAAGTTTGCAGAGTGGGCTTTGCTGGAGCACTCTCTAATCCTACTACATTCTCACAATGAAATTGTGGATACATTTGGATTCAGGCAAATTGGTTTGGGGGGTCATATATGGGAGCTTCTGATGGATCTGATGGAAAGTTGAACATTCCACTTGCAAGTGGGACCTCCATTGATCTACATTTGTCAAAGGTGCCATTTCTTTTACCTTTTTCATTTCTTTATCAGTCATGAAGAATTAGTCTGCATCCGTCACACACACACTTTCTAAACTTACCGAGGATTAATAACTGTATGAGGCATAGATTGTATGTCATCCTTAATGCATGTGGGCCTGATTGGGAAATCCTTTTATTGTTACTTGACTCTTTGGATCAGGTGTAACCCAGTAACCAAATTGGTAAATGGGCAAACTTTTTTTTCTTCTGCATATGCTTGGTGCATAATCTTCTATATTTTTTTTTCAACCATCTACCAACATTGGAATATATTTAGTGGGCTACATCATACGACTTGTGGATGGTTGGGGATATGATTATTTTCCCAGCCATCTCACCTGGTCTCATACTTATATGAAGCAAATGCACAAACTCTAGCATCTATTGTTATGGATTTTTTTGGCTCCACAGGAAGCAGATAGAGAATTCGTGTTAAGCCTGGTTTCATTGATTCATAATGTTAAGAAGGCAATAGAGATGCACGAAGATTTTGCTGAAAGTCGTCAGAGTCCTTCAGAACTTTTGACTGGATCTTTCACTGGCATTGAGGTAATGACACTTAGTCATAGTTTCTCTTATTCCTTTGACTGTTATCTTCGTATGCTAATCATTTGATGGAGATTAACTTCCAAAAATGAAAATAAAAGTGAGAAAAGGAAATGTACAACAGAAAAAGAAAAAGCTTGTCTATGGGTTGATGTATTAGTCTTCAGGCAGGGTACACTTTTCACCAAGCTGACCATAGAGTTTCTTGCTTGTGCCGAACATAATGGTCTTTGAAGAAGAGTTGAAGTCATATACATTTTGCAACATATTAGCCCTTCAGCCTGATTTTCCATTTTTTTCATGATGCTAGAAATCTGATTAATTTTAGGGGTGATACAGGCCTTGAAAGAGCAATATGGTCCAGGAAATGTTGTTCAGCAGGGGATGGAGCTCTTCCAGGCAACACTGACGAAGTTATTTGACTCATTATTGGCGTCTTACAAAGGTCAGCAGCAGCCTTTGCTCTCATCTCTAATTTGTTGTTGTTCTTTTCTTTAGATCTGCATGAAGAGTCAAGTTTAGAGAAATGTCTGAAAAGTAAACTTTATCAAATCATTTCTGCATCTCTACTGCTGCCAAATATTTTATTGACTCATGCTCAATTGCACAGTAATACTTTGTTACTAGAATATACTTGTACATGTGTCCATCTAATTTTAACTGAAACATATTCACACAAACATTTAGCAACTGTTTGGATGTTTGGCTATTTTATGAAATTTGAGCTTGGGAATAGTTTTGGTATGATGATTATTGAACACCATATATTCCTAATATAAATGAATTTTGTGCTCATGTTTCTGTCACAGGGAAAATTGTTGGAGTTATTTTTTTGAGAAATCTTCTTGATTAGCAATAACTTTGAGAATTCTTCTCGAGCTTCGATGGTTAGAGGAAGAAGTCCAAACCAATGTGATCTTCCAGAAATATTATGGCTAGGCAGTCTTGCTTGGATAACAGGAATTATTCTTCTTGTATAACTTATTGGGGTGGATATGTTAAACCAAATTTTAAATTCCCTCATTCTTCTAATATCAAAGGGTAGCTATATTTCCACCCCTATAGTTCTCTAACCCACCCCCTCAATTTTTTTTTCTGGGGTGGGTTAGAGAACAAAAGAAAAAAGAGAGGAGATCGAGAGACGATGAAACACGGTTCAAAGCTTTTCTAGTTAAATCCCATCATTAAATTCAACCCATCAAATTTTTTTTTTTTACAGAACCAACACTAGCTCCTCCTCTTCTTCTTCTTCTTCTTCTCTCTCTCTCTCTCTCTCTAGAGCCCAGTCACAGAACCACAAACAGGAGGAGGAGAAACCAATGTGCCATTCAATCATTCACGTTCAATCATGCCGGCCCGTCCGATCTCTTCTCCTCCTCTTCGTCTTCATCTTCATATTACTCACCAGTCCCTCGTTCATTCAATCTCAACGACAGCAACAACAACAAAGGCTGAGCTCCTCAGTCGAGTCTTGCTTCTTGCTAAGAGCCTCCCTCGGCCTCCGCAGCCGCGACAGTCCTGAGTCCGACCCCTTATCCTGCCTTGTCGCCTCCCTCTCCCTCTTCTTGTGCACCCATCGGCAACTCCGCCCCGCTTCGCATCGATGCCTTGCCAACCTCACCCACCTCTCCTCCTTCGACTCCTCCGACTTGCCCTCCCCAGTCCCGTCTCCCCTGGCTCGGTCCCTCCCTCTCTGCCCTGTCGCGCCTCGTCCTCTGGCGCTCCTCTGTCGCCGGGGCCGTCCCCTCCTTTCTTTCCGCCTCCGCAAATACCGTGATGACATTCCGGAAACTCTCTCACCGGCTCGGCCAGTTCCATGGCTCTCCGGAGTTGACTTTCGGAAACTCGCTTCAAGACCGTTTCATCTTCATCTTGTTCTCTAACCCACCCCCAAATTTTTTTTTCAAGGGGTGGGTTAGAGAACTATAGGGGTGGAAATATAGCTCCCCATATGCAAATACTATTGGACCAGCACTTTTGTTCTTCTTGAGCCTGAAATTTCTAAATGTTCATGTGCTTTCACACATTCAAATACAATGATAAGCTGGCACTGATTTACAAACCACATCACACTGATTTTCAATGAATTCATTCTTAGTTTTGGCATGGTAACAAGTTCCAATTTTATATATCATAAGATTTGAAAGAAAATCCCATTTTTCATAAATGTTGATTCATTCTGCAGTTTGCAGGTAACCAACACTATGATTCCATTATCTGTTGACCACCACAATCATCTATGATTTCTTAAGTTCTTACTGTGAAAACCCTTCTCTGAATGAGTGGTTTAACTTTCTGTTAGATGTTTAATAATTTTGTTCTGTCAGTTGAATGGTTTGGTAGTATTTGACTTATCCTAATTTGTCATGATAGGTGTACTTGTTAGTTAATATGCCACTCACAAGGGACACCCTTCTTTACTCCAATGTCAAGCTCGACTGATTTCCAGAGAGACTGATTTCCAGAGAGACGGAGACGCGCAAATTCAGTGGGCAGAGTGAGTATTTGAAACTTGCATCAAGGAGTCCATGATCATGCTATATGGGCATGAGTTCTCTATATATTTTTGCTGGGGTCACTATTGTTGTAAATCTCCACTATAGTCACTGGATCCCGAATGCTAAATCAACACCAACTTGTATGCATGAACACGTATTTTATTTGAGAATAAAAACCAGAAACGCATGTGAGAGTTCTGAAAAAGTAATTTTTCATTCTTCTGTAATCAAAATGATCTGAACCTTGTAAGCCTATATATATGGAGTCATGTTTTTACTCTGATCTGACTTTTATTTTCATGCATAACCTTAGACAGCCATCCAATGTTTTTTTACCCCCTGTTTGGATGGAAGTTTAAGACAGAATAAGCATAGATAGGAGAAAAAAACATGTTTATTTAAGGGGTATAAATTAGCATAACAATGTCAGTGTAAGCAGGTATAAGTGAGTATAACAATTTCAGGTCTCCTAGTATATGTTTATATCACCTTATCCATGTCTTTAAAATGGCATTCAGAAAGTATAAACTCCACTTATTTTTCATTTATTTTTAATTCATTTTAGATCAAATAAACAACAAAAACTAATTTATCACATTTTTTAATGTGAATAATTGAAAACACAAACAAACAGAAAATCTCTTATTCTTATGGAATTGCTATTTGTGTTGATATAATTGTCTGTATATGAGAACTCAATTTTTCTGTTCAAAAGCTTTAGCTATATTTTAAAACTTTATCTAATGAATTAGGAAAATGTTACATGTACTAATCAAAACTCAGATTTCACATGTTAAAAATAGTCAGTATCATCTAATGAGGTATATGTTTTGATAAAAAGTGCACGTCGCTCTATTTCGAGTTGATTTCGAGTTGAATGAATCCATTTTTAATAAGTGTGAGAAAATATTTAATAAGGTATATACAACATCTAACGAGGTATATGTTTCACTAGATTTCTAACGTTGTATATATGACTATGTTTTGAATTGAAAAAAAAACTGGGTGTCACAGCGCTCAATGAATTATTGCGACCATCCAAACTTGTTTTCTTACAAACACACATGGATTTCAATATGTAGATCATGTTCATGGGTTCTGATTTTTTGTTTTAGATCTCATATAGTAGGGACTCCCATCATACGAAACCTATTCCAATATCTTCATCCGGCAATCAAAATGCTTGTTAACATAAATCTAAATTTATTAACAAAGCGTGGTTAACTACAATACCTTTGATATTAAATAAATAATGTAATTTAAATACATCAATTAACAAAGCTAAACAACATTACATCTTATTAAAGAAAAGTGGCTCACATCAGATACAGAACCACAAAAGAATGTGCACAATCACACATCTAACATGAACAAATTAAATCACCACTACTACAAACAGTATTTATACAAACAATTTAATTATCTTTGTTATACGTCCCAATACACCATCATCTACATCTGCAAGTGACTGGAGACCGTATAATCCCCTCCGTATTTCCGAATAATACTTGAATCACCACTGAGGAATTCCTTGTACCATTTGGCTGATCGTTTCGGGATCCTCTCTTGCGTCTCGTAATCGACATAATGTAAACCAAACCGTAGAGTATACCCGTATAACCATTCGAAGTTGTCGATGAGAGACCACGCAAAGTACCCCCTCACATCAGCTCCTCTTCTGAATCACAAAATCAAAACACAAACATAGCATCAGTGAAGGTTGAATCATAAAATGTTGGCATTAGTGCTGAAATTAGAAGTGATCGGGTGTTTGGTTGCGTTAAACTCGCCTCATTGCGACGGCGAGGGAGTTCAAGTAGCCATTCAGGTATTCTACTCTGTCCATGTCGTTCAGCATATCCTTCTTGGGGCCGCTTTTCTGCGCGAAACCTATACAGTACATTTACTATTTAGTCACGTGTCATGTAATCAGATCTAGTGGGATCCAGTCCTGACTTACCATTCTCGGTGATAAACATAGGTGTATTGTTGTATCTTTGCATGATCTGCATCACTATCTTCTCCATTCCCCTTGGAACCACATAAAATGTTGGCATTGCAGTCTGCATTGACAGCAAATGTTATTACTATTCACCACCCAGAGGTTACCATAAGTATAACAAGTCTCTGGTGATATTGGTATCCTTACCGGAGCTCCGATGGGGAGACCATCCCTCTCTCCGGTGCGCGATCCATATGCGTAAGCGCCGTTCATGGACGATTCGCAGGGAGAGAACATACAGTCCTTCACATAGAGTGTGGAGTAATGGTTGATTCCTATGAAGTCCAGCTTGTTTGCTAGCTTCTTCTTGTCCTCCGGCGAGAACGTCGGCAGCCTCAATCCCAGTATCTGTCGCATCTCCGGCGGATAATCTCCGTATATTATTGGATCCAAAAACCTTAACAAACATCCATAAACAAATATTCAATAGTCTTGCATGGGACTAGGTAATCATGATCAATCAACATATATTAGAGTACATTTCTGCTGCCTCTATGCATGTCAAATTTATCATTTCATGGAATCTATCAATATGTATTACTTACCATGCAATATCAAAAGCGAAAGCTCGTTCTGCGGCCAATCGATCTTCGGGGATGTCTCGGAGAGGTTCGAAGCCATACATTGTCAAAACAATCCCAATTGAGCCTCCTTGTTTGGTCTAAATTGAATTGAAACATATGTATCATCAATTAATTGAAGAAGTAAAAAAAGAATGACATGAATTCAAACAAGAATTAAAATAATCTTTGCATGCCTGGTATTTGTTCCTGTAAATGTCCACAGCCGTAGCATGGCACAGGATGATGTTGTGGGCCGCGATGTAGGGTTCTATGGCGGAGTCTCCGGCCGGACAGTCCCCGTAAGGCTTCGAACAACGGGCCGGGGGGAAATCTCCGGTGATGTAGCCCTGCATCACCACCACATTGGGCTCATTGAACGTCGTCCAGTACTTCACCCGGTCGCCGAATTCCCTGAAGCACACCTCCGCGAAGTATCCAAAATCTTGCCTAAGAGACAAATCATACATTATATATAGTTGATTTTATGATCTGAGAGATCGAACCAGTCTTACTTTTTAGTCTTATCTATCATCTAAAAAATATGACTAAAAAAATAGGACGAAAATACGTAGAGAGGGGGAGATATATACTGTATTTGTGGATTCAACCATGCTCCGTATCGGTCCTCGAGTTCTTGGGGAACATCAAAGTGGCTTAGTGTAACAAATGGCTCTATCCCTGTCATTATACCAAGATATTATATGAAGGTTTAGAATGAGAAAACTCGATTAATAATAATAGTTTCATACATACATACGTATAGTATGTTTGATAATTCGTTTATATTACCTTTTTTCAGGAGAGCATCTATAAGCTTGTTGTAAAATTCAATTCCAACTGGATTAACATCTCCAAATCTACCACCTATACATAATTGGTATATTGAGTTAAAATATGAAAAAAAATCAGGTGATTTTGCTTCATAATTATATTCTAATTCGGTTTAAATGAAACTCACTTGGGAGGACCCTTGACCATGATATGGAGAACCTGTATGAGTTTACTCCAAGTGAATGCATTAACTGAATATCTTCCTGTTAACATAAGAAGCAATGCTTATATAAATAATTCAGAAATCTTTTATGTAATTTTCACACAAACAGGAAATGATTATAATTTACCATGTAACGATGATAATGGTCATCTGCAACATCTCCATTACTGCCATCCTTGATTTTTCCTGTGCCAAACAATTAATGTTTAAAAAAATCACTTTAAAAAAAAGTATTCAATTTTCAAATTTTCATGTTACAATAAACAGATCAAAAACATTACTTACCTGGTATGTGAGAGTACACGTCCCAATTGCTGAGACCTTTATTTCCTTCTAAATATGCACCTTCAATCTAAAAAGTGAACCAAGAGATAAGAAAAACACATTAATATAAAACCATGGCATGAAATAATGTTTAAATACATTTAGATCTTATTTTTTTAAAAAAAGACAATAAAAAACATCAGTAATTTTGAAAATTATCTCACACATATCAAAAGTGATAGGAAGACACATCTTCGTATTATTGGTCCAACATAAACTTAGGATCATAAAATTGATAAAATTTTGGGCCACCAGATGAAGCCATATACATTACCAAAAAGAACTACTAATAAATGTAAAACGTAATTGAAGTAAATCTCAATCAAATCTCACTCAGATATGACTTGTATTAATTCATACCTGATAAGAAGAAGTAGCGGTGCCAAAGAGAAAAGATTGAGGGAATTGGCTGCGATGCAGGCAACTTATGAGAGAGAGTTGTTGGAGAGAGAAAACAAACACCAACATTGCCTTCTTCATCTTCTCAAACATAAAGAAATGCAAACCTATGATTCACACAATATACAACTACTTGGAGAATGCTAGCTAGGTTATATATAATCTTATCTGTTGTTTGGATTTCAAATTTTTGGGAAGGTGAGATGGGTTTATATAGTTTGTTTGGGATTTGAAATTGTCAAAGTTTCTAGGGCACCCAACTTATAAATCTTTGAACCACAGGGTTTGACCATGGTTAATATTTATCCATTTGTCCTATCCGCAATCTACGTGGCTTTTCTAGAGAAAAAAATGGATGATAAAAACATGGAAAATGTTAAATCACCTCGAGCTCTTACATGAAAAAATTTGCAATCCACGTGGCTTTTTTTTACAATGTTCTTGGAAAAAATAAAATATACACTTCATAAATTGTATAACTTATATTTATAAAATTTATTACAAAATTTTGAATGAGGTATGTTACTCATTATACTTTGTACGATTGTAAATGAAGTTGTAAAATAAGATAGTGTAACAATACTCTAAGGAGATAGATTCATGGATGAAATTAGAGAGGGAGATTAATTAGATGGGGAAAAATGAGTCCTTAATTAAACCACTATTACTACAAGCACCAGAGATATCTGGACCAACATGGGCCTATAGCCTGGTTCGATGCCTACTGGGTGCAGGTGAGAAAATATAGTTACATTACAATCATCATTTTTGTTGTCCCTAATGCAATCTTGTATATTTTGTATCGAGATATATGCATATGTAAAGATTTTTAACATTTTTTATAAATGATATTTATTATTCAATTCATCGAAGTATATATTTCACATTTTATAAAAATATATACATAATTCGATGAGACATATAATTAAAAAAATGAAAACATGTGCTATATTCTTTAAAAATTGAAAAAATGGGGTATGTGATTTTAAATAAAACTTTTGTCCCAGTGGTCATAGCACAATGTTTCATAGTTTATCCATGTTAAGAAAGACCTTGAATTCGAGTCTTGACACTGAGTTAAAAAATGTAGATTAAAAATAGTTTTTCAAAAAACAAGAAAAACTATTTTTAAATTTTAGTGAAATATATATTATACTAGGTTAATTGTAAGACTATCTCCAATTTACAAAGGATACTACTGTAAACAAGATTGAGTGTAATAAATTTTTTTAAAACTAGCTAATATTATTATAATTGAAAAATAATATTATCGCAATTATGGGGGAAAAAAAACGTGCGAGACGTGACGTGCAAAATCTCCTAATTATTTCATGTTGTGGATGTTAATAATTAACGCGCGTGATCCATGGAACCAAAATTCATGTGACTAGATTACTTGTACGTGCGGTTTCTTTTGAAAGGATAAAAAGTCCACGTCAGACGGTGTTTGTGGAGAAAGTGTCACGTTTTGTAATCGATGAAGAGATTGTGTCACATTTTAACATGTCTTGAATATATCCTTGCATGGATCTCTCACGAAGTTTCCCTTTACATGCAATTGTCTATTCATTCTAATCTTTACGTATTTTCATGTTGATCAATCTTGGCCGTCCGTAAAATTAAACCCCACTTTAGAAAATGACACACAGGATTATAAGCCCATGTCTTTAAAATTAAAACCTATCATTTCCAATGCCCTCAAACAACGTTTTTGAAAAACGGACGTTGCAATGCAGCAGTCAATCTATAACTATATTGTCTTTTAAGTAATTTATGAAATTACGCACCATGTTCATTTTTGAATGAATAAGAAAGGATATTTTTGTAATTATCCAAACCAATAAGCTCAACACAGATGTAGAATTCAAACACTATTTTTTTTCTTATTCAGAGGATTCTAAACACGCCCCACTCGTCATCTGGGTGGGAGAAGCCACGTATATGAAAAGGGGACCGTTATTACCACCCCGTCAATTCCTCAACCCACCCTGTATTTGAAACAAACCTAGCCCACCCCGAAAACACCTCGCACACCAACCTCTCCATCTCTGACAACGGCGCGTCACCATTCTAGTCCCACCGTCGTAGTGGCAGCGCTTGTACCCTCCGAGGGCTTTTTCGGACAGGAAGGAGCACATCGGCCGATCTGTTATCAGAGTGGACTGCGAGATCATCGACGGCATCATAGAGCTTGCAGTGGCTGGCCTTGTGGCCTTCAAGGGCCTAGTAGGAGGAGAATGCCTTGTCACAAATGGAGTATTTCTAGGAGAGCGACGAGGAGGGGCGGCGGTGCCTCCTCGGGTGAGCATGAGGAGGAGGCAGAGGGCAAGGTAGTACTCCTCTTCTTCCATCGATCCCTTCGTCTTCCTCTGCCTCCTCATGCTCGCCTAAGGAGGCGCCACCCCCGCCACCACCACCAACCGCCGCTCCTCCTCGTTACGGGAACTCTTCATCTTCCTGATATTCCTCCTCTGTCGCATAAGCAAGGTGACTTGACAGGTTTTGCTGAGGAAGGGAGGAGGTAGCACGCGGTAGAGATGAGCGTAGCGGACACATGTGCAGTGCGCTTGTTACATGTGAGGAAGCGCGACGGGCTTGATCAGGGTGGTGTATGTTGTAAAGGTGGTCATGGCAAGCGATGAATCGGTCCAAGAGAGGTAGGAGGAGGAGAGGGTGCACGGTGGAAGATGTCAATCTCGTCGCTGCGGTGGGAGAGGAATGTGAAGTGCTATAGGGGTGGGTTATGATTGTTTTGGGGTGGGTTGTGAATGGGTGGAATGTGTATGTTTCAAATAAGCAAAAAAAAAAAAACGATTTGATACAGGGTGGTTTGAAGGACTAATGGGATGGTAATAATTTCCCCCTATGAAAACTCGCATCGGGTGTTATAAGAATGATTGTAAAAATGACTGTATGTATATATCAGTGTCCATGCAAATTGTTGATACACTCAATGATTCAATTATTCACGCAATCATTCTATTCTCTTAATCTAGATTAGTATATATTGATTAGGAAAAAAAACGTATGGATTCAGTTCATTCCAATGACATCATGTCTAGCAAAAGTATGTGTTTTTATTGCACCTAGAAAAATAAATCAAATTTCGTTGGGAACTAAAAAAGTGACTGGGCTCCATATCCATGGAACAATTCGATGTCACATGGGCCCAATCTACCAATCCCAATAATGTCCATCTACAGTACCACTGAAGTCCGTGTAATGTGGGCTGAGAGCCCATGTGTTCCTCATGGGCCAAGGCTCACAGTTATCCTGATTTGATTTGGTGTGGTTTTCTGATTGGGATTGAAGCTTTTTTTCCCCTGCATTCATGCTAAGGCTCACTTGTGATTGCTATTCTTTACAAAAACAAAAATACAAATAAAAATAAAAAATGAAAACTGAAGTGATTGATGGATGCAATGCATCTAGTCCACCAATGAGGTTCCAAGTGATTTTTGAGTGGTGGGATATCTCCTATCTGTCCCCATTCACTGACCTAAGCATAGAAGGCAACTCACTCACTAGTCACTACAACAAGTAGTCATGTACTTTTAATTCTCTCCCACTTTTTGTTAGGATTACAACGCCATTAATGTTTGTTCCCCACTCAATGAGGACTTCTTCTATACCTTCTTCAGTTGAAAGTGGTGGGGGAAGAAACCCATTTTTGAATAAATTTTAGGCCTACCTGGGGAAGATAGGAAACTGAATGAAATCTATTGTGCATGACAGCTTATCAAATCAACAAATTTAATGTGGACCTGCTGTTCCTGCTTTGTTGATTCCATGAGATGTCCAATCAGTGATTCCAAGCATTTGTATTGTATGACCTGGGCATGAATGCAGACAGTGAACTCATGGTGGATATGCAATGTACAAATTGAGCTGGACTAGCAGAAGATAAGTTTTGCTCCACTAAGTACTTTTTTTTTATCACAGCTTCACCTATGTTTCCCTTTTGTCTTTAAGCTGAAGAGGGCTTTCTCAAACAAAAAAAAAAACTTGAAAGGGCTTTGCACACTATTTTACTCTCGCCCGTGGCCAGAATTGATACAGGGGGCTTCCAAGGAAGCTCATGTCCTTTACTATTGACTCCTTATTTAGTTCTATCAACGGGTCAGGTTCAGATTGAGTTGTGGTGGATCCGAACCTAATCCATTTGATTATTAAGTCTTTCGAGTTGGGTCCATATCGAGTCTTGGGTCGGATCAGGTGGGTCAACTCATTAATAGGCCTGGATTAGATCAGGAGAGGTCCATGAACTTCTTAAAGAAGTACAATAGCTTAATTTATTATTATTTTTAAATATAGTCAGTGTATTATAAATTGTTCATCACTATTTTAATTTTCTAATGTTTTATGAGGAAACATTTGGAACATGGTTTTGATTATTATATTTTTATGTGAAATCAAAAGGTTGTAAAAATATTTCAAATACTTAAAATTTTAAATAATTATTCAGTATTTAATTATAAATGTTAGGTTGGATTATAAATATTAAAAAATCACATAGTATTTGAGTTAGGTTAATTGGGTTCATAGAATCGGGTCAGGGTGGACCCAGACCCGATCTGTTTTTATTGTTGGGTCTTTCAGATCAGATATTTTTTATCAGATCGGGTCTAGGTCGACCCGTGACCCGTTGACAGGTACGGTCTACCCTAGGATACTTCTTTGTTTATATGTTTCAAAATACAATAACAGATCTAATCATATATTGTAGCAAATATGTATATGTTTCAAAATACAATAATAGATCTAATCATATATTGTAGCAAATATGTATATATGTTTCAAAATTGTGATTTTATGGTTGAACATGTGGCTGGCTATTTTCGCGAATAACTTTATGCGGACATTTATGTGACATTTTACCTGTTTTATTAGACTATTGTTTTATAGTTTTGAATAAATAAGCATGGATAAGCATAGTTTTTAAATGTAATTATCATGATTAATTTATTTTAATGTATCAATACATCACTGTTATAATTTATTCAGGTTAAATAAATATGTTTTTAAGGATTAAATGTGTTCTTATGTTGTCCACTTGGAATAAATGGAGAATTTCAAGGTAAATATATGATTTTTATTTGAGCAATTAAAAAAAAGGGAAATTGAATTCTAAATATTTTTTAATCCAGTGTTTATTTTAGATACCTCAATTTTTTTCTCATATAAAAGTATAAAACACTCGATTGTTTTTGAATTTTCTCTGTGCATATAATGCAAATGGATTTTTAAAAATGTATAAAAATCCCTGGGATGCTGCGGAGACCTATCAGTAGAGATTAAACTCATATACATCTATGGACAACTCCACGACATTCTTCTACCCGCTTATCCTTTTAATTATATATTTTTTCTCTCCTCCTCTCACCTAAATTTAATTTCATTTTTATTTTATAAAAGTGTTACATAGCAAGATTTATATTTTTCTTAAAAATATAAAAAATCTAAATAGATTAAAAAAAAATGAATGCAAAAAAAAAAAATTATAACCACTAAATGAGATTGGAGGAGTCCGGACCTTCTATAGTAAAAACGTAGAAAAAGTATGCGGTCACGTAGGCGATACAATATTTTTTTACTTTTTAAATCTATACCTTAGAATAAAATTATCTCCGTTTCAAATGGGGCTCAGGCATTTGAGATTGCAGCAGACATTGATGCGTTCATGAAAACAAGGGGCATTTAAAATGATTTATTCTTTCCTCGCACGTGTCTTTAACCGGCACCTGTTAGTTTGGGTGACTGCGGCGCCACTCAAGGGAGTATGGCACGCGCCGATTTAAAAGGATCATTTGAACTCTTGCATGAATGCATATGTGACACAATCAGCTCAGTACGGATCCATTCATAATTTACTTCGATCAGTTTGAATAGTATCATTTATGAATTGAATTGCACATTCAATTATTGTATACAAATCATTCTCTGTGCAGTTTTATTAATAAATTGAACAATTCAATGTTGATGGTATATAATTTGATTGGATCCAAACTCTAACTCCGTATATTCTTCAAATGACAAATATGGTTTGGATCCTCGTGTCACAAATGTGGGCCAACAAGGGCGGTGCGGATCCCTCGATGTTTTTAACACAACACAGAGGATCTCCCTGCACTAGTGATCGTGGCGTGGTTCTTTTGGCTTTTGCTGCCTCTTGTGTTTTGGAGGCTGTGTTCTTGTTTTTCTCTGCTTTTTTCCTTGCTGGTTTTTTTTTTGCCTCTTGTTTTAACTGCCCCTGAAAGTGGATAGCAAACTCCACTTATCAGTTCTCTTTCTCTTTAATTTTTATTTGCTTTTCGGGCCTTCAGGATTTTTGTAACTGTTTTCACTAGTCATAAAAGGATTAACTTTTGGGTGAATTGTTCAAATACTCATTGATCAAGGGTCTATTTTTTTTATTCATGACTTTTTATAATATTTAAATTATCTTTACAGACAAAGTTAAAGAAATACAAAAATATAATGTGATACATACAAACTTATACAAATAGTTACAGATATTTAATAGTTATCTACAAAAAATATTAAAATACACAAATATGTTTAAACACAAAATGTTCATATATATATATACATTCTCAGTATCACTACACTATCATTTTATTCTCGATCTATCACGTCGACAATTTCTAGAGTTTTCTTTGTTTCCTATCTTCGTTATTTTCATTCTTCACTTTCACGTATCCCATTTGGCCTGAAATTATCTAATGAATTTATCTTAGGTAGCTTTGATCTACCTGTTTCAAAAAAAATAAAAAGATCCAAACTAAGCCTGTCAATTATCCGAAAAAATATCCGCATCCGATCCGAATCCGTATCCGAAAATGCAGAAAATATCCGATATCCGAAAAATCCGTATCCGTATCCGAAAAAATAATCCGTATCCGAAAATTTTCGGATCGGATACGGATATACCCCTATCCGATCCGAAAAATATCCGTATCCGATGGCATTAAAAAAATATTAATATTAGTATTTAATATCTACCATTGGATTTTGATCAAGTGGCTCACATTCCTTCTAATAGTTGTAAAATTAGGACTTGTGTTTGTGAATTTTAATTTTAAGTCAATTTTTGAATTTTAAATGAAAATTTGTTATGTTTAATTATTTATTTATTCTTTCTAATAGTTGTAAAGTTAGGACTTGTGTTTGTAAATTTTTAATTTTAAGTCAATTTTTAAACTTTAAATAAAAATTTGTTATATTTAATTATTTATTTATTTATTTCGGATATTTCGGATAATTATCCGAATCCGTCGGATACGGATACGGATCGGATACGGATATGCTTTTTAAATATCCGTCGGATACGGATACGGATACGGATATAAAAAAAAAATTCGGATACGGATACGGATATGACCATATCCGCTCCGTATCCGGTCCGTTGACAGGCTTAATCCAAACATATATGCATTAGTGCATAGCTTTAGAGCCACCTATGTAATCTTCTATCAGATTATGATATTAAATCGAAACACAAAATCAAAATGCTTAACTACGTCATGATTTTATCTTTTTTTTCTTCATATTCACCCTTGTAATAATACAATTTTGTGACATTACCCCCTTCTTATAATCGAATGGTCCTATAGCTTAAAAAAAAACACATCATCTTCAACCCTCAAATTATTCTCATTAATTTCTCTATCTTCTCAAGTACACAGATGTTCAATGTCTAAATATCCCTCATTTTTCATTTTCAACATAAAATGCGATCTTCGCATGCGTATATAAATTTTCAAGCTCTGACGCCTGACCATTGGCCAAGCATGAACAACATGAACCTGCAAAATTTCTCACTACCCACCCTGTGCCATATGAAAACCAATTACATTTACGATCTCATTTTATGAGTTGTTCTAGGACCACACCTAAATTTTCTTATCTTAGGACTGTCCTTGACTGTCACATGCTTTCTTTATGTCTTTGACACAGGAGATCTGAACACATATTCGAGGGAGTGTTAGAAAAAAAAATGTTAGACTTAGTCACATTTATCACCGATCAAAACCTCAGATATCACATGTTTTCATTTTTTTTTAAATAGTAAACGTCATTTAATGTGGTATATGTTTTGATAAAAAATACATATTGTTCTATTTCGAGTTGAATGAACTTATTTTTAATAAGTATAAGAAAATATTTAATGACCTATATATAACATCTACCGAGATATACTTCATTAAAATTTTAAAGTGATATATAAAACTGTATTTTAAACTGAGAAAAAAAATTGAGAATATCGACGCTAAAAAAAATTCACAATTCATTTCCCAGTAAACACAAACCCAAATTCCATTTTGTTTTTATCTCTCTGACGTCAGCAGATGTCAACTTACATCGAATCGACGGCTGTCAATATTTTTTTTTTGAGAAAAATGTAGTCAAATTCTATTTCAACGAATCGAAAGAACAAGACTGAATGAGTTGAGAAAAACAAAAGAAGAAAAACATAGGTAGTGCAGAAAGTGAAAACAAAGGACGGGAGGGGCAAGCACGCGCGGTGCACTACCACCATCTCACCAAGACGCCCCTGAGAAAAGTGGAGTAGAAAAGGCTTCTACCCCGCTTCCTTGCAAGTCCATCACTACGCGGTAATGAGGAATGCATGATCGTCAATGTGAACACTTGAGACCCCGCACATGCATGTGCCCCATTCCTTGATGCAATGATGCGTCATCTCCCACAAATTCTCAAAATAAAAAGTGATGTCCTTGAATATGACGTCATTCCTCATTGTCCAGATCGCCCAAGTACCCGCCGGAATTAGTGAAAGCCACACCTTGTATATCTTGCTCCTGTCGTTTTTCTTTCTCATGCGCCGTGCCTCCTCCCATAGCTCCTCCATTGAGCGAAAGTGCAATGGCCTCCCCGATGCCCCGGCTAGCTTGGCCCAAAGTCTGGATGCAACTGGGCACTGGCAAAATAGGTGCTCGATGGTCTCCGCCTCCTGTCGGCACAACGGGCAATCGGTCGCTTCCGATGGACGCCAGCACGCCCGGAAGGCCTTCGTGACAAGGCGGTTTTGTAGCAAGAACCACGTGAAGCATTTCACCTTTAATGGAATTTTAGCTTGCCAAATGATCTCTGCTCGTTTGGTAAATGTGCAATCCGCCGCGGCCTCCCTATTCCACCATGCGTACCTGACCTTAACCGAGTAATTTTGCCCCGGTCTCCCCGCCCATGAAAGTTCATCCTCCGTGTCCGCTGCCAACGAACATGTCAATATTTGACTGCTAATAAAAAGATCAAAGTTCATATATGCATATTAATGCATAGCTTTAGAGCCACCTATATATAATCTTGTATTAGATTATGATATTAAATCGAAAAACTACGTCATGATTATGGTTTTTTTTTTCATGTTTACCCTAGTAATAATACAATTTTGTGACATTACCCCCTTATTATAATCGAATGGCACTCGTTTGATCAAATAGCTTTAAAAAAACCATGATCTTCAACCTTCAAATTATTCTCATTAATTTCTCTATATTCTCAAATACACACATGTTCAATGTCTAAATTTCCCTCATTTTTCATTTTCATCTTAAAGTCTGCCACAATAATTCAAATGCGATCTTCCCATGCATATACAACGCTTTGACGCCTGACCATTGACCAAGCATGAACAACATGAACCTGCAAATTAAATTTCTTTTGGCACATTTGATTTGAGGGCGGCATGAAACATAAAAGAATCACAATTGAATTCAAAATATTAGTAAAAATACAACTGAAAGTTTTTTTTTAGTCAAATATAGTCATATTCTATTTCTTGAAAATATCGAATATGACCGAGTTAAGTGAGAAGAAGAGATGAATAATATAACATGAAAGCTAAAGCAAAAAGGATAAAAACATAAAAAGACCACCTCTAATGCTCAACGAGTCAGAGTGTGCACACCTCTCCATTCGGACGAGTAGAAAAGCTTTCTATCCGCATCCGCCAGAGACAACGAGCTACACCGCTATATGGAACGCATTTGTCTCGATCCGAATAATCGTAGCCCCGCACGATCCAAACTTTCTGTCACAACAGAAAGTTGAACCCCCCTCTCCATCTGCATTCATACTACCCACCCTGTACCATATGAAACATAACTTAATTACATGCACAATAGCATGCAACAGCAGCAAATGAAACATGACACCAATTAAAACACACAAAACTGAATGCACATTAGTAGCAACTACACATGAAACGTAACTGAACTATATATTATCCCATACGCATTTGCATTCTCATTATAGTGAGAAACGGTATAAGATGTGGTCACCATACCCCTTACACTTATTTGTGAGATCATTATCTCATCATCAATCTCATCTCCATTCGGTTAAATAGATTTTTATCAGAGGGTTAAAAAAAATTCACCTCTTCTGGAATCGTGATTCTCTTTTGCCTTTACATGATCTTTCTTTTTTTCTGCATCTTTTTATGAATAATTTCCGATGAGATAGTAACCGCATATAAGGCTGGAGGTGTAGTGACCATCGCGTCCCAAAACATAATATATAGCTGAATAATAGTACTTAAAACTTCAAATCAAAATTAATGATCACTTTAGTCTTTAATGAACCACCTCGTGTTGTGTTATGCCTTTTATTTTGATCTGAATTTGTTGCATGATGCACAACATAACATCACTTGTATTAATACTTATGGATTTGTCCAAAATCTTAACTAACAAATTAAATCTCTCTCTCTCTCTCTCTCATGAATAAGTGTTTGCTATAAAGCTAGGAAGCGACAAAAGAAGTTGAGTTTCTCATCTCCCACAACGTGGGCTTCATGTGCAAATGCATATCTGTCTCACTCTGCACTCACACCTTACATTGAATATACATGAGAGAAAATTTAAAAGTGATCTCAGTACAACTGCAGAGGTTTCCCATATAACATGGACTCCACAAGTGCTGGGGACAGCATCTTCTTCAAGTTGTTTACATTCGAAAGAAAAAAAAAAGGTTTCAGATTCAATGGAGAATAAATCCAAAAAACACTCAATAGACACTCTGATCTCTATGTGACTGTGCAAAGCTTAGACATGCAGATAACAGTCTCTCACATATACTGCCATCCAAAACAGTAGTGTGACCCACTTTTTTCTATATATAAAAAAATGGATCTAGTGAGCAGATGCAAATATTCTCTAGGTCTTATTTGGTTTTTTTTTTTTTTTTTTTTGAAAAGCAACTTGCATGAAAAGGAGAACAGGTAACTAAATGACTTCTTTTTTTTGAGTGGTCTCCACTTTGCTATTACTGTTCTTGTTGGATCCTTGTCTGCATATATACAACTTTGCATTTAATATTTAATTGTTTTTGTGTGGCATAATTCAATTGAAATTGTAACACTTAAAAGGGACAAAGAATACCTAATATGACTCTGTTGAAGATAAGGCTAACTTGATGCAGTCAGTGGGAGCTAGGCATGAACATGAGAAAAGATGGTCCAAGGATCAACTGTACATGTTGTTAAGTCATTCTAGGTGTGCTACTGGTGAGTCAGAAATATAAAATGATAGTAAACATTTGACCATGTGATAAAAAATGAATTATTTCGAACATTTTATCAATTTCTCATGTCGTCCATTTTTAGTAATATTTTCTATTTTACTTTATTATTTTTCTCCAGGTCTCATTTTAAATATTAGCGGATTAGAATAAATCTTTAGACACTTTATATGCATGAATTTTTCTGGTAATACAATTTTTTTTACAAATACATATACATGGACACGCGACTGCTTAGCCCACCTTAGGACAAGACCGACCCTGCATTTCCCCTAGTTTTCTTATTCAATTAAGTGCGATATGAAGTCAAATGTCTTCACTATGAGTATATAGTGTTTAATTAGCTTATTAAAGTTTCAAAATAAGCAATTGAAATACACTGGTTTCACCCTAAGTTAAAGTCATGCTCCCATTGTTGGAGATATTCAATATAACTTAAGTAAAAAGAATGCTAATTAATTAAAAACCAAATGGGAAGAGGTGATATACCACTAGCTCTAGCTCAAGTGATTCCATATCAATCACATGGAGCTAGGTTATAATAACATTATCCTTTGAGGAAAGCAAGCATTGTTGATCATTTTAATTGGTTAATGACATATTAGTGGGTTTTTATCATACATGTGCACGATCGATATCGGCCGGCCTAATTCAATTTAGTCATAAATATTATTCAATAATTAGCTAGGTACAATTATAGGTCAATTAAGGAAAGACAATGAATTAGATAGAGAATTATCTAATCAGGCAGTATCATTTGCATGCATTCTCTCATCGACGTAGCGTGATCTCTCATGGATAGTGAATTCGCTTTATTCTGGATATACATGGAATTAATTGAGGAAGGGTATTGCTATGAATTGCATATATAAAGACTTTCTGTAACTAAGCTAGAAGAGGCAAAACATCAGTCTTTCCACACCAGTATGAATTAATGCAATCCTAACCAGCCCCCACTATAAGACAATAGCTTAATTAATTAAAGAGGTTTATCACAATTGGATAATCTTCACATGACTAATTGATACTGGCCATTAAATACTAAGTCTGCATTTGGATGTGTGATTGATCGAAACGCTGAGATTTTAGAATCTTGTGTTTTAAACTCAACTTTTGAAAAATATTGTTTTATTAGCTTTTCAATCGCAAGATTTTTTAACCTAAAAAAAATGACAATTTGAAAAACTAAATGTTAAAAATATGTTGAGATCTGTGTTTAGAAATTTTTAGCTTATCGATAAAACGCAGAACATACATAATCAAAGATCCAAAGGCGGCCTAAATAATTAAAGAACATATTTCAAAGAAAGACCCACAAATTCTCAAGATAGGATCGTCTCATTAAACTCTAATTACATATAACATGTGTCACCTCACATGTTTAACATTTGAGATTCATAAATATAAATGGTTGGATCACATTTACAAATTGTCCTATAAATTGTCCTATAAAAGTTTTACATGCCTAATTAAGATAACAGGGATAGTAAGAACAATACAACAATAAAAAGAAGCCACACAAGGGAAATGTTGGTGAAAGGGGGCTAAATGGTGCATTAGTTGGAAATACATTAATAAAGCACTGTTTTTCCAGAGAGGACCATCCAATGAGCATATGGATTAGAAAGGGAGATCAACTTCCCAAAACATAAAATCTTGCTAACCTCACCTGGTGGACACTCGTGATAAAGCAACAAGTATTGCCATAAAGAAATTATTTTCATATTATGATCAAAAGAAGTATTGGCCAATGTAGTCCAATACTTTTGGTGGCCATTTTTATATGTACACATTATTGAACAGCAACTTAACATAATTGTACCCCTTTTGAAGGTCCATTAGAATCTCATCTATGTACACATTATTTCGTCGATCATTCATGCATTCATCTGATTTGCACACTTTTTATTTATTTATTTGTTGGGTTATAGCACGTGTTGAACGCTGGGATTGAGAGGACTGAGGATATGAAAGTATTTATCATACAGATCAATTTTTTTAAGTACTGTTTTTTTATTTGAAACTGGCATTTTTTTTTTGGAATTTTATACATAATTTTTTCATACCCAATTTTTAATTTCATATCCATTGATAAAAAATTATTGAAACATGTATTCATGTTAACAAAATATATACTTTAATAAAAAAATTTATATTTTTTTATAAATGTATTTATATAATTTATTAGAGCATATGATTCAGTAGATGAGGTATATAATTTTTAACAACATATATCTCATTAAATAGGATACATAATTTTGTAAAACTTTCATATTTTCTATAAAAACATTTACCTCATCAGGTAATGTATATGATTTTAAAAAAAATTTGAAACACGTGTAAACCGAAATTTGGGGTGGAAAAAAGCTATATGTAACATTATCCATTTTTTTAATTCTATAATAATTTTTTGGTTTTGATGTAGTTTCATACTTATAGTTATTTCATTGTATCCTTGTCATATATAAAATTTACAATTTGTGGCTTTGATGATTCTTCTTGCTTTGCTTTGCAATTACATGGAAATTGAGAGAAAGATCACCACAAAACAACGTTGATGACATCTAGCAGTCATTCTATTTTGATATACCTTTTTGTGTAAAGAATTATGAAGTTATATCCATACAATTTTTTTTATTTATAAAAACCTATATATTAGTCTTTTAAAATTCTATCCATCACTTATTTATTAGATTGTTAGATGTTATAATTTTTATTTAAAAATTTGTTACTTAATAAAAATATATCCCAAGTATAATAAATAACACGCGCAAGTGCGTGTACACATGACTAGTATATAGATATATGCATACATTATTTTTTTCCTTTATGAAGTGGAGGAGCACAGAGGTATTTGGTGCCAACAATTCACACTCATGAAATTGGCTCCACTACCAAACATCATCAGAAATCCCACTAACCATTTACTTAATTACTTTTTATATATTATTTTTTTGTATGCCCCACACTGTATCAAACAACTGCTCAACAGGTTTTTTGTGGATCCCATGATCACCAAACCCAAATCCAATTGACACCAATTGTAATTTGTATTGGCTATAGATAAAGACATGTGGAAGCATGCCATTCTTCATATTTTTCCACATCAAGCCTTTTGGGTGGTTCTACTCAATCAATACATCATCACAAGATGGAGATGTGGGGGTATTAACTGATAGCCTAATCAAAATTTAAAGAACTACAAAAATGTTATTACTTATATTAGAGATGGTATTTTTTTTAAAATCTAGACCCTGGAAAAAAATAAAATATTAAGTAAATATTAAAAAAACCATTTTCACTATAAAAAACTAATTTTGAAAAAAGAGAATTTGCATTTAGTTGGTATCTAGATTTAAATGATCAATAAATTCTTAGCATAAGAAACCGAGCACACGCTTTTATTTAGCTATATTACATCTTGAATCTTTATTTAAATACATCAAGGAAGATATGAGAACCCCATCAGATTCTGATACACTATATAATAGTTGTACAGAATAAAGAATATTCTTCTTCAATACATCCTCCCATAGTAATAATGCATATATTGAGAACTATTTTGGGGATTTCATTGATATATTAATTTTAATTTATGTTAATGAACAATATTAGCAGGGGCGGAGCCAGGAAATAATTTTGGGATAAGCTGAAATAAATCTTAGTAAAAAAAATGTATGCTTAATATAAAGCATTAAGTAAAATTTTATATAAATATATCAAATTTATAATTAAAAAATGACTCAAGAATCACATAAATATATATATAAAAAACTATATAAATAAACATTATTGAAGGTTGAGCGTAACTCATCAAGATATTAGATTCTATGATAACAGTGTTATTCTATTATACTAAGTCTATTCTATAGTTTAAATAATACCAACATAATATGAGTCTATAAAAATTGCAGTCCGTTTTGCAGTCTCATATACTATGATAATGTAATATAAATCACGCTATTATAGTGTATGAGGTTTTATCATAGTTTATAACGTAAATTTTTTTATCATTTTTTAAACTAAAAAAAATACTAATATATATCAGTATTTACTTCATTTCATATAACAGCATGAACTTCAATAGAAGAGTGTGACTTTTTTTAAAAATAAAAAAACCCGACATGAACTATTAGATTGAAACTTTGTCTGCCATACGCACACCGGCCGGCCACCAGACAAAGCCTCATCTGGAATGTTGACCACCCTGCCAACCCCAACTCCGCCTGATTGAGACTAGACATTGGTCGGGCCGCAGGAGACTACATCTCGCTCATCCCTCTTGTTTATGAAATATCTGATGGAGTATATAATTTATTAAAAAATATCTATTTAATTTATTTAAATATATTTTATTTTATTTTATGAAAGGAGGTATTTTTAAAAAAAATTAAAATTAATTGGTATAATTGAGTGTAACATTTCATGAAAAAGTAATTAATGAATGGTGGTGTATGTTATTGTGTGTGGAATGACACTGTGGGTCTCTTGTTTGACTACCCTTTGGTGGGTTGGTAATCATAGGGTCTATATTTCCAATGTTTTGATGGCAAGTTGCATGCGATCTGACTAGATTGCTTGATATATGCCTTAAATAATTTATATATAACATAATCTTAGGCAAAAGTTATGTCTTAGGGAAAGAAAATGTTTTAGGAAGATTTTATCTTTATGTGAGGCTCTCACTTTAATGGAAAGACAGGAGATGAGGAAATGATCTATGGTCAGGTTGATATAAAAAAAATTATGTTTTGAATCTCTACATTTATATTTAATTTTATATAACCCACAAATCTTTTTCTATCCATGGATCTATAGGAAAAGATTTTTAGAAAAATAAAAATTTTTGGACTAAAATTATCAAACTAATCATTAATGTGAGATCGGGATGGTCCCAAAACCTCATGTGGGTAGTTTATCCCATACAATTTATGATAAATATATCAAATATTTTTTAAAGAAATATGATTGTTTTAATGGATTTAATTTATTCATTTTATATTAATATTATATTATGTGACAAGGAATTCTAATACTAGATAGAAAAAACAAGGAATTCTAATACTAGATAGAAAAACTCCGAACGCACAATTATCCAACACGTGTGGTTAAACAACATTGTTATTTTTTAATTACTTTATTCAGTTTTATATTAGGATTTTTTCCTCTTAAAAATTATTCAGAGTTCGTAATTCCTTATGAAATTGAAAATTTTTGTGTGCTTCAATTAGGGTTCGCCAAATGGATGACAAATCTTTTTAGTTAAAAGCCTAAAAATCACACAATAACTTATAAAATTTTGTGTTATATATCTTCGTGACATATCATCGTTAGTAAACATATGAATTCTCTGTATTTGTTACACTCACACAAATGATCCTATCACTAGGTGGAATATGCATGAGGTGCACTGCAGATTCAGGGGTGTCGGGTGGTCGAGATAGACATGGTTACCCCATTTAAAGTAACAAAACATCCTAAAAAAGTCGGTGAAGATCCAAATTGAAGTAGGGTTTAGATGAAGTACGTTGATATACTTAATCTTTTTTGGGTTCCGTACGCGAATTGACAATGCAAATACGAAAAAAAGATAAACTTAACATTTTCTTTATATGGTAAAGAAAACATTTAAAAAATTAAAACCAAAATGCGTGTTATAAAAAAAATACCAATATGTATAAAATAAAATATAAAAAAAAACATTTTTCTTGAATTCGAGGGCCCATGCATCCAGAACATTCCACAACATTTTCCTTGAATTCCCGTGCCCATCCATCTCCTTCTTTCCTCCCACCTCTCCCGCCATCTTTTTTGAGTCACTCACTTTGATGTACTTTTATTCTAAACTTTATATTATTTTTAATATCAAACTTGTAACTATAATATGCAATGAAATCCTATAGCATTGTTCAATTTTTCTTAAAAAAAAACATTTTCCTTCAATTACTCATTGCTATGGTGAGTGATCTAGTGAACAAAAAAATTGTCAAAATAGGTGATATGAACAATAACATATTCAAATTTAAGAAAAAAATCATTTAAAGTAGATTCTTGTCACCATCAATTTATTAACATAAGCGCGATTATAAGTCTGAATTGGAGTGTGAGATGAATACTAGAGATACTATACTATAGTATTATTAAAATACAAAAAAGACATTATTCGTCAGAGGGGAAAGCAAACCCGAACTGTGATTCCTCACTGAAGGTCTGAACTCCTTGTATGAATTATATAATGGAAGTTCAATTAATTCAAAATTCCAAATATATGGAAGGCTATTACAGTAATATCAAAAAAAAAAAAAAAACACAAACCTGACTCACATTTTTCTTCGTAGCCTATATAACACCCAATTATTTTCCAAGACCCCCTTCTCCATCTCTCTCTCTCTCTATACATTATATATATATCTTCTTGAAACCTTGGACTTCAAAAAAAAATGGTGAAGTTTTCAAAAGAGTTGGAAGCACAGCTGATTCCAGAATGGAAGGATGCCTTCCTCGACTACCGACAGCTAAAGAAGAACATCAAAAAGATCAAGCTCTCACAGAGATCTCCAACCGCCGATCAAAAGCTCCACAACCGCTTCGGCTTCTTCGTCTTCCACCCATTTCAAGTTCTCAAACGCAGTCTCATCGATGGCTTCTCCTCCTCCTCCTCCTCCTCTTCCGACAAGTGGGTCGAAAAAAACCAGGTCTACAAATGCATTTCACTTCACAAATATTTCATGATATGATGTCTTTGAAGAGTGCAAGTCAATCTCATCTTGGCTTTCTATTGTTTGCTTTTTTAGGGTGATGAAGAGGACTTGCATGGGGAGGACCTCGTTCAGTTATTCTCACAAGAAGATGAGGTTTTAATTTGTTTGTTGAATCTGTGCTTCTTTGGTGTATCTTATTGTAAAAGTTATGAAAACTTGTAAAACTGAATGAGGGCTTTTTTGAAAAAAAACGAAGGTGAAGGCCTTTTATGCAAAATTGGACGAGGAGCTTCACAAGGTGAACAACTTTTACAAAACAAAGGAAGGAGAGTTCATTGAGAGAGGTGATGCCCTCAACAAGCAGCTCCAGATCCTCCAAGACCTCAAGCAGGTCCTCCACGCCCGCCGCCGTAAGTCTCGTACTCCGTCGGACGTCTCCCGCTCCCTCTCCCGCTCTGATTCCTCTGTTCGAAGCACCGGAACAGCTTCTGACATCTCCGGTAATTCATCTCACGCACTGACAAAAATTGATGGAATTCAGTCAATCTAGTCATATTCCTACTTTATAACAGACTTTTTCGAATATTCGTTAAAATGCTTTGATTAGACATCTTCTTCTGTACAAAATGTACCGTACTGAACATAATGCATAATATTTTTTTTAAATATACTAATGCTTAAATTATTTAAAAATAGTATAATTATCTCTATATATACTTTTTCATATTTATCCCTTATGATTTACGAAAATACATATTCGATACGACACATGTGAATATTTACCATACACAACAAATTTTGTTACTATGCTTTATAATTGATCATGTGACAGAGTGCGATGAGACGGCGATGGACGAAGTGGTGGCCGCCTTGGAACGGAACGGAGTGAACTTCGTCAGCTCGACGAAAACTGGCAAGGCGAAGAAGGGAGGGAAGCCGAGGCCGGGGGCGATGCGGATCGATCTCTCGGCGGGGGCGACGACGCCGACTGCGACTTCGATGATATGGGAGGACCTAGTGAACAGCCCAAGGAAGGAGGGGTCTGGGTCCGGGGACCATTTGGGGCGGAAGAAGATCCAATGCGCCGAGAAGCTCATCAGAGGTGCCTTCGTTGAGCTGTACAGAGGGCTTGGGCTGCTGAGGACTTACAGGTTTGATTTTTTTAGATTTTGGGGTTTTGATTTGATTGATGTTTTTGTTGACCACGTAGGTTGATTTGCATGGGAGCTTCAAGTAACATATTCATGGGCAGTCAACGAGTCAACTTATCCTTATGAAAATTTTTCAAAAATTTGATTAGTATAAATAATAAGAATAATATTTTAGTTTTGTGATATAAATAAATTATAAAAACCATTATCACTATGAACGCGCTGAAAATTAACTTCGGTACAAGTACTATTGGTAAATTAAAGTAAAAATCAATTAAAATTATATAATTAATCATGGACAATTCACACAATTTTTGTTATGGGACAAGTTTTTTCCTTTAAATTTAAATATTTAAGCTTGAATATCAAATATTTGTCATCTAATGGCAAACATAAATTTTTTTTTATGGAGTATCTAAGTTGGATCAACGATCTTATTCCAATGGATGAAATTATTGTTATCAATTAATCAACAATCCGATTTGAGACAAGGAAAGTTGTCTGATCCAATCTAGGTTGATTGATTTTCTGAGTCAGATGGCAAGTTTTTAACAAATTAAGCTTATATACAATTAAATATATGATGAATTTCTACCCATTAATTTTTATATTCAATTGGAATAATTGTTTCCTCTGTTATTCTTTACACAGCTCATTGAACATGCTGGCCTTCACAAAGATACTAAAAAAGTTCGACAAGGTTTGTAATTCTGGCCTACCATCAAAAGGGCTTATATGTTATTTTAAAGTTTTACAAGGGTATCATTATCAATGTAAGGGTGTAACAAAAAGTAGTTGAGTGATTTCACATGAGAGGCATGAAGTAAGGGGCAACTATATTGGCCCTTTATTAGGTTTTATTTTTAATGTTTGTTAGGCTCAACAAAATTCCAACAAGAAAATTAAGCAAAGTAACAGAAAGGACCAAAGCACACCATATATCCCCCTCCACACTTGGCCTTTTCCATACCTTCCTCCCCTTCTTCTTTTGATTTGTTTTGTTTGTTCTTTCAATCCATGAAGAGCTTATCTTGAAAGAGAAGTTTTTCATTAAAGAAAGCTTAAATTTTCATTTATGGCCGGGAAAAACGACCTTCTCCATACCTTAAAATTTGATCAATCAGATTAATCAAACAAACAAACAAAAAATATTCGGAAAATGTGCCGTAACGTTTAATTTTTCACTAACAAAAGCTAGTGTTCGATCCATGCAGGTATCTAATCGACAAGATTCAGGAAACTATTTAAAGGCTGTCAAGAGATCTCACTTTGTGAGCTCAGACAAGGTATATAAATATATATTGTATACATATGCACACAATCCAGTTGCACATGCATGTCATGTTTGTTGGCTGTCTATTTTTATGTGTTTATATTTGTGGGGGGTGTAATGTATTGGAGAATTATTCAGTTTCAACTAGTTTATATTTTTGCCATATATTATAAGGTGTGAATTGAATGAAATGTTGTGGAAGCTTTGTTAGTGACAGTTATTAAAGAAGCGTAATTGAGGGGATGAGTTTTGGAACAGGTGGTGAAGTTAGGGGACGAGGTGGAGTCCATCTTTACAAAGCACTTCGCAAACAATGTAAGAAAAAGAGCTATGAAGTTCCTGAGACCTCAGCAGCCAAAAGATTCCCATGTCATCACCTTTTTAGTAGGTATATATATACAATATATATACTTGAAATTGATGCAATAATGATTAGATTTTAAATGACGTTGGAATGTCTAGCACAAACAAAAAGAAAAAAAATGTGAAACAAATTAAAATAATTATTTTAAGGCATATCAACCACATTTAATAAGATTTTAATTTTTTTTATTATTCATTGAATTCCTTGATTTAAATTAGGTTTATAAGCTCTGCTCACGCATAAAATTTTAAATATTGCAGGGCTGTGCACAGGATGTTTTGTATCACTGTTCACAGTTTATGCAATTTTGGGCCATTTCTCAGGCATTTTTTCTGCATCTGGTTACATGGAAACCGTTGGTCACGTTTTTAGGTATGTTTTGATTTTGGCATATTTTTCTTTTCAAAATGTTTAGATAGAGAAGTCTCCAATACAAGTAATTGAATTGAATATGATACAATCAAGAAAGATTTGGACAGCATTGCATGTTCTGGGTTGGTTTTTTTTTGTAGGTCCCAATACCAAAACCTCACTCAAAACTGTTATATCGTTTCTTAAAAAATCTTCAAAGAGAAACAATTGATGTGAGGTTGTGGAATTGCTCAAAATTAATTTCACTTTTGGATGTCTTTCACAAGATTTGTGTCTAAATTTATTAACAGTGTTTTAAAAGTCGGCTAACCTTTTCAAACAATTAATCTAATATGGTCCAATCGATCAAACAAATAAAAAAGAGCGTTGATACACTCAGTCTTTTTTACAGCTCATTTTACAACCACATATACTATGATAACGTAGTATATACGGCGTTATCATATTGTATGTGATGCTATCATGGTATATGAATTTAAAAAAATATACTAGTGTATCTCAGTATATAGATCATTTTATATAACATGATTTAAAAAAAAATGGTGTGGGCTACGAATGGGGCTGCACAATGGACATGGCATATCATTTCCAATAAAATTATTAATACACTGATCAGTTCATTTTGCAATCACATACATTATGATAGCGCATAATGTAGCATATATTGCGCCATCATTGTATATGAGATTCTAGCATAGTGTATTGACGTAATTTTTTTTTCATTTTTTCAATGCAAACACTAATGTATTTCAGTTTATAATTTATTTCATATGATATTATATACTTAAATGAGGGACTGAGAGTATGATGTTTTTTTAAAAAAAATCGGTGTGTACTGCAATTGGGGTTGCACATGTGTAGGGATGGCAACGGGGTGGGTTGGAACAGGTTTTGTGAATCCCAAACCCAAACCATCTCATAAAATCATGTCTCAAATCCGTCCCAACAAGCATGTAAAAAATCCAAACCCGCCCTGACCCATCTTATATAGGCAGGGCTGGATCGGGTTGGGTTGGGTCAAAACAAGTTTGGAAAAAAAATTAAAACATACTTTTATGTAATATTTAATCTAAGTTGAAATTTTAAATAAAAATAAATATTAAGTAGAATATATCCTACAAAATAAGAAATATAAACTTTCAATCTCCATAACAAGTGACAAATATAATGTTTCAATTTTTTTTTTAATGCCAAAAGACAACCCGTGCATGTTTTTATAATTTCAAATTCAATTAGCATTTGAATTTTTTTTTTCGGAATAACAAATGATAAATATCATTTTCCTTAATTTAAATGGGTTGTGTTGGACTAAAAATTTTATTTTCAACCAAATCTCACGTAATTAGAGGTTTTTCACCCTAATTAATTAGTTTATTTATTTTACAAAACCCAATTTTTAATTCCTCCAAGCGCTTAGTAATTCCAAATCATAAAAGAATTTTCTGTTATTTATTGCTAGCATGGATTTTGCTTTGAAGAATTTGAATTCTAAAACTTAATTTTAACAATAACCCAAAACAAACGTATTAATATATTTTCAATTAAAAAAAATCAAATCAGATAGGATTTAACCGCCCATTTTTCACTCTCATTTCTAGTGTACACATGTTTTAAATTTTTTAAAAATAGTATACCTCATTTAATATAATAAGATGATTTTCCATCGACGCTTATGAGACTGAAAAAAATTTATCTTCTGATGCAGCATTTTCGCATATATAAGTCTAGCTGTGTTTCTCTACGGTTGTGACCTTTTTGCATGGAAGTCCACCAGGATCAACAACAACTTTATATTCGAATTCAATCCAAACACAGCTTTGAAACATAGGAGTGCCTTTTGATCTCCACCTTCATAATGTCCATCGTCGTCGCATTTATGGTCATCCACCTTGTCTTAACTTCCTCTAACTTTCCTCAAGGTCGCGTTGATGTCATCCTTCAAGTCCTCGTACTGGTAAGCCCCACCTCCCAGTTCGGATCCAGTCACGCCTGGGTACCATCAGTACCATCATTTCGATGCTGATGGAATTGATTATGTATCAGTCTAACTGGATTTCCTACATTCATATTGTGGTTTAGTGTGGAGATTAGAAAGATAATCACATCTGCATTTGTTTTAGTTGTTCGCGTTCTTGCTCTTCTGCCCATTCAATGTATTCTATCGCTCAACGCGCTTTTGCTTCCTACGAGTGATCCGCAACATTGTGTTATCTCCCTTCTACAAGGTAACAAATGAAATTCCTTGATCACTTCACTTCAGTTAATGCTTGCATTGATATATTAAAAATTGTTTGTTGGTATATTTACAGGTGTATATGGTAGACTTCTTCATGGCAGACCAGCTTACCAGTCTGGTAAGATTCAAATTTTATTATGCACATGACTCAAAACAATTTTCATCTTGACTAAATTGAATTTTTTTTTCATGAATGTCAATTAGATTCCATTGTTGAGGCACATGGAGTTCACTGCTTGCTACTTTACAGCGGCGGGGCTGACCGCGCACTCATACGAGACATGTACATCCAGCCAGGTCTACAAACGTTGGGCTTATATCATCTCCTTCTTGCCTTATTGGTGGCGTGCAGCACAGGTACTACATTCACATCCTCATGATGCATTATGACTGATCCATCCATTTTACTACTACATTTGTATAACATGAAGATGCAATTTTCCATGTAATTTTAAAAGTGTTTTAGGAGATACTGGGATGAGAACTTTGATGCAAACCACTTAGCAAATGCTGGCAAGTATTCATCAGCAATGCTAGCTGGGGCAGCTAGGATCCTTTATGCCGCACACCCAACACCCATGTGGTTAGGCGTGGCAATCATCACGTCCATCTTTGCCACAATCTATCAATTATATTGGGACTTCGTCAAGGACTGGGGATTTTTCAACCCTAAATCGAAGAACAGATGGCTTAGAGATGATCTTATTCTCAAGAACAAGAATATCTATTATGTGTCCATTGTGAGTTTCTGTCATGATCTCCTATGTTTTTGATACATTGCTAGAAATTAATTCATTCATTCGTTATAATATACAAATGTTGTGTAAATGATTGGGTGTTAGGCAATTAACTTCGTGTTGAGGCTTGCCTGGGTCGAGACGCTGTTGCACTTTAAGAAGATAGGTGGCGTCGAACATCGCTTGGTCGAATTCTTCTTGGCTTCAATTGAAATTATCCGTCGTGGCCATTGGAACTTCTATAGGTATGTATAGAGTAACATGGGTTACTGATCAATATATTTAACATATTATGTTTATGCATAACAATGTTTTGTCTGTTGATTGAACAGATTGGAGAACGAGCACCTAAACAATGTGGGTAAGTTCCGGGCTGTGAAAACAGTGCCTCTACCATTTAAAGAGATGGAATCAGATGGATGACATAATGGCTAATTACGACGACAGATTGTAATTAAAGGGGGTCATGACAAATGAGCCTATACAAGGCTCACTGTTTCACCAAAGAAGGTTGAGGCAGTGTACTAACTGCATTTGGATGAGTTCAGTTTGCAAAAGATCGCACGGGTTCCTCGCGCCGGTATTGATATAATTTGATGTTGATTGTTTTCCGGCATCTATGATCAGAAGCCAGATCGATCTCGACGAAAATAAGATTTTGTGTATTGATCAGCATGAACATTATTTGGCAAGTAGCATTGTAATATTTCTATCGTATGATCAGAAGTGAATGAAAGAATTTGTTCACTTATTTTCACCAGATATAGAGACTAGCAGGGCAAGGGGGCAAATACACCTTACAAGTTACAATTGTCCCTGTAGGCATAGCCAGGCAGTTGGGACACCTCACCCCTTAGGAGGGTTACAAGATCGAATCCTACAGTTGATACAACCTTCCTACCAAAATAAAAAATCTAATAAGATATATACCTCGTTATAAATAATGTAGGTGATTGATAAAATATATAAGACTATCAAATGAATTGAGTGTGATAATGTTCATTATCTTAAAAAATAAAAACATGCACGATGCCCTTGTACTACGGGCTCAAGACGGTGTGGACCAGAGGTGGTAACCAAGATAAAGTGAAGTTTGAATTTTTTTTGGACTATATATTAATATATCTAATGAAATAATACTTTTATAAAATATAGCATATTTTGTAGTAGTAAAATGAATACATGTCTTCCTGTACTTTTTAAATAGAGATACAGAAAGTGAAGATAGTAAAATTCATTGTATGAATGATCATGTTTGTCAACATCCAAAAACTAGATAATTTTGTATTTGAAATGTGAAAATTTTTCATATCGGTAAGTATTACATGATTAATCCTAACTACACATTAAAAATCAGGTACATGATTAATTATAACTACACATTGATGGAATCGTATAAAATGGTGGGCCAGACCTCGAGGCACCCAGATAGTCCGTTAGGCGGGCCGAACTAGTTCGACACAACCCATTTCCCTAATTTATAGGGCGCTGATACACTCATTTTTTTACAGTCTAAAATGTAGTCATATATACTAGTTAAAAATCCAATGAAGCATATATCTCTTTATACAATATATATACCTCATTAAAATTTTTCTTACACTCGCTAAAATTAGGTTCATTCAACTCGAAATGAAGTGACTTTTTATCAAAACATATACATCATTAGATGATGTTTTTAATTTTGTAAAAAATAAAAATACGTGTAGTCTCAGTTTTGAAATGTAAAATTGACTTCGTCTACAGGTTGCCCCATTCAATGAATGGGCCGGGTCTCACGGCCGCCTACGGGCCTAGCGGGCCGGATCTTAGCTCCACAAAATGAACGGACCAGATTGATTGATTGACCGTTGTAGGGTCCATCACTCAGCAGTAATAGCACGTCCCAGCGGACCAGGTGAGTACTTCGTTCGAAAAAAAGGAAGGCGATTCGATTGGAGGTGCCAAAAACAAATCGATCGCGAGCTAGGGTTTCTCTCCGATCCCGATCTACGATTTCCGATTCCGAAATTCAGCGATCATGGTGAGGCGTTTGGTCGGGAAGCTCGCATTCAGGTCCCTTCCATCGCCGGGAGATGGCAGCAGCAGCAGCTCCGCCGCCTCAACATCCACGAATATCAGGTCCGTCGCCCCTCTCTCTCTCTCTCTCTCAATATCACTTTGTGATTCTGATTTCTGTTGTTAATTTGTTGTGGTGGGGACAGGGAGCCGAATTGATGGGCAAACACGGGATAAACGTCCCGAAGGGCGTCGCTGTTTCCTCTCTCGAAGAGATCAAGAAGACGATCCAGGACGTCTTCCCCGGTGAAAAAGAGGTATAACGTCTTTTCAGTGTCTGTGATTCGATTGTTCGGTTGTGCGAGCGTAGATTCATCAATGGTAGAGAAAATGAAGCAAAATCTTTAGGCTTGCATTCTGGCGTGGAATATGGGTCTTGTGATGAAGTATAAGATATGGGAGAATAACATACCGAAGTAACTGAAAATGTGTAGCGTATCTTGTGTTAGATGTGGATGATATTCTATATTGAATATTCAAATCAGATAAAAAAAAATTGTAATTCTGTGGACGCAGTTGGTGGTGAAAAGCCAAATACTTGCTGGTGGTCGTGGATTGGGGACCTTTAAAAATGGCTTTCAGGGGGGAGTTCATATTGTGAAATCTGATGAGGTGGAAGACATAGCCGGTATGGTTTCTTTGCCTTGGTTGTCTTTTTATTGTTTGTCTTCCGGTTTCCTAATATTTTTCTTGCATGTGATTTTAAAGTTGATGATGCTGGAGTCTATAATCTAAAATCTGATGAGTTTAATTGTATCCTAGATCACATGGAAATGGTGCTACTATAAAGTGTCAGAATTGCCATTTTTTCATGACTTGAAAATTCTTGACACGTTGAAAGCTATATTTTTAATATCTGCTTGTCACATAGATAGAATAATACAAATCTAGATTTTAAAATTTTGATTAATGTTGTGTTTTGAAGGGGTCAGACAAAACTCTTTTGTTCATGTTATTACCATCATGTGGGAGATAGTATCATCCTCTCGGTGATAATACTATCATTGTGATGCTTATTCCACCCAACAAATGGTAACACCTGATCAAAGAGTTTTAAGGCCTTAAATCCTTTTGAAGAATGAATTGAATGAACCCATGGTTATTCTAGTGCAAGTTCATGTTTGTGAAAAAAGTAACCCAAGTGATTGCAAATTTTGTTGGCAACCTTTGAGCAACGGCTCAAGCCCGGTACGGGGCAATTAAATTGTATTTTTGGTGCAACAAAATAACTATTTCCTCCTTGTATTTGGAGAAATCATCTGGCATTCAGATGCACACAACATCTGTCAAATTGAGGATTGCTTATTATGAATACCTTGTCTTTAAAGTCATTAAAGTGCAACTAATTGTTTCAGGGAAAATGCTTGGGCAGATCCTTGTCACCAAACAAACTGGTCCTCAAGGAAAAGTTGTGAGCAAGGTCAGAGTTTACTCAGCAAATTTAAAGTTGAAACACACAGTTAGCCTGGGGGCTGGACGCTTTATTTCCTGTGTGCTCATTTTATTTTATATTTATGATTATACCTTTTTTAAAGTTTTTGTGACATATGATCCCTATGACATTTGTTGTTAATTTGTTAATGGAGATTTTTTTTTGGGTCATAGAACTAAGTAATGAATACAATAATATGGCAAAACCAACATGTTTATTGTCAATAACCAAAAGTGAGAAGATGTTTGTTTTGGGGTTGATATTCTGATGCTAGAAGGCATCACCAAAGCTAGTTTCTATGGCTTTTTCTGAACATGAAACCTTTTTGATCTTCTGAATGTGGATCTGAGCCAGGAACAGTGAATGAGCCTTTCAGTGATCTAGATTATTACATATTTAACAAATGGCACTTTGTTGCAAACATGGATATACGCCGGAAATCAATATAATGTCTTCAGATATGTTTGTTCCATGGTTGACTGTGCACCATTATTAAAAACCCTAGCATTGCCAAGGCTTTTGGATTTTATCTTATCACAGAAATCTCCATCATTGATGTCCAGGAAAAAAAATGTACTGCTTGCATACTTGCATGTGACAATGACTTTTAAGGATCTGTTATAGCTCGTTTGCCTCTTCATGCAAAAGTTTGACCATAGCCAGTTTAGAAATGTGTTTATTTCCTGCTAGAGTATGTGTAGGAAGCTTGTTTCATAAGTTGTGTGTTAATTTGTGGTAATAAATTGCTTGACTATCCTTTTTTTTTTTGGGGGGGGGGGGGGGGGGGGGGGGGGGGGGGGGGGGGGGGGGGGGGGGGGGGGGGGGGGGGGGGGGGGGGGGGGGGGGGGGGGGGGGGGGGGGGGGGGGGGGGGGGGGGGGGGGGGGGGGGGGGG